>VZTZ01050779.1:560349-663312 GCA_013400955.1 Drymodes brunneopygia
GAAGGGGAAAGAATATTCTAAAGAAATCTTGTTCTAATTCCTGATTGTCATTGTTATTACTTGCTTTAAGTTTGTTAATAAATTTCTTTTTATATTCTTCAAAGTATAAACCTGCCTTGCCTACTATTAGTCCTTACCTCACAACAAAAATCAAGTAATTTTAGTGAATGTGCTAACGTTTAACCAGAAAACTGCTGCAACTAATATTTCTACCTAGTTTTCAATTCCCCAAACCTCTAAACCCGCAACAGATTTACAGGGCTTCTATGATCCAGAAGATACTTTATCCTATATTTTATTTGTCTCTACATTCTTTATGCCTAAAACCATATTTGAATCAATTGGAAATAATGCTTTCTTTAAAAAAACCCAAACCCCATGAAATCCCAGCAAAACTTTTAAAATATATACACATACATTCACATTAGCATGCTCAGTTGTCACTTGGTAATAATGTAAAACAACACCATATTTAGATTTTTAGTCAAATATTTCCCAGAAGGAAACTAATTGCTGCTCAGGTACACTGGAAGTCATGCTCAGAGAAAACTTTTCCTACTTTGTATCTTTTCCTGTTGGTATTACATTCTGCTTATCAGTAAGAATGTCAGAAGTGAAAGTACATCAGCATCTGCATCATGTACTCTTCATTCATCCTCAGAAGGATGTTGATCCTTCTTGCCAGGACATCAAATTATCAGCTTATCTATCACTATGTCTTTTTCTTTCCCAATCTTCTGTTTTCTGCTCCAGGAATACAATATCAGGAAATGAAACACTGATGTTACATTATGAATCTGCTGAAGTAACAGTAAAGTTGCAAGACTGGCAGCATTTTAGTGTCTTGTCTTCCAGCTTTATGGGTGTTTTCTGACAAAGTAATCATAAGAATTTATAACTGACCTGTGTGTGACCATCTAAATGCTACAAGGAGGAGATATTCCATAAATATTCTTCATAATTTAACATCTTGAACCTGTTTAAAAAAATAAATTGTAGAAATGCCTAATTATGTATTATGTCAATTCAACAAATCAACAGAAGAATTTGAATATCTATTATATATGGTTTTATATTTATTATATATATGATCTACTTTTGATGGTTGTTACAATGAGACATATGTGCCTACATTATACAGAAAATTTGGTTCTAAACATGAAAGAATGTCTGAATATACACTGTAATGCTCCTTTTATACATGATTAATGAAATGCAAAAGAGAAAACTTCCAATTTGCTCCTTAGTAAAATAGCTTTGCAACTACAAACAATTTAAGCAAGAGAGATTTTCTTTATCTTTAAATAAAGATTAAATTATTTTATATGTATGCACATTTATATATTGTAGATGTTTTTGATATAATGAATATTGAATTTAAATTTCTGTCATATTTTACTGAATGTTTCAGTCCATATATCAGTCAGTAATAATAGAGATAAAATAATCTTTTGTTATCTCTATCTGGAAAAATACAAAAATGAAACCTCAAAAAATAGATCTAATAAAAACCATGAATGTGGATTTGCTTAAAATTCTTCCTCAACATGACTTCACAAGATTTCATTCATGAATTCCAAGTAGTGAGAGTTCAGCTCCCGGAGTTATCTTAAAGGTTTGGGGCAGATTAGTGAGTCTTTAATATGTAAAGTCAGCCTAGTTCTGTGTAAATTCAATCTTTAATTAAATAAAATGTACAGAACAAAATGTCTGAGACCTAAGAATAATTTTCAGAATTTCACTATGATTTAAAAATACTGTAACTGGACTATCTTTATGAATTTTGAAGTATCATTGACCTCATTAACTCAGTGAGGAAGAAGAAGATAATATATACTCAATTTGGCAAGAAAAATTATGGACAAAATGAAAAATTTAAAATGACATGCAGTAGTAGTGCTAATTTTGGTTTATGATTTCATTTCCTACTACACTTCAATTATCTGATGTTTTTATAATTGGCAGAATTTTCAGGTCAATCCTCATGACAAATATAATGAGTAAATATCAGTCAGAAGTGTTTGTGCTACTTTTAAGACACTGAGATGCTCACTGAACATCTAATATTTCTTTCTAAAGATTCTTCAAATCAATCTTCATTCATAGCTGTGTGATAGAAAGGTTCATAAAGCCTGTTTTTTTCCACCTGCAAAAATCAAATCTATCACAGTATATTGATAAATTTATTTAGATACATATTGCAAATGCAACTGGATATTTTCTCAAAAATCTAATTTCAAAACTCATCGATACCTCAATTTAAAATAATTTTATATTCAACTGAAGCCAAAAAGAAGGGTGAACAATGTGAACAGAGAGAGATTGTACATTAATAATGTGATCTTTCACTCCTTTGTCTGAGATCAAAACTGATTGAAGCAATGCTTAAATATGACATATAGCTACAATAAATTTTCATCTAAAATGTTAAATTTTACTTTTTGTAATAACAGAAATAATATTTTGATGCAATCATGTCCTCTTCCTACAATGGTGCAGGAGTGTGTTTTCTTTTACTAGAGTGGAACCATATTCATTGAAAATCCATTCCCAAAGAAATCACATAGAAGTGTCCTGAAAAAATATAACTCACGGAGAACCAGACTAATATGAGGGTGTAAATCCTTGCTTCCATGAAATAATTTAAGAGCATTCAGAAAGAACCAAGGGGACAATCTAGAAAACACAGTTTGCCATTTGTATTACAACACCAGTTTTTGGTTTTTTGTTTGACTGTTAGTTGAAATACTCCTCTTTAGATATGTATTCAAGACCTTATGCAATGCTATCTCATAGTTTCGGAGTTACTAGGTGACATTGTTCACATGAGTATTTATATGTTAATAAATTTTCTTCTTTCTGCAATGTGTGAGTAAACAAAACAGGAAAAAAATTAGGTATTCTTAAATTAATTTTCATGGTTGCTTTTCATAAGCCAGTCTCTTTATACAGAATTGTTGACCAATAGGGAAAATATTTAAAAGCTATTTGCTTAGACAATACCATATTATAACTACAGACTGACTAGAAGATGTCTAATTCTTCTTGTTTCGGGTAGATCAAGGATGTCTTTTGTTACATGAACTACCTTCCAAGAAACAGAAAATTTAGTTTTAAGAGAGATTTCTGATGGTAAGTTTCACATGATCACTATGGCTAGGGAAAATAATTTATTCTCTATATGTGTGTCTGCTACATGAGCCTTGACTTTTTAGGCAAGTTCTAAAATTGGGACATTATGTAAGCACATCATACTAGGCCCTTTAGCTTTATTACACATTTTCAAAAGGCACAGGCCTTCTGAACAAAAGCAAAACTAGATTTTGTCATATATATACAAGGAATACTGACTTCATTTTACACATGGATGAGATCAGGAACTTACTAGGTGATAGTTACCAGCAGTTGGTAAACTTATCAACTTGTTGATATGTTACATTTTTATACATAAAAAGATAAGTATATACTATTAAGCCTGCATAAATGAAACAATGAAATTTAAATGTGATCAGGAAATTTGAGAATAAATATATAATTTCCATTTAGAAAATCATGATAATTAATAATTTAGGATTAATATACCACTGATATAGCATAGAATTAAAAAGTGCTTACAGTGCAATGAAGTTGTGTTTTTCACTTTTACTTCAACATAAATATAAATACTGTTTATAACTGGCAGAAAAAAAGATCCAAAAGCCTTCTCAGATCTTTAATGCTCATAAATAGATGGACCTTGAATTAACATGTTCTTTGACAGGAAGCACTTTATCAGCAATTTCCCCTAACCATGGATCTGAAACAAAAGTCATTAAAGACTTTTTTGTCCTTTTTTTTTTTTCTATTTTTCATTGATTTAAATTGGCTGGCTGCCAAGGTGTAGAATCAGCATGGTAAAATCCAGCAGGACAGGAAGATGAATTAAACAATACACAATTTAAACAGACCTGCTGTGCTGAATCAGTTCTGACTCAGAAGGAATACTACTGAGTCACCAGAATCAGTGTGTCATATTGTAGGAAGTTTCTAATTTTGAATATTGGCAAAATTCAACTTTGCACAGAGTTTAAAACCTGGCAAGAACAAAGGGCTACATAATGCAGCTACAAGTCAAAAAAGATTAATGTATATTAATATAAACTGAGAAATTCTAAGAATCTGGAAAAGGGGGAAACATTTAGAACTTCAGAGTGGTTTGAAAGAGCTGATATCTGAAAGCTTAATCTTCAAGGAGGTGACTCATTTCTTGGACTACACATAGGAGAAATTATTTGATAATTATTTCCCAATTTCAGAAAACACTAGTGAACTTCAGTGTTTCTTCCGTTTTCTGTTCAGTATGTTTTTTAGGACTGCTACTGTTTCACTGATGGGCCTACATCGCAAAGATCTGCATACATACATGCTCTCTCTCATGCAAACACACACACTTAAAAATCGGTCATCTACAGTGTCCACGGAATTACAGGATTAATCATGTTGGAAAAGACCTCTGAGATCACCAAGTCCAACCTGTGATCACATCCCAGCATTTTAAAAATATCACGGCACTAATGCCACATGTAGTCTTTCCTTAAATACTGCCAGGGGTGGTGACTCCACCACCCCCCTGGGTAGCCCATTCCAACCCTCAGTCACCCTTTCTGTGAAGAAATTCTTCCTCATATCCAACCTATACATCCCCTGTCACAGTTTAAGACTGTGTCCTCTTGTCCTGTCACTGGTGATCTGGGAGCAGAGACCAATCCCCACCTGGGTACAACCTCCTTTCAGGCAGTTGCTGAGTGTGATAAGGTCACCCCCGAGCCTCATCTTCTCCAGGCTGAACAACACCTCAGCTGCTCCTCACAGGATGTGCTCTCCAGACACTTTATCAGCTTTGTCGCTTCACTGAACACTCCACCACCTCAATGTCCTTCTTGCAGTGAGAGGCTCAGAACTGGACACAAGATTTGAGGTGTGGCCTCACCAGTGCCGAGAACAGAAGGACACTCCCTGCCCTTGTCCTGCTGGCCACACTGTTGCTGATACAGGCCAGGATGCTGTTGGCCCTTTTGGACACCTCAGTACACTGATGGCTCATATTTTGCTGTCAACCAGAACCCCCAGGTCCTTTTCTGCTGTGCAGCTTTCCAGCCCCTCTGCCCCCAGCCTGTAGCACTGCATAGGGTTGTTGTGGCCAGGACCCGTTACTGTCCAGGTATCTGATGGGTTAGCACTAGTGAAAAAGAAAAAAAATCGTGCAAAATTTGTCTAATATATTTACCCTCCAAAAAGTTCTTGTAAACTATAGGGTAATAGGTCACAATGCCTGCTATCAAAATACTCCCACAGACATCAGAAAAAAAAAATCGTTCTCATTCTTTAGAAATGTTTAAGAAATTTAAACAATGAAAAATCTATTGCATAAAGTAGAGACAGATCAGGAAAGTGGAATAACATAGAAAAGAAAACTGATTCCTCAATAAAATTGAAGCAATAATGGATAGTACAGAAATAAACTTTGGGAAAAGAAGAAGAAATAGAAAAACAGGAATATTTTAATTCTAGAACAGGAAAAAAGCAACAGGAGCATCTGGTATTATCAAAATAAAATCAACAAGAAGTGACATATGTTTTGTGATCCTGGATTGCACAAGATGAGTTCATATGAAATGTTTTCCTTTATGATTGACCAGATACTTTGCCCTATAGTGCTTTTGCATTTTTTGCTACTGAAACTTTTCCTTTCCCATTTGTGGGCTTGGAGCGTTGAGTATTTCACATAATTAGTAAGTGTTGTCAAGCCAGAGAAAAGCAGTGCAGTAGCTGGCACACTGCCCAGAAGCAGAAACAGAATAGTAAAATCTTGCAAACAGGACATGAAGAGAAGTTAAACAAGAGACAAATCCTCTATTTTTGGCACATACTCAACTTGGCAAACTGGGAAATTAGAGATGGAAAGTGAAAAAAAAAGAGAAAGTTATGAAAAAATAAAAGTCAGATATGCAGTTGGATAATTTTGCAAACTTCATCATTCCATCAATCTTTGGGTAGCAGATACAACATATGATATAGAACATACTAATGAAAATAAATCCCTTCAAACTGGAATTTCCTGAGATAAGTGAGCCAAACAGATCAGGGAAGACATTGCCAGTTACATTCATACTAATTTAACCTATTCAAGAGAAACAGGAGTCAATTTGATTCTAAGTTGATGGAGTACCAAAAGAAGAAACAGGTATGCTAGCTCAAAGATAAAGTTGTATAAACCTTTTTAAATAAATTATATAAAGAAAGGAAAGATTTGGAATTTGATTTAGCTTTTTGTTTTTAATTTTTTTTTAACATGGACATCAATATAGAGATTGACATTCAAAATATTATTGAAAATTTAGGTGAAAATGATGTCTCATTTTGTCTAATTTTGTTGCCTCTTTGATTTTCTCCCTCCTCTGTAAGGCTGTGAACTTTTTCTTTCAGTTACTTCTGATAAGAAACTACAGGTTTACAACTTTCTTCTGATTTATCCCCAGATGCCCCACCAGCAGGCTGGGGGAGACAATCAGGATAAAACTGAGAAAATTATTGGGTTGTGATAAAGAAAGTTAAATAGGCTAATCCAAAGTCGTGCACACAAGCAGTGCAAGGAATTAATTCCCCACTTGCCATGGGCAGTCAGGTGTTCAGCAGTCTCCAGGAAGGCAGCACTGCATAACATGTAATGGTGACTTGGGAAGACAAACATCATCACTCCAAATGTCCCCCTCTTCCTCCTTTTTCCTCAGCTGTATATGCTGAGCATGATGTCATATGATATGGAATATCCCTCTGGTCAGTTGGGGTCAACTGACACAGCTGTGTCCCCTCCCAAATTCTTGTGTACCCCCAGCCTCCTTAATGGGGAGAGGTGAGAGGAAGAAGTCTTGACTCTGTGTAAGCACTGCCCAGTAATAGCTAAAGCATTGCTGCATTATTAACACTGTTTTCACCATAAATCTAAAACATGGCCCCACACTAGCCACTGTGAAGAAAAATTATCTCTGCCACAGTGAAAATCAACAGGAGTTTATTTTGCAGATCACAGAATTATAGAATATTTAGGGTTGGAGGGGACCTCTGGAGATCATACCCTTCCTGTATTTTATCTGATTATCTAGAAATCTAGTGATAAACATAAAATATAACANAATGGGGAGAGGTGAGAGGAAGAAGTCTTGACTCTGTGTAAGCACTGCCCAGTAATAGCTAAAGCATTGCTGCATTATTAACACTGTTTTCACCATAAATCTAAAACATGGCCCCACACTAGCCACTGTGAAGAAAAATTATCTCTGCCACAGTGAAAATCAACAGGAGTTTATTTTGCAGATCACAGAATTATAGAATATTTAGGGTTGGAGGGGACCTCTGGAGATCATACCCTTCCTGTATTTTATCTGATTATCTAGAAATCTAGTGATAAACATAAAATATAACAGCTCTGGAAGGTATTTTCTTATTATAAAGAAAGTATAGGAGGAAAGCACATTTTAGTAGCCTAATTTGTACATACCAAACATAGGAGTATATCAGAGGTAAGAGCCAATGTGTTGACAATAAAAGTATTATTTCATAACCTGTGATGCCACTGTGAATGTCATAAATAAAGTTTTAATAGCTGAAAGAAATAGACCAAGGAATTTGCAATTTGTTGTACAGGACGTGTACCATATGGGAACTTTTCCTCTTATTTTCTCCCCAAGATGTGAACTTTCCAATAAAGATATCATACAAAAGCCACATTAACTTGACCCATCAACATTATACATTTATGTAGAAAAATTACATACATTCAGGCTAGGTATGCATGCGGATGACTTACATAAATATACTTGGTGTTTACTAAATAAACTTACCCATGTGATATATTATAAAAGATTACAAATTAACAAAGCAAAAAAAGAAAAAAAAAAAAAAACCAACATGTCTATGAATGAATGATCATCAGTGAATGCATATTTTCCAGAAGTTAGATTTGTGTGACCTTTCCTGCGCTTACTTGTGATACAAATGATCTCTGTATCAGTACTCTGTTTTAATAATCTCAAAAATTTTTGGTAGTTACTTTTATATGTATACAGATTACATCAGGCTATAACACAAATACTGATATGAATAAACTCCTTTGATTCAGAAGTTATCCAAAACACCTGACAATGTATTGAAAAACTCCATCTGTGTCTGAAATTTGTGATTGAATTAAATCATGCATGTTGTAACATTACAGCCTCTCATGCTGTGAGATGTATATTATCTGATTAGACAAACTAAAAACCAATATAGCATGAGAAGGGCCACTAATATTGTTCCCTGAGTTGCTAATAGCTACCATAAATTGTGAAAATAGTTCGTCTTTTTTATCTGCTTTTGTTTGTTTGTTTGTTTGTTTTTTTAATTAAAAAAATTCCAAGATCACCATCAACTTCAGAGAAAGGCATTTCTGAAACACTTGCAGAATCTTGGCATATGTTTTGATTCTACTCTGTCTGGTTACATTAGACTGTGTAATAGGGTGAAGGTTTTACCTACTATCACACTCAGGAGATTAAGCACAATATGGTCCTTCCATATGGTATTTGTGCCTAAAAACCAATGAGATTAGAATGCCTATGCTGAACATCACTCCATATGTTCGTCAGAATAGACCATAGGTCTTGATAGAACCAGGGATTTTTTAAAGATTTAAATTAATATCTTTAACAGTGCCTCAGAAACATCTCAAGCACTGCCAATAATTATTGTGTTTCATCCTCTCCCTCTTCACAATTATGCTGTTATGTATTATGCTAACAGCTATTTTGTTTGTTTCCAGAAAGAATTTTCCTTTGTTAAATTAACATAATTATTTCACCTCTATACTGTAAAATTCATACTCTATTTAGGAAAAATATCTGGTTTGCACTTAAACATATGATACACTTAAAGCAGAAAAAAAAATTAAGTCAGCAGTCCACAATTAGTAAATTGAATCTAATTTCCTGCTGAATATTGTCCACATTTAATCTTGATACTGAAGTCACATGACAACATTGACTTTATCAGTATAATTTATGGAATTAGAGAACAAAGAAATCAAAGGTTTTGGAAAGCATGTGTACGACCCCAGTAGTAATATTCACAGTTCTCCCACACAGGAAAATTCCTTCTCATCCTCCCAGCCTTGAGTAACTAGTGAATGTGAAATGAAATGCTGGAATGTGAAAATTATTTTCTTAGCATTTTTTGATTGTCCAGCAATTTAAGAGAAAAAAAAATCAACAAACTCCTCTCTTTTCTTCTGTCTTAGAAGAAACACAAATATTTTTCCTTTCCAACTGGACTTGGGGTTAAACCATATCCTGAAGGCAAGGAGGCTGAAAATGAGGATATAAAAATAACAGTCAAAGAAGATAGTCAAATACTTTGCTCAAGAAAGATAATCTTCACAGACCTTTATCTTTGAATAACTTATATAAGGCTTCAGCTTCAAGCAAGTTGTATCATTATCTTTTCAAGTGTTTGGGGTTTGGTTTTTTGTAGATTTTTTTGTGAGGGAAGTCTGTTTTCTTGTTGGTCATGATTATTTATTGTTCTTTTCTCTTAGCTGGTCTTTTTTCTGACTAGATATTGTATAGAGTGATGGCTTCTCTTCCACTGTTTCTTATTCACCAAGTTTGTTTAGGATAGAGTTGGTTAATATTCTGTCATCTCATCTAACAAGAAGCATAAATATAAAAGAACACAAGAAGCCATTGCTATTATTAATAATATTATTAATAATGATGACTGTCACTCAAAATGCCTTTAGGTGTTTTAAATAAGATATTTAATGGTCCCTTGAAAGAAAAAAATATCTAATATTTGATTTGGCTACTGGTTTTCCGAATTACTGTATTGCGGAAGGAAATATCTCCATACCATTGGCTTAAGGTATTTTTACTTTGCACTACAAATCTTACCTAAAAAGGGATTATTTTACACATCATTGCAATCTCTATAACAACCTGAACAGACTTCTTTTCAGTGCGGCTTGCAGCTATCATTTAGGAGTAATAATAGAGTGGGTTTAAAAGAGAATATCCCATCATACAGTACCTATCTAGTAATTTTCCTCCTCTCTCTTGTATCTTAAGAATGATTTGCTTTTTTCAATTGACTCTTTCAACTGTGAGAATTCAAACTTAAATTTTTTTTATTCATTCTAGCCCGATGACAGAAAATTGAAGTTATTCATGGTTCTGTCCAGCAACATGGTCATTTTATGACATTTTTCTAGCTCTGATGTGTTTTTAATAGCGATATCAGTACAAAGAGATTGAAAGTAACACAAAATAACAGGGCAGTGGAAGCCAAATGCAAAATCAATATAACAAGTTCTCACAGAGTATTTAAATAGAAGACAGTTCTCTGTGTAGATAAAACAAACAGGCAAACTATTGAGACTTCATTTTTGCACAAGTTTTTGCTTAGTCTATTTTTTAAAAAAGATGAAGTATGTCTGGTCCTGCTCTAGTGTGATCAAATTATGGCAACTCTCTTCTTTGAGACCATTTCTATTACCATAATAGGATAACCCAGATTATTTAGTGTTTTTTTGCTGCAGTCAAGTTATGCCCAAATTCACACTGATCAAAGTGTAATCATAACTTTTGGAGCAAGAAAAAAGTGTCAGACAGGTATCATATTTAAAAATCACATTTATACTTTGTTAATCACCTCAGTAAATCAGAAATTCCACCACTTACAAAATACATTTAGAATCTGCAGGTAATAATATAGAAATATATAAAACAGTAACAAAAATCTAAAGAAAAAGTTTATAGTTTGGGCTCAAGCTATGTCACTATTTTGTCGTGCAATTATCATATTTTTGCCACATAATAGGGAGCTAGGCATTGGAATATATCACTTAAACTTAACAACTTGATTTTTCCCTGATGTGTAGAATCATTTTGTCTCCTACCTTGGTTTACAAACAAAAATGGTGGAAATGATATTTCAGAACATAAGGACTGAGATTCACAGATTCAGAATCTCAGTTAATATCTAAAGATTAGTATTTTGCTTTAATTCAGCAAAGTGTTTAATCATTATTTTAGCTTCAGAGTTCTTTGGGATCTCGCTGTCTCTTTCTGCATATGATTTTAAGCATGTTATCTTCAAAAATACAAATAAAAATAGAAAATTGGAAAGACTTGTAAAATAAGGTTTCAGGACCTGCTTTTGATCCTAACAGGAAGAATTTTGGGGTTTAACTGCATCTGAACTGTTAAAACTATTTCACTCCTTATGTAAATTATATACCAAAATAAAGTATGAGGATTGTGGTGCAGAGAAGTTCCAGCAATTTAAAAGATAAATTTGGACGTTATATATGCAAAAGGACCTTTACTGTTACTTTATGCAAAGAGCCTGTCAGCAGTTCAAGAGCTCAAATGCTCCCATAAACCCTGTAAAACCTTAGTCTGCTAAGGAAATGGTGTCAGCAAAACTATTGTAAAGAAAATTATCTTAGAAAAACCTTCCTAGCTGGAAGTCAACTAGTCAAGCTTGTACATGTAGACTTAAAAAAAAAAATCTTTTTGCTCATCTGATGCGTTTAAGTCTAGTGACATATGTTTAGAACACACAGTATTTGGATTAACATGTGGCATGCCTAGAGTGCATGTTCCTGATTAAAGAGCATGAACAAATCCATTGGTTGCGTCCAGCAGCTTTTAAGACTGCTTGTACCAAGTGTACATTCATAAATTGCCCTCACAATCTGTTCTAGCTGTAGGTATTGGTAACTGCATGCTTGCAGGTAGATCCTCTGTCTCATCCTTGACAACACACACACCTACATACCACACATATGAACAGAGGAGAAGGCTGGACTGCTGTGCATCAGGACTCTGTTTCTTGCTTGTATAGAAAGCATTTTTTAATGGATTCATACAAAAACAAGGTTGCAAAGGAACTCTGAAGTCATCTAGTCCTGCTCCTTCTCAGAGGATGGCGAACTTTGAAGTTAAATTGGCCTGTTAAGTGGTTTGTCCACCTGAATTGTGGCTGTCTCTAAGGTAAGGGATTGCACATGTGTGCAACCTGCAACAGTACTTAACTATTCTCATTAAGAGGCTTATTTTTTCCTCTTGTACTTGAACCTGTGACTGTAGCTTTTTTGCCCTTCCTCTGAGCCTCTCTGAAAGGACACAATCTGTGTGCTATAGCACTGCTTTAAGAAGTGTAAAACTGCAATTAAGATTAACCTTTGCCTTCCCTTCTCCAGCCTAGACAACCCATTTAACTTTGCCTCTCTTCATGTTACATACTCCATGACTCCAACTTCTCCATGATTTGCGTCAGTATTTTGACATACCATTCCTCTTTTTCTCTGTTCATGAAGTACCATTTGGAAGGTTTCTGAATACTTCCTTTTTATGCAATCAGAATCAAAACAGCAGTGAAAAAGGACTTTCAGGTTATGAGTACAGTCCAGAGGGAGCCATTCCCTCACCCACCCACATACTCCTCTCCCCACCACTGCATGCATGCCCACAGACACACACAAACATGAACAAATACGTTGGCTTGATTCCAGTTCTTTTCATGGAGTATCACACACAGAAACTTGACAATTTGTGATCCAGACTGTTTTGGGGTGGGGGGGAGGAGGGAATATTCATCTGTTTATGCATCCATTTTTCTCTGACAGAGAATGAAGACTAATTTATTCTCAAGTGAAACTCAGTATTTGGATCAATTTGCAGCAGAGTTACTCTCTTTTCTGTGTCAGATTTATTGAGATAATATATTTCAATATTTAAAGTAGGTAACACTTTGCATCATCTATTTAGTTTGACATATTTATTTGTTGATGTAACTTCTGTATAAAAATATGTAGTTACAAAAGGTTACATTGCTGCTGTTCTAGGATCTGTTGAGATTTTATGAAGCACATTTCACACTCAGTACTCAATTACAAAAAAAATTGACAAAAAAGTTTAAGCAGTAGCTACTTGTTCCATAACTGGAGATCTAGTGATTTTTCCATTGCAGAATGTGGCCTCGGATGACCAAAGAGTTGACTTCCAATCTTGTATATATAAAATGTAAAATAAGATTGTAAGGAGAAAACAAAAGTAAGATTTCAAAATATTTCTGTCTACTCCATAGAAGTTTTGTTTTGCAGTTTGATGGTCCAAAAACCAAAAGTGTAGATTTAATCCAACCCTTCTGGGGCAGAGTAGAAGCCAGGCCTTCTTTCTGGGCTGCTATGCATGGTAATATAGACAGCACTTGCCAAAACCTAAAAAGGTCTTCTATCATGAAAAGTTCTCATCAGAAAGCCTTGGAAACCTTACATCTATGGGCACTTTCTGTTTTCATCACAGTTTCAAATTAATTAGTGAGACAACTTCAAAAGCTTTAATCTAGGCTATGGTATTAAGAAGCATCAGACATTTCCTGTTTGTATTGCTATGTTGCTTGTTTAAAGAGTTCTTTTACTTTCATCGAAGGCTGCTGTGGACCTTAATGTGCAATATTGACAAAGTAATAAAAATAGCAAATTATATTTCTGACCATATGCCAACTTCATTAAATTTTCAGCCATATCAAAAACAATATGGAGGACAAAGGAAATACAGTCTTATTCAAGTTTAAACAGGATTGCAACTGAAATGTGATGAGAAATAACCAGCATGTTCTTTTCTCCAAATAACTTCCCCCGCACATTCCTTCCTGCGGCACATTAATATTCTGCACTTCCCTTTTCCAGCATGCATGTTACAGTCATGACTGGCAACTTCCTATGAGGTTTTTTTTCCTAAATGTTTCCATTTATGAAATAAAGATTGCATTCTGTCTTTCAGTTATAGTATTAAAAGATCATATGCTTTGGGGTATCAAATATTAATACCCTAGGTTTTTAATATTGAACTTATTAGACATGGTAAAAAGCATCTGCACATACCACTTATTGCATCTAGAGAACAATTAAAGAGAGCAATTAGAGAACAATTGAAAAAAAACCAAAACCCAAAAAACTTTCAAATGGCACATGTAGAATCATGTACCAGATCAGGATAACTTTTAGAGACAATGTTTAGATTTCATTAAAGATTTCAGCTGAGATATTCCTACACTGATGATGGTAAATATTAAATGAAAAAAAAAACAAAAGCATATTCAATAACTATGAAATGCAGGAGAAATGCTAGTGTGGCATTAAAACTTCATCTATAACCTTCAAAATACTGAGTGGACAACTGCCTAAATTATCCTGGAGATAATGCAAAGGAAAACATGAATCCTTCAGGCTTGATTGCCTGCATCATATGAAGCTATTTTACTCTTTACAGATTTGACAGCCTCATATTTCTTCTACTGCACTTTATCTCTCTTCCAAAAATTTAGCAATTTCATTCTTTCAGAACAATGTTTCCTGCTCTTGAAACTAATTACACATAATTTTGGAGACCTTGTTGAAACTCTTTAAGGGGCTTCAAAATTTTCAAAAAAGCTTATGGAAATCAGCCATTCTTGACAAAGAGAGGAGAATACGCAGCCATTGGCTCTGGGGTGTCCCAGCTTTCATTTGATTACATTCATTTGATAAACAAAAGAACCTGTGCAGTTATAGAGTAAAAGCATTCCACTAGAAGTTTCTTTCCAAACCCAGCTTTACTGCACACTTCTAGTGTTAAAGGTGGGGGAGGGGATCATTAAGGTGCTTTGCTGGAATTTTTAAATTCTTTTGGGAATTTAAGATTAACCTGATGTCTTGATTCTGGTAGAGATAAGGCATAAGGAAAACATTCAACCGATTAAAGATTTCCAGAAAAATTTATGAGTATGTCTTTCTCACACCACGGTTTGCAATTTGAGTGTCTCAGGTTCAAATTTTCAGTCACACAGACTGGAAAGTGTGCCACAATCTTAATTTTTTTTATAATGTAAGAGATTGCATTTTCTTAAATCTTATTCTGACAGGGAATTGAAAAATACTTAATGATGGTACTCAGATTCAAGGGTTTGGACTAACTTCTACATTTTAGAATTATATGCAATATATTTTCATGTTATATTTTGTAAAAACCTTGGCTACTGAGAATTATGTGGCAGCTAGAGTTTTAAGTAGACTTGTGCATTTAAACCTTCCCATCAACCTTGTTCTTTATAGACAGTCCCTTCTCATTTAGGTTATTATGTTTTGTTTAATGCTAATTTCTGTAATTGCATTGCAGTAGTGGATTCAAAAATACTTTTGTGGTTAAATGATATTAAATTATATTTTAAGACATGAAAACTAATTTTTTTTCCTATCAAAAGATTTCATCTTTTTTTTCCTAACTGGAAAGAAAAGTGAATTAAAAGAAGTAGTAAATTGGCTCATTAAAAGATAGTTTCTCTCCCACATCTAAGGGAGGAGACACAAAAGGCATGCAGACACTATGTGGAGAATGGACTAGAAAGATTTAAGAAAGCTGTCTGCATGGAACGAAGAGATCCAGAGGTGAATGAGTGCAGAGGTGTGAGCAAGATCAGGGCTGTGCAGAGCTTCAAAGCAGAAAGAGAGATTAAATTTTGTGCACAAACTGAGCAGATGCCAAGTTACTACAATGTTAGTCACAAGGTTTAAAACTGTGGAGAGCAAGACAATCTACTACATCTGAAACGAGAAAACTGAACAGCAGACAGTTCCCTGTAATTTAGATAAGAATGATCCTATCTTTAGGAGTGGGAAAGAAAAGAAAACTGCATAAAAATGTAAGCCCAAAAGAAACCTGTGTAAGCTAAAATATTACACAATGAGATGAAATAGCAGGAGTTGTGCATGACTGTTAAAAGATAGTGAGAGAATGTAGATCCAGAATTCAAAGGTAAAGACAGAAAGAAAAATTTATTATGGCTTAAAAATTCAGATAGGGACTTTATTTTTGCACAATATTCTCTAGCTGACTTTGGTCATTAAACTGTTCTGGGGAAAAATATTTTTTTTGGAATTCTCAAAAAATTCAGACTTTTGAAAAGGAACTTCACTAATCTCATACCAGTCTCATCTGACTCTCTCTGGTTTACATTTATTATCACTTCTAATGCACCACTTCAGCACCCTTTTTTTAGAGAAAAGAGAGGAAGGTTTATGGACTTGTGCACTACTTGCATGTTGGCTCTCCCATTAGAAAATACATTGCAGTGATGAAGTGTTTAGGCATATTATCAAATGGAGAAATTTTTGTAATAGATGAAGCCTAGTGGGAAGATGGAGCTAATAGAAAGCAAGATGGGCAAGGGTTGCTACCACTTGAACACTCTCACAGAAAAAGTCCTGAAGAACAGGAAAAGCTGAAAACTCCAGTGAAATTTACAAGGCAGGAGAATACTTTTCCTCAGGAATAGTTACAGGTAACCAATAGGAGAAATAATTTCATTTCAGCAAGCAGCACAGAACCAAATAAATAGAAATTAAATATATTAGGGATAGAATAAAGATTTTGCTATAACTATATAAAAAAAATGGTGCTACTAATAGTGAAATTTTGAGAGGAATTATAGACTACAAAGAGAAAACTAACACTATGGATGACAAAACAAAATTTTCCCCTGTAATGTGTCTGGCAGAGGTAGAGTTAACTTTTTTATAGCAGTCTATATGGTGCTGTGTTTTAATTTGTGACTAAAACTGTTGCTAACACACTGATGTTTTAGCTACTGCTGAAAAGTGCTGGCACAGCATCAAGACCTACTTTGTTTCTCACTCTGTCCCCCCAGTTAGTAGTCCAGGTAGGACATGGGAGAAAAGACAACTGGGATGAATTTACCAAAGGGCTCTTCCATGCCATCTAACATGATATTCAGTAACAAAACCTGGGACATAGTTTTTCAAAAGGATTCACTGCTGAGGACTATTTGGGCACTGTTTTGCTAGTAGTGGGTGGCGAACATTGCCTTCGCATTGTTTGTTTGTTGGGCTTCTTTTCCCCTTTTCTTTGTGTATTAAATTATGTTTATCATGACCATAGAGTTTTTATGCCTTTTGTTCTTCTTATTTTCTCTCCTATCCTGTGACAGGGCAGGGACTAAGCAAATGGCTGGTGGGTGCTTAGTTGCCTGTCAGGGTCAACCCACCATATTCCAATAGAGGCTGAATCTTACATGGAGGGATGCAATACAGAGACAAAATAGAGAAACAAAAACTTTGCTCTATAGGAGAATAAGCAACCCTTATTTATTACTGATCAGTACACAGGACACTGGAAAATGTTAACATAATACATACATCCAGTGTCCTTCATTTTACATAAAAGTCGGAGGAGATGATCACAGAATCACAGAATAAGTAAGGTTGGAAATGACCATGGGATGTCATTTCATCCAACCTCCCTTCTCAAGGAGGAGCTCCTAAAGCATGTTACTCAAGATAGTCTTTGGTTAGCTTTTGAATAACAGGAGAAGGAGACTACACAACCTCTTTGGGCAACTTGTTCTATAATGTTTACGTTTTTAAAAAAAGATATATTTTTTTAAATATTGTGGTCCTACATATATATTAACCCATATTTGGACCGTTTATTACTTAGTTTGCTTTTTCATTCTTTTAGTGTCCTTCAGTCCAGTAGTAGTTTTGGGAGAAATTTTTACCTTTCTTGACATCTGTGTTTGGGCACTATTACAAGCCCTTTATGGTGAAAACTCCAACTTTTTCAACCAGAGCTTTGAATTGACTACAAAATAAATGGGCCTTATCTTTTCAGTCAAAGGGTACATGGGAATTGTGTGGAGCATTACTGCTATTTATCAAGACCTTGGTGAAAATCCCTCCAGAGAACTCCATAGATTTTTTGTGCTAGGGAAAAAGGAATCCAAACCAGAGAGGGAGGACCAGCAGAGTGAAGACTGGTTTATCAGCAACTTCAGCCCTGTAGGAGACAATACACTAGGTTAGACCCTTGGCTTTACAGGTGCTCTTGCAGGATTCAAAAGACATGCTCATATGGTGGGCACATTTCAGTGAGGTTTAGATTGCAAAGGAATGCAGACATTGCAACAGGAAGCTTAATGCAAGATGCAGTCTTCAAGGAGCTGGAAGAATATATGAACAACCACCTCCCTTTGATTTTAAGTTCTGTAGTGTCTGTGATGTAAACATGGAGTACAGCTTAGCCTAAAATCCACTCTGAACAGTGAATGACAAGTTTCACTGGAAAATATTAGATAGCAAAAATTCTGTTGCAACAAATGCATTTAAATGGATTAAGAATAGCATTAAGGAAGAAAAAAATACTTTATTCTTCAGTAAAACAGGATTTTGGAACTGCCCAATAATGAAAAAACTTTGAGGTTAAAAGAAGCTAGTCAGTTTTAAGAATTTGATATGTTTAGTAGAAGTATCTTGTAAGAGACAAGGATGGATTGCCAGGTAATAATAAACTGCATTACCCAGGAGGTCCTTTGCAGTCCTAGATATTTCAGACATAATTAATTTCCAAGTAATTGTTACTAGACACTATTAAAATGCATTGCAATGACAGTTCACCTATACATACAGTTTAAGACTTAACCTAGCTTGTTTATCATGTAAATTTTAAAAGCATTTTGTTTGCTTAGGTAATATTGAGATTTTTCAGTTCTCAAGTTAATTTTATCCCAGAGCATGCTGTGAAGAAATGGAAAATAGCTGTTACCTAAATATTAGTCATAATGTTGTAGAAGCCATATAATCTATTTCATGATGGCCTCTCTCTACCTTGTTAAGCTGTTCTCTGAATTTTCCAGTCAAGTCATAATTTTTGCCAGAGATGAATGACTTGGGCTAAGGTTATATTTTTGTAGTCTCAAATTATTAAGAGACATCAGTCATTGACTCCTTGAAATGATAGGCATAAAATAATGAGTATGTACCTAATCACTTGGCTGCATAGGCTTGGGATGAAAACATTGCTGAAGTGATTGGTGAATTGATTTGCCATTTACTATGGGTTTTCAGCAAACATTTCATCGATTTGATATGTAGCACTGACCCATGAAAGGCTATAAGCTTTTGTCCTGAATTTTTATCTCTGATTTTTTTTCTCATCATTTTAGAATTCCTAAACAGAAGCATGCCTCATCAAATATAAAGACCAGTGGTGTCAAAGTCATCTCAATAAAGGCAGATAAGCAAAGTTGTAGACAGGTTTCGAGTATGTCGCTCTGGTAAATTTGCATTCAAATGACCAGCTATACCACTAATTTGAAGCTTTTGTTCCTACAATCCTGAAAAGCCAGAGCATGAACATCACAGTGCTTTTCAGTGAGGTCAGGAAGTACTGTCTTAGAAAGGGTAAACTGAGACACAGCATTTTAATGTATTTCTCTATGTTCTTTGAATATGTGACAGAAAGCAGTAAAGTGTGATGGTTAATTCTTCAAAAAACTATTCCTTAGTGGTTAATGCCAAAAAGGGATCACTGGGTCTACACTGATGTCTTATCTATCAGAAAACACTACATTTTACTCAGCTATGTTCATGCTGGACTTTGTGATTTGTTTTAGAATATTTCCTTGTTTAGAAAACAAATTACTACAGGAAGAAGCAGGTGACAGTGAAACTGCACCCACACTAACAAATTAAATTGTTTCTGAGCACCAGCACAAAAGTTTTGTTGCCTACCTTTGTCAAACTGTTCAAGTGGCTTGAAGCTCAGGTTTTCCTCCAGGATATTTAGCAATCTCTTACACAATTCCCAGATATTACCTGGGAGTTTCCATGGCCAGGAATCATCATCAGGAGGCAATTTGCCTATGGCCACTCTTTACTGGTGGAGAAGAGAGTTCAACAGCTTGGATCTGGATCAGTCTGTGTATTGGAGGCTGATCAGAAGCACATTTAGCTTCTTAATGAGTGTATAATCTCTTCCATGCCACCTGGCTGCAAGGAATTTGATCAAGTAACCTAAATTATCTGCCTAAGAACAAATTGTCTCTGCAGAACCAGGAAGAGCAAAGCTCTCTGCCTGTCTTTCCAATGCCAAATGTGGTTTTCACATCTGCACACAAGTTACATTAAATATATATATATATTTGTAATTCCCATCACTGATACAGCTCTTGTCTTGCTGTGGTCCAAATCTGGTTGTTCAAAGACAGACAGCATGATCCCTAAATCTGAGAATATATCAATAAAATAGTCTGTGAAGGGGGAAAAGTATATAAAGAAAAATCCCTAGTGGATGACAGGTGATTATAATATCTATCATTATATAAGGCTTTGAGATTAAAGCAGTTGAAAGATACTTGTATTTCACAGATCTATGGAAGGGAGCACACATGACTAGAACACTTTATAATGAAGGCCTATATAGCTAACATAACAGAAAATGTAAAACTGTCTGGAATTGGAGTTTTTAAAGACTTTTTTGAAGATGTTTATCTGTATCAGAGTCCATAAGCAGCTCTTGTGTGTCACCTGGCAAACAGTTACATTATTTAATTAGGTTTACTATGAAGAGTGTTCATTGTATTGCAGAGATGAATATGTCCAGCTATATCTCCCATGAAATAAATAGGTATGCTCCTTACTAAAAAACCTGTTCCCTGTTACATTAAGTACAGGAGAGAATATGAAAAGTTTCTCTTCTAGATTTCCTACCACAAAGCAATCATTTATTTATATGAACCTGATTCATGTTTGAAACACCAGTTGAAATAGAGGTCCATGTGTTATAAGTATATTTTGACTCAAGGAAGAGAAACCATTTACCATTTGGATAAATATACTTCAGAGCTTTGACCCTATGCAACAGATTTCTTCACTTTTGCAAAAAACCCATTATGCTTTCCTGTAAGTCACTCAAATATTCCTTTTAGAGTCAATATAAAAATATTTCTTCAATCTATATTTCTTTAACTTTTCAAATAAAGTGTTTTTACACAACATTGTTTCTTTAAACTATGATATTGAGACTGAAGGTATTTGTCCAAGCAGGAATAATAGTCCTATAACTACAAGGAGAACCATATATATTGAGATATATCATTGAGATATATCAAATAATTATGAAAATTATCACAGTTCTAAAATATGAAAGGTTAATTATGTGATAAAGGGGAGTCTATTTTGGGAGATTAAGAACTCAAGATATTTCTAAAGTATATATCTCATTGTGAGAGGCTGAAATGTTGATGGCTAATGATTCAAAACAATTGCCCATTTGTGGCTGCTGCTGTTTCCAAATGTCCCACCTGAGTCTTCACTGCGCTAACAAGACACACAACAACACAAACTGACATCTATTAAAACTAAAACTTTCTCCAAAACTTTCTCTTTTCTTTGCCTTTTCTCTCCTCATTCAAACCAGGCTTTCAGGTGAGTATGTTTGTTTATGAAAAACCTAAAGGAACCAGTACTGGGAAAAGTAATGACTAGTTCAAAATTGTTATAAGTTTTCAGCAGCCAGTGGAATTCATTTACATTTTATGTATAGTAAGTTTCGACTTTCAAACCAAGACAAATAATAAAATACAAGACATCTTCAAGTTCACCAAGCCCATGTTGTCAGCATTTGGTTTACATTTGATATATTTTTGAATGATCATCCTTTGTGCTTTGACAAAGTGTTAGCTAGATTTTTGGTTTACATTATTTTATTGTTTCTAGTCTAGTCCATAATTTCAATCAATCTCTAAATCCAGCCACAACAGACATAGTTCTAGTATTACCCACCCCCAATGAATATGTATTCTGGACTGAAGAGACTCTCTGTAGATATCTTTAACTTTTGTTTCATCATGGTTTTCAGAGAAAGCTAAAAAATCCCCTAATTTGTTTTAACTTTTTATATGTGATTCATTTTCTTTTACATTCACCTCCCTTGGAACAACCTTAAATTGGTTAAGTCAGATATTAAGCACATGTTATTTTGGTAACTGTAACTTTAACAGTACTTCTAAATTAATCAGGAGTTTAGGTACTCTGGGGAAGAATAAATAGCTAAGTGAGGCTGATAATATATTGCAATGTTATACAACCCGGCGAGAACTGAAGACTCCTGCATTGATTATCTGTTGTTTCAAAACATCTTATCTTTTTTTACGTCCCCCCCTCTAATTCAAATTGGGTATTTGCTTATGCTTGCTTATGCATAGCATGGCCAGTGTTATGGGAAGGTGTTTCTTACTTCAGAACTTAATTTCCTGGCAAGAAGAACATTACAAAAGCATACAAGTTTACAATTGATTGAAAGCAATGTGAACTTACCAGGAAGAAATGTAACAGGTTTCAGGCATGTTGTATTGTACTCTGTGAAAATAGTAAATTAAACAAAAAACAACCAACCCCCCACTCAAAAAAAGCAACTTGTATGACACATAGAGCAAGCTAAGAGATCATGTTCAGTATGTCAAGGTAAATGGATTATTTTTGAATTAATAATTTTTAAAGTTAATTCTTTTAGTTATTCCTATTAATCTACACTTATTAAGGGAGACGAGGTGAACAAAGATGACATTCCTTATTGATAGGAATATTCTCATGACACTGGAATGGATAAAGGAAGACACCTTGCTCTATAATATTTATTTACATAAAATCACAACTAGTCTAGACTGAGCGGAGTTAATTTTTAGGTGTTTGGATTCTTTTTGCACATATTTAACTGCATGGATGATGGGGGAAAAAATATCATGTTATTCAGCTATTTGCAGATTTTTGTTTGTCTAACAATGTTCTGCTGACATGCAATGATTTTTCCTTTTATTTGTTTGGAAACATACAGCAGTCCAAGAAAACTGTTACTTGTCTTTACAGTCAGACTACTTTAACAACCAAATTATCGCACAGAGAAGTTGGAACTAGTAAAGGAATTTTGTTAGTCTGAAAATTTCCATAAGTGAAAATCTGAAGATAGAAGGCATCTGTCATTCCAACAGGTTATTTCACTTCATATCAGTACATGAAAAAGCACATGGATTCTAAACTCAGTTTTTTGGAATGAAGTGGACATCAGACCAAATAACTTTTCTCACTCTCTGTAGAAGTGATACATGATACAGCAGACATGTTAATTTTTTTCTCTCAATTTTTCTTTTCTCTCCTATAAAATAAATGCAGTTACTGTAAGACATAGATAATCTTCTGAGGTGAAGGATTAATTTCCTCTTCTACATATATAAATTTCTGGAATAATTATCCCTGACAATGTACTTTTCAAGCTATTTAACTTCTGCAACATCCCCAAATAAACTTTTTCTCATGTAAATGCTTGCAGTTTTTGGCATAATTTCTTACAATCCAAATGCATTTTAATTGACAATAATTTTCTCTCTTCTCACACTTTTTCTTTTCTCACTCTTCTCTCTTCTGCTTGGTCTTTTCCCTTTTCTCAAGCCTGCTTACCCTAGGGGATCACATCTTTGGTTTTGGGGTCCAGTTATGTCCTTCAGTGGGTCCTACACAGGGCAGTCCCAGTGCTCTGTGCAGAGACCCCATGCAGCTGATATAAGTGTATATGTGTAAAGTGTACAAAATATATAGAATATACTGTTCTGTGCATGCAGAGCAGTGCAAAAAATATGTACGTGCTTGGGTGTGAGTGTGTGCGTATGAGAAAGGCTGGAAAGACGGATGGATGGATGGATGGATGGATGGATGGATGGATGGATGGATGGATGGATGGATGGATGGAGGCTGCAAACTCTAAATTTAAAAATATAACTAATGTTAATTGGAAAAAAAAAACCCAAACCAAAACCGAACAACCACACTCCAAGTAAAGGTTCTGGCCCAAATTTATAGATATTGTACCTGCCTCAATTTCACTACCTCAATTTCACTACTTGAAGAATAAGGCAAATTATGTCGACGACAAAGTATATGGTTTGATATAAAAACAAAAGAAATTAGATATGGATAGAAAAGAGCTGTCCTTTTTAAAATTTACAGAAAAGGTATATTCAAAGTGTCATCTAAATCCAAATCCATCAAAGGGAAGAGGACACACAGACCTGTAATTAAATGGGATTGTTTATGTTTAAGTTTATGTTTAATGCTTTGTCTGAGAGTATCATAAACAATTCATCCCTGTGAAAATTTGACTCCTTTATGCCATCAGTATCAGGAAGCCAAAATAGTTTCTTCTTCAGTTCATTTCAGGTAAGTTAGGCAATTTTTGACATTTGTAAAGTATTGAACAACCTAATTATTTGGGGATTTTTGGTTTTACCTGTTTGTTGTGGGTGGTTTGGTTTTTTTCCAGGCTTTATCCTCAGGTAACATGTATCTAAAACTACATACTATATGTATGGCTTATCTGTACAAAACAAAATATTAACAAAGCATAAATAAGTGAAATTTGTGCATTACTGAATTATTTTATCTGTATAGTCTTGATTCAAAGCCTGTCAAAATCAAAGGAAAGAATCTAATTATCTTCAAAATAAAGTTCATAAATTTGGGAGAATGCTTATATGTGATTGCAGCAGGTTGCCTCTTGTCAGCAACCATTAACTATGAATCATGTCTCCTGCTAACAGTAGACATCTGAGACTTATATTTTATTATAACACAGAAAAAATTATTCCAAGTTTCTTCAAAGTAGTAGAGCTTTCTTGACCTGCTTATTTTCCCACAGAATGTTTACTTACATTTTTGCAGCCTTACCTGGAGAAATTGAAAACTCCATCTTTGAACACATCATTTTCAGAAATGTTGAGAAATATTGTAATATAATAACTCCCTTGAATGGAATTCCTTCATTCATGTTTAGCCTTGGTGCTAAAATATCAGTGGAAGAACACTTTTCCACCTGCACATAAATAAAATTTCTCTTAGATCTCAATCATTAAACTAAAATTGACTGGTGATTAGCAGATAACATATTAGTTAATCTATATATGCCATCGATAATTTTGTGTGACTGGATCAATTTGTCTAAACCAAAATGCCTAAGAAAAGCTGAATTTCCAGGGTGGACATTCAAAATTTCTTTCAAAAGTTATTTTCAATGCCTTCTGAAATTATTTCCAATGCCCTCTGAACACCCCCCTGTAAAGAGGTCATCTTAGCTAAATATTGAAAATAGTTACCTAAACCAGCTGTATAATTTCTTAAAATATATTTTAATATACGATTTTATTCTACTCTAAACCTTTTTCAAATATATTATACTTACAAATGTTTTCACATCTACCTCCAGCTCAACCATTTTTTTCTCATTGTCCAAAAAACTTCCCTCTTTCTGCATTTCCAGATAATAGTTATTAAAGCATTATGCAAGGCTTATTACATTCCTTATCCTGTAAAAGGAGAAGATACATGGAAAAGTACTAAATCGCTCAAAGTTGTTTATAAGGAAAATCTTATAATTGTTCTAATGTAAGCAATACATGATTAAAACTTTGATTAAAAAAGAATATTTCAATTAATCTGATCTTTTACATGCTATGCAGTATCTAATCACTGGGGAATAAAGCTCTTTTGATATTACTTAGAGGTAAAATTTCAAAGCAATGCTAAGATGTTTTAGTCCCATTGATGTTGACAAGACTTGCCTGACCAACGTCACAAACACTATGCTCAAAATTCACCCTATTAATTAAGAAACAAGACTTTATAAATGTGTCTACATCTTATGATGTCCTGGAGTAAGACTGTTTCTATAGAGTCACTATACTGTTTGCAGTGTACTGGGCGTCCTACAAGTTTTGCCCTTGACAATTCTTGTAATTTCAGAGAAAGTGAGTGTCCTTAAAAGTGCAAATGGGTCAATCTAGTAATTCTGCCTGAAAAAACCACTGTCTTTTAAACAAATATCTTTGAACAGAGATAAAAAAATATTTTGAATGCATATTTTGGATGTGTAGATTCTCTACACTATAAATTATGCATGTGTTTTATCCTTTGGGTGCTTATTTTCAACTAAAATTAATAGCAAAACATCACTTTGAAAGAAAATTCTGTGCTGTTAAGGTGTATGATGTATATAAAAACACAACATTCTTTCAAACACAGAAACTTCTTTTTTTCAGCCTTACAGGTAATGTTGGGTAACTTCTCAATCTTGGAACACTGGTGTATACAGTGATGTAAACATGCTACTATCTCTCTTCTCCTGTCTAAGTATTTTGTATGACAAAAATCTTCCCCCAATATAAACATAGCAGTGTCCTGCCCTGCCTATGTCTCCCCCCACCCCTCCAAAAAAAAAAAAAACAACCAAAAAAAAAAAAAAAAGAAACAACAACCCCCAAAACAAAACAAAAAAACCCAAAAAACACCACCACCAAAAAAATAAAGCCAACCTACCAAACAAACAACCCCCCCTCCAAAAAAAAAAATCAAAAAATAAACGAACAAAAAAACCCCACCAAAATGGGCAAGAAAGCAAGTAAATAAACCAAGTTAAGAGATTACTTCAGACTGATCTGCTGGATGAATCCTTTAAGGCAATGTCATTGGCCTACAGTTGCAAAATAAAAATGTCATATTTTCCTGTAAATAGAAATCATGAGATTTTTTTCTGCTTTAAGAAAGAGACGAGCAAAATAAGCTCTAACATATGGCCTCTTCATCTCCTTACTCAACCAGGAATGCAGTGACTCTAACTTGGACTCTTGCCCCACATCTGCTACACAGGGCCAGGCCATTAGCAGTGCACAGGTGAGTCAGTGAGTCAGAGTGAATCCAAAGAATTGAATCCTCATCTGTCAATTAGTTGTGTTAGCTGCAATGTCCACATATAGATTGTATCAGAACAATTCCAATCTTTTAAGTAGATCAACATATATTTAAATTTTGGCTGAACTTTGTGTGCAACCTGCCCTTTGATAATGGTACACCTACACATTTCATCTTAGCAGTTGTTATCACCTAGGAAGATGAGCAGGAGCTGCCTTCATCCAGACTTACAAACTCCTTTCATTTTTACACTGATAAATTTGTCTCTGCCAGTCTTTCCACTGGAATTCCAACTACACAGTCACAGGACATTGTACATATGGTGAAACTGCAAAATTATTCTCAGAACTCCCCTAAATTCCAGTTTTGTTAAGACTGTTCTAGATCACCATGAAAGGAACAAAGGATGTTTCCTTTAATGAAATAGCTGTTCACCAGCAAAAGTTCTGTATAAAAAGCAAGAATATTGTAATGAAATATTACTTCCATGTGTTTATCTCCATGTCACACCTTCTCTGGTGACAGCAGGCATGGATCTTTGTCTCAAATATCATAATCACTTAGTTTTCCCAAGAAACCAGTTTGATTTTTATTCTTCTTCTTTCTATCATCATGCAAAAAAAGAATGATAGATATTTGTGTTTTCCTGTGACAAAGCAGTGAACATTGAACTTCCTTTCTTAAGGCTGGGAATCTTTTTACATGTAGTTTGGTTTCATCAGAGCTTTCAAGGCAGTTTAAATGTCAAGTGTGCTTTTCTTATGCTACTCTTATTAGGATGTCAGAGGTTACTTGGGTGTGCCCAGGGCATGTGTATTTATTTATGGATTCAATAAGTGAAAGATCCTGTGTGCAATAATACAATCTATCTGAACAGTAATTAGTCTTGTGATATGTGGTGAAGGAAGTAACTGTAAGTAACTCACCCACCCTGTAACTATTAATACAGCATTAGAGACTTCTAGCATTGCATTGCACATTTGCCCCTATTTCTTCTGAAATTGGGGCCTGGATTTGTTTTCCACAGGATTTTGGCCACCACCAGTTAGGTTCTTGTTAAAGTATAAAGGAAAGAAAAGGAAAACAAGATAAACGGGGTTGTTCCACCTCTTATTTTAAAACTGATTTGTGATTTTTTCTAGGAGTATAAAGCTATTTGTAATAAAAGTTCAAAAATTCCTGTTGCAACTTCTTTGATGAGCAGCCAAGACTTTCTATGTCTTAAAGCTCATGTTTTTCCAGCATCCAGTTTTTAATATAAATGTTTAGTGATTCTAATTGTAGAATAATTCATTAAAGAAGGTAGGATTTCAAGAACATCTACCATAGCCATTTGAGGCAAATTAAGAAATGAGACATCTAGAGGAAAAACCACATAATGTTATTATGATTATTATTTTAAAGATTTTTATAATAATGCCTATATTTCTTAGTAGATCTAACTTAATGTCAGGTACATAAGATGCAAAATTATATGAAAAGGTAAATTACATTGCTATGAAAAGGTAAATTATATGCAGATCATATGAGGAAATTTAGAGAGCAGAAAATGAGAAAAATATAGAGAAATAACAAAGAGGGAAGGACAGCCGATGTAAAAATTGATGTAAGAACTAATATAGATAGAAAAGGGTAAAAGACTTCTGTGGAAACTTAAGGAAAAATAAAAGTCAAAACATATGATTAAGACGAGGCAACAGAAAGGAATGAGGAGCAGGGAGCTATTTAAACAGCTATGTCATCTCTCTATTTCATGACAAAATATCATTCTTAGTACATATTTTATTAGTTGACATGGTCTTCAATGCTTTTTCTAATCCTTTTTGGCTTTCCGCTGTTTTGGAGGTCTCATTCACTTGTTTTCTTTTTGCCTTAGTTGTTCATTTCTACTCTGCACTTTTTTTCTCATTGTTTATTTGCCATGAACAATATTCAGTCCCATATTCATCCTCTTGCTTCTACTCAGTGATCATTCTAGAAGCATCTTTAGTAGAATTTTTCTATTATTTATGTTGAAAAAACAGACTGCAGAGAGAAACAAACAAAGTAATTAAATTATGTGAAGAAAGCAATGTTTAACATTATAATAAAAATGACAACAGATTTAGCCAAGATCATGCTTTTTGCAATACCTCTAAGGACAGTTTCAAATACTGTTGCATTTGTCTTAAATTGAATGATTTTAATGAGCATTTGTGCAATGAGACAATTTTTAAACAAAATCTCCCATTTCCTGTTAGTTTAATTTCTTCAACCTTTTTGTGCTTTGAAATGAAGATTGTCTGGACATTGTAAGAGATGTTTTATGTCATATAGAGACATAAAAAAAGAGTTGCTCAGTCTTTTCAAACTTAAAACTGGTTTATGTTTGCATAGCAATTGCAATTGCAATTGAACTACATTTGGTTTAATATAGCAGTCATAGACAAAAATAGGAGTTTTAGAGTTACCAGATATTGCTTTAGTATTTTAGAATCCAGTGAGTTTTCTCCCCGAGTGACATTAAACCAATGACACACTGTCTGCAAGTGAATGCACATGATGACCTTGTCCTTCACATTTTTGTTTTTGCTACCTGTTTAGGTAATCAGTATAGTCTGAATGCTATTACTAATATCAATTAATTCAGGTCAAAAGCATAACAGCAGGAAAAAGAGATCAGTCAGTTACCATATGAAAACCCAAGACGCTGGGGCACCTTATGGTATGTGCAAACAATTCACTATACAATTTCTGGAGAGAGGAAACTGGCATACTGTTGAATACTGTTTTCCTTTGGGTAAAATTTTAATTAAAAAAGCAGCATGGATACAGGTTTTAGATCTTCACTATTCAAATAGCTGAGAGAGCTGTTTGAATTTTAAAATCTTGTAAAGTATTTCATTAAAAAAAGACTTCTGTTACATTAGCCTTAAAACTGTTTATAATGGGATAGACCTGAATTTATGAGTCAAGTTAAACCTGAAGTACCTCCTAAGAAAAGAAAGGATAATGAAAATTTACAATTAGACTTCCTAGGTCAAGCTTTAAAACTCCCCAGAGAATAAGCTGAGTTGGTAGGGACCCACAAGGATCATCAAGTCCAACTCTTGCCCCTGCACAGGACAATCCCCAAGAGTCACACTCTGTGCCTGAGAGCATTGTCCAAATGCTTCTTCAAATCTGACAGGCTGGTGCTGAGACCACTGCCCAGGGAGGCATGTTCCAGTGCCCAAACACCTCTTTCTAATACCCAACCTAAATCTCCCCATACACAGCTTCAGACCATTCCCTTGTTTCCTGTCACTGGTCAGGACAGAGCAGAGATCAGTGCCAGCGCCTCCCCTTCCCCTCATGAGGAAGCTGTAACTGCAATGAGGTCTCCCTTCAGTCTCCTTTTCTCCAGGCTGAACAGACCAAGTGAACTCAGCCACTCCTCATACAGCTTCCCCTCAAGCCCCTTCACCATCCTGGTTGCCCTTCTTTGGACACTCTAATAATCTAATATCTTTCTTATATGATGCTGACCAAAACTGCACACAATATTCAAGGCAAATACTGTTCTCATACCTGAGGCATGAGGGAAAGTAATTGGTGTCATACACACCTGCTGTATTTCACAATAGCCAAGGATGTCCAGAGTCCTGCAGTGTTCTGACACTCATCTGATCCTTGAGAGAAACACTTCTGTCTTTCCAAGGAGGCATGCAGCTGGATACTGCTATTTCCATACAGTTGGGTCATGAAGTGGGAACAGGGAGGAAAGGCCTTGGAGGAACCCTGTGTCCAACTCTTCAGCTGTATTTCTCTGTAAGCAATTCTGCACGACCTTTTACCACACTTCTGCTCTGTATTCTGGGGTGATCAAATTTGTATTCATAAAATACATTTGTGTAAATAGAGTTCCATCAAGATATGCTGTAGCCAAGGGTGAATGTTAAAAAAAGAAAAGTGTACATTTTCTGTAAAGATTATTTTTCCTTTCTCAGTTTAATATGGTTACTAGAGGCATATGAGCACTTAATTGACATCCTTTCAGTTTTTGAGGCACTAGGCATTTCTGGAATGGGTAAAAGCTTCATTAATTCTGATTTCTAAAGCCTGGGGCTAGAGAAGCTAAAAGGATTTTTTTTTCTTTTTCTTTATTTTCAAACCAAACATCAGTTTGTACTTACCTTTGGATATATGAAGATGTGATGTCTGCTTAAAACCCACAGAAATGTAAATACAAAACTGGAATAGTTGCAGTAGTAAAGGTCAAGCATTTTAAAAAGTCAGTATAACAAGAGCTAATACAAGGAAAAAAGAACGTCTTACCTTCCTACTTCCAAGAGATGATAAAAGCCAAACCAGAAATATCCATGAGGTATGTATAAAGAAAAGTTTAGTTTGACAAAATTTGCAACTCAAAACTTTGAAAATATTTTTTTTACAGGAATTACACTTAAGATGGATTCATTATCCCTATTTTTGACATTTAAACTTAGCCTTCTATTTCTGAATCAGTCATGTATGAAACATTTATTGTAGTCAGAAGCATGTAAGTTGGAAAGTTATTTCAGTGTCTAAACCTATAGTTAAATTTCAGCTTCAGAGGGAGCATCTCTGAAACCCTGTGCATATTTGAGTTTGTCTCTTGACTCCATGTTAGAATTAAATCTGATAATTCACTATTCCTCTTTCAGTTCCTATATTTTTATAGAAACAAGTGTTAAATGCATGAATTGGAAGGTAGCTATTGGAGGGACCAGTGCTCTCACCAGGACACTCGGTGGATCAGGATATCAAGTCAAATCCTCACATCAACATCAGATGCACATCACAGATATCATTTTGACATACCTATAATAAACTTCTGGAGGTACCTACTTATCTCCATTGATTGTAAATTCATAAAATTATAGAACCATTTATGTTGGAAAACACCCTTAGATCATCAAGTTGGACCATTAACCCTGCACTGTCACGCCCACCATTAAAATGTGTCCCTAAGTGCCACTGCTACTTCTCTTTTAAACACCTCCAGGAATGAGGATGCAACCACTTCCCTGGGCAGCCTATACCAATGTCTGGCAACTGTTTCAGTGAAGAAATTTTTCCTAATATCCAATCTAAACTTCCACCAGCACAAATGAAGGCCATTTGCTCTTGTTGATCACTTCTTACTTGGGAGAAGAAACTGACCTCCACCTCACTACAACTTCCTTTCAGATAGTTGTAAAAAGCAGTAAGGTCTCTCAGCCTCCTTTTCTCCAAGGTAAACAAGCTCAGGTCCTTCTGCTGCTCCTCATATGACTTTTCTCTAGAACCTTCATCAAATGTGAATCCAGTCTGACTAGTTCAGACTTAGAGGTGTAGAAAAGGTAATCAAATACCCCTTGAAATTCCCTAGATATCTTTCCTGAGTGCCACGTGTCTTTTATCATCTGAAAGTCTCGCACAGCTGTTGAAAGTCATCTGGAGTGTAAAAACAGATATCTAAGGTCACATTACCATCAAAAGATTAAGAATCTAGACATCAGTTGCTCCATATAGGTAACCAGTCTGGCTTGAAATAGTCAGCTCCCATTTCATACTTTATCCTCCTGCTGAGTAAGAGTGTGGTACAGACATAAGTTATGGCAGATTATACACCATGCAGATAATATATTTAAGTATATACATAGATATACACTAACATTTTTATAGATGTACACATAGACAAAGATTTTAGCTAATATATATTTTTCAAACTCTTGGCTATGAAGTGATTACAATTACAGAATTATAGTAATAATATATATTTCATTCTCATAATGAAGTTCTGTTATGTATTTGATACCAGTAAGAGGTGTTTTGGTTACATTGGTAACATGGGCTTTAAGACTTTCTATGAGATACAGAACAGAAAACTTCATCAGTACCTGTGACAGATCAGGTCATAAATACAGTTCTTCTGAAACCTGTAGTATTTCCTTGTGCTTATAATTCATGGGATCAGGTTTTCAAGAAAACATAAAACTTGAAATTTCATCTTGCAGACAGGGCTGAGTGTACAGTCAAGGGTCTCTTATGTGTTTGGTTTGTTGTGTTCTGGATCCATCAATGCCTTCTCTGAAGACAATTGGCCTTAAGGAAAGATTTAATTTCTTTTATATGCCATTCAGACTTGAAGAAAACCATTCCTCTGTATCCTTCACCAATTTCTTGGACTGTTTCCGACTCTAATTTTGTCTAGTACTTTTCCTCTTGCATTTTTACCATTCTTTTCAGTATCTATGTCTTAATAGTCTCTGTAACAGTTCATAGTTCCTTACCTTCTGTAAATACTGTCCTAAATTAAAAACTTTCTATGCAAATGTTTGTTTTCTTAAGAATAGTGGAAGTTACTAGGCCCACCACAGCACCTTCTGTATGACTATCTTGTGAGTCACATATCCTGTACACAATGTATTTTAATTAAAAAAAAAAAAAGATTACTGGTTCTGCAAGAGTATTTTATATTTAACACCTCACCTCATGAAAATCCAAAATAGGGAAAATATTGTCAGTTTAGGGAAACTATTGGATAATATAAGCAAAATAAACACCTCCATCCAGAATATGGGTTTGCTGCATATTGGAGGTGTTACTAATGTTATTTTCATCTATTGAATTGCTATTACAATGGAAAAGGATAAACCACATATATAGGCTTGTATATAATCGTCTGTATGAAAAAATTGGTTTTTTAAGTTTCTCTGGTTTGGGAGTTTTGGGAGGGAGTTTTATTTTAGCGTTTTTGGATGGGGTTTGTCTGGGTTTTTTAACATTTAGCAGTAATTTCCTTTCTGATGTTTTCAAGTGAAACCTTGATAATAATTTTCCTTGGAGGAATTGTGCTGTTTTAAAGAATGGCTTTAACAGAATTATTTCTAACAGATAGCAATGCACACAAACTTCTCACATTACGTGTCTCCACTATCTGATGGACAAAAGTACCTTGCAATATTTTATCTAAAAACTTCTCTGATAGTAAGAATGAAAGGTGTTTTTGTGGAGTTATGTTTAGTGTGAGAAGATAGACATACCAAGTAGAAGATTCTAAATGTATTTTAAGAATTCCATAGGCATGTCTTCTGATTTAATTTTCTGGCCATTACATAACAATTATTTTCCAGTATGAAATACTCTGCAGATATCCACTGTTACTCTTTTGGGTAGTGCTGTTAAAAAAAAGCTTTTTCTCCAATAGAAACTGCACCTAGTCAGAACTTGGTTTATATAAATTATACACATGCATAAACTAAGCATACAGATTTATGTTTTGTGTGACCCTTTTAACTCTGTGTACTTGCTGTTAAGTTGTATATTTTTCCATAGGAGCACTGTAACTCATAAGAAAATGACTAATGTTGAAAACTCTGTTAAGTCTCAAAAATAGGCATTAGTTTTGAGGCTGGCACTCCTTTTGGGAAATCAAAGTTTTTATTGCCAGATAAATTAGTGCTTCAAAAGTAAGAATACAGATGCTGTTTGCAAATTTGTCACAATCTGTCTTCCAGCACAAAGAATTTATACTGTATATAGTAATGGAAAACAGAAAACTGCATATTTCACTAAATTGCAGCTGTGTAGGGAAGATTTATATGGTTGTTTTGTGTCAGAGAAACACATAGGTCTGTCAGTATTCACTTCAGTATTCCACACAGGACTCTGGAATTCTAATTTTAAAGTTACTTTATACTTTTTAATAGCATAAATAAAATATAGCATTTTTTGTAGAGAAAGTCATACGCAATAACTATGTTTATCAACATTTTATTGGAGAAGATGACTGTAGTAATTGTGTTATTCTCACTATAGGCTTGACAGACCATATCTAAGAATTTCAGTCTGCAACCCATTTTCATAATTCCTAAGTGTCTACTCAGTGCAGTATTAAATGTTTTAGAGGACTTATATATCATCCTAGGTGGGTAATCCTGGAAGAAATGCCTAGATGTGACAAAGTCACAGTTTTATTTTTATTATAATCAAGCTTATTCATTTAGAGATTGAATATTCTCAGATAACAGAAAGTTGAACCCAGATAGCAAGTTGCTTTTTGCTTGCATGCTTTTACATAATGGAGTCCTACTTTTCCTTTCTTTTTTTCTTTTTTTTCTTCCCTACTGTCAATTCCCTTGCAGCAACCAGCCTTCAAAACAGGAGTTAACACTTTTTTTGCAGTTGTGAAGTATTGGATCCAATTACTCCCAGAAACAAAAAAAACAGAGTTCATTTTAATAGGATTTGTAGTAAAACAAGGCATATAAAAATCAAATGCATAGGCAAAGAATTTTTCATCTTTAATCATTAAGCTACCAGTACAAATTGAGCCCTGCAGTTATTTCATTCCCAAAGGAGAACAGAGATTTAAAGAATTCAGAGGATTAAATATTTGTGTTTGAGTGAACATGCTAAGTGTTTTTGTGGCTGCTATCATTAAAACTGTATTTCAACACTTTATTTCAAATGCATGCAATATACATTCTCTCTAAATGATAACTTGAAACTCTTACTAGATATGGGGCATTAAGGTCACCATCCTTCCCACAGATACCCCCTGTTTGTCTGGTTACTAATATATTGTTACTTTGTCAATATAGACAATTTCAACTTAGCATTTTTTCCTCAAAGCAAAGAGCTACATACTACAATCTGTTATTGCTATGACCAAATATATATATATATATATATATATACTGAAAGACAAAAGTTTGTTCTCCCTTTGAACCCCAGAAAATCAAAATATGTTCTACGCAAATTATTCACAGTATTTGTCAAATGTCAGTGCCTTCTTTTCCCATGAGAGTGTAAACATGGAACAGGTGAAATTTTTTTACACTGCTATTGAAAAAGACTAAGAAATTAATAGCAAGATAACAAAATACATAACTATTCTGAGAGAAATGAATGAGAACTTGTCAAATACAAGGCACCCACTTACAATAGGCCAGATCAATGTCCTACACATAGGGTTTAATACTCCTTTCAGAATAAATGCTTAATGACACTGAATGCACAATTATTTTTTTTTTCTGCATATTTAGTATATTTCTGTATGCAGCAAAGATATACCAGAGTCTAAAATATGTTGCTGGCTCCCCAGAGAACTATGGCCCCTAGTGATCTGCTAATCTAATGTTTTAATTTATGTTAATGCATGTTTTTTACTTTCAAAATAACTTTTTTCTTATGAATCTTAAAGCCACTACTCTGATCCATGGTACACCTCTAGTTACATAGGAAGTGTGACAAAAAGCCATTATTTTCATGATCTTGATTCTTCCTTTTGTTAAGACCATTGATTTAGGGAAGGAAGTTAGGAAGTGCTTCCCATCATAATATATATGCAAATAATCATCTTATATACAATGTTTTTGTATGGTCTTCTCAAAAGCCAGGAGCATAGACTGGATTATTTGTAATGTCAGTGTCTAAATAAATGACTGTAACATTTCTGAGGGCAATTCATCCCATTGTAAAATAGCCATTTGCAAGTAGAGAAATTAATAATGCGTTGAAATTGCCAGTTCTGTTCTAAGATTATAAAAGCAGTCTGGATCTGTCAGGATATATATCCCAGTGATATTACTAAACTAAGTGTTCTGTATAGGCTGTATATTCAGAATTACCTTGCCCTAACTTCCAAGGTTGCCCATTCAGGATTCCACATGCACTTCAGCTGCTCAGTTTTCCAGTGTCCACAGTAAGAGACCCCCCAATAATATTTGGTGTTTTAAACATGAAAAACTAAGACCTGAGTAATCAAAATCTAGTGGTCTTTAAATTCCAGTTCATATATAATCTTTAAAAAATGCTTAGGAAAATATTTCCCTAAATGTTCACACACTGTCATCTCAGCCATTGTCTAGGTATCATGGACAAGAATCTCTAATTAGCAGATCTCTTGAAAAACTTTAATAATGCACACCTGCAGGGGTATCATCTTTGCATGAACAGAATGGGACTGATAGGGTTATCCCAATTCATGAGTATGAGTTTTGTATAAAGATATCCAGATGGACTGGAATATGTACATGTGTAGGAGGGCAAGTGCAGGGTGTGTCTGAGAGATAGAGAGAAGCTGCAGATGGTGTTTGACTGTTGAACTGAGAATATGTATCTGCAATTTATCTGGAAGCTGAGGTAAACAGCACATTAATTAAATTTGCAGATGATACCAAATTGGAATGTGTTGCAAACACCATTGAGAAATGATACAAAGCAAAGTGACCTAGAAAAGGTTAGAAACATATGCAAAACTTTAAAAAGTGATATATAATCTTGGGAATGAAAGTCAGTATATTGAAAAACAGACCTTAAATAAACTAGAGATAACTGAAAAACAATAATATTAAGACAATTTAAAGCATGATACTAGTCATCGTATGATGAGTTTTAAATTTTCTCATCTTGTCTCGTCTCTTCTTGTTTCTGTCTCTTCTCTTCTTTCTCTCTTTTTAGTATTTTTGATTCTTGTTGGGGTTTTTTGTTTATTTATTTGGTTTGGTTAAGTCTATTTTGATGTGTTTTTTTGTCTTTTTGGTAGCATGTCTGCTATATTTTTGTTGATATATTAAAAGTATGAATTACCTTCCTCAAGCCTTCTTAATCAAAGTGAGAAACTGATTCAAATGTATCTTTTGTCCACTGCTGATTATCCTGTCATCGTATTCTTATTACAATCCTCAGGCAATCCACAGCTTCCTGTTACATTGAGAAGGCATCTGCCTCTTTTTTTTCTGCTTTCCAAAGAAAGTATATTGGCTCTTACTTTTGTCTGCTGAAGCTTACATGTTAAACTCTTAAACTCAGCGTGGTGCTTGGACAGAGCAGTTTTACAGGGTTTCAAGGTCCTCTTCTAGAGCTGGCTGCAAGAATACTCAAAATCCCTACCAAATGCCTGTACAAATGACTCCTTAATCAAAACTAATAACAGAAAACCTCAGTAACAAATCCCAAGACTTTTAAGAGAGGTTGGGAAATTCTTAAAAGAGAAAAAATAATCTCTGCATTATTGGCAAACCTTAAGACTAATATACTTGGGAAACATTTCTGAAGTACATTGACTGCAGCCTCTTCAGTAGTGGAAAAGCATGTATCCATAGTTCAAAATATTTGGATTGTTTCTGATCAGGAAGAAAGACAAAGATTTAGAATCCATTTTTATTGATTTGTTTGCAGAATGCATATTGAGTTTTTCCTGTCACACATGCAGAGTGAACCCACTTGCAAGGACAAGCAAATGAGCAATCACATCAGGTGACCAAGTTTTCATGTTCCATTGTTGAAGACTAAAATAAAATGTTCTGGTTATGACTTTGAAACCATTTATTATCCTCTACACAATTTAACAGAATCCTGAGACAATTATAAATATATATTCATTTTTTTGCCTTAAAGCCAAATAAAAGTATAAAAAATAAAACAGTACAACTAATAAAAATGTATAACCATACAATATTGTATAACCATTAGAGTTTATACAAAATATAAGCATTTTAAAGCAGTATATAATCCATGTGATCTTGATGTTGAAAGGATCTAAGCAAAAACTTCTGGCGGACAAATGGCAAGATAATAACAAAGGACTAAAAATAAGCCCAATACCTTGCCAAACAAACCAAAATCCAATGTAATCAGCAATGGGAGCAGAGGAGATTGTCTCATTTTTGAGAGGAACAGGAACAGTTGAATAAAACACTACACACCAGTGAAGAAAACTGCAGAAGAAATAAAGCACAATAACTTCAGCTGCAACTTGACTTAAAGAGCTCTGAAGGCTCATCAACTTCAGCTCAGTGAAATGTCAAGTACCACAGCCATTAGTGCTAAATAAATGTAAACATTATCAGCTTTATGGTACTGTATACTGAGATCTAATTTAAGAAGTCTTAAGGACTAAAGGTTTTGTGATCATAATGGTGATGGTTAATAAGGTACAAAAAGTAACCAGTAACAAAGGTTTTACTGATCAATTAATCTAATTTTTTTAAAGTAAACTTTAAAGTTTCAAGCTATCCTGCTTTATCAAAGTCCTAATTTTCATATGCGTATGTATATATATATGTGTGTGTGTGTGTATGTATGTATGTATGTATACATTTATTTAATGGAAATACTTCTCCCCAAACTGACTACCTGAATATTTCCTTTGAAAGACTGGGATTATTCACCTTGTATCCTTATATTACCATTGTGTTCTCTTCCCTTTACCCTCATTGCATTTTCCCTGAAATTGCATTTTCCATTAAGCAATAAAGTTTTGGTAAGAGTATTCTCAGTATCCTTTTGGTTAGCCTTGAGCTTTCTGTTGCCATGCAGCACAACCTTTTATTTTTGGGTGCATATGAAAGTTGTTTTGAACAGAGATAAAGTCTAGAAAAAAAAAAAAGCAGATAATGTTGCAGAGATGTATGACTGAATACAAATCTTTCTTTACTAAATGATTATCTGGTTTAAAATAACTGTGAGATAAGTGCTGAAAACCTAATCATTATCAGCAATTTATAATCACAATCATAGCTTCACTATCAGTTCAGTGAAATGATTTAAAATTATTTTCTTTTGAGCTGTTCATGTCTCATGAGTTTTCCACAGTGTATGATGGTAAAAGTTTGCAAGAAAAATATTTTTTCCTGTAAAAGACAAATACACAATAGATTTTTATCAGATGACAGATTACACAGTGGTGAAAATAATAACAACAAAAAAGATTCAATAAATCAGATAGGTCTCAAACTTTCTTTCTTTCAACATCACTGACTATAGCGGAGTGATCTGTTTTTAAAGATCTTTAAACTTATGGGTGGCACAAAATGGTCCTAATTTTTTAATTTGGTTTGAATTTTTGTCTTTTTCTGATATTTGTTTTTGGATTTTCTTAGTTTTTCTGTTTGGTTGTGGGGTTTTTGATTTTTTTAAAATCTGCATACTTAGACCCTCTGCTGGTGACCTGAATGGAGTTGTGCCAATTCACATTAACAGTGCTGACACATATTTGGCTGTGGATTAAACTAATGCATTTTTCATCTCATACATCTGCCCCAGCCTGTTATGAGAGGCTGCTGTCCCTATGGCAAGGGCAGATGAATGAAAACCTATTTCTTAATCAAGGCTAACCTGTTAAAGAGACTTGAATTCAGCATTAGTTTACCTTAATGTGACTGGCTGTAAGTTCAAGAAAATCAGTGGATGAGAGGATCAGTTTAGCTCTTTCTGTTCCTGTGGTGGCTTCTTCCACAAGTGGGATAGGCAGCTAGGGGCTGGAGACAGATTCAAATGTCAAATCTCAACATGCTGCAATTTTTTCTTTCTGACACGAAGTCTGGTGGAGACAGATTCAAATGTCCAATCTCAATATGCCACAATTTTTTCTTTATGACATGAAGTCTGCTTTAGGAAAAAATCTACTTGCAGCTGTTAGGAATAGATGGCTACTATTCCTCATAGGTCTGCACTGCTCACGAGTCTAACCCTTCTCTGGGTTAGAAGGCAAACTGAGAAAAAAAAAGCAAAAAGCCAAAACAAAACAGAGCAACACCCAATAAAAAGAACCAAAAAAACCCCCCAAAACAATGCAACAACAATAACAGCAACAAAAACCGAAACAAACAAAAAACCTCACCCAAAACAAACAAAAAAAGCCCAGAAAAGCCCACCAATAAAAATCCCAAACTAAAAACCTAACCAACCAACCAACCAAAATAACCCCAAAAAACCCAAACCAAAAACCAAGCCAACAAAACATGACAAAATCGAGAAAATATTAACACTCTGTTAAGAAAGAAGTTGCAAATGGAAGGGCATAATCCACTACCATGACTTGAGCTATAAAAAGTTTTAATATTTGATGAATCTTTAAAGTGTATTCCATTTACAAATTTCCATCCCTATTTGGTGCTGTGTTAGACATTCTTTCTCCTATATAAACTGCACAATGACATGCAAGCGGATAAGAGATCCTTAGCAGGTGAAATATCTTTTTTTTCTTAAATAAAAATATGTATTTTCAAAAATAAAAGTAAGCAAATAAGGCATGGGAAATTGTTCTGAACCCTTAAAAAACAGTCTGGGTTATTGTGTGCATTTCTCTTAATGTCAACCCCATTAAAAGCTGACTGGTTTAATCCTTACTGTATTCTAAATAAAACATACTGAGAATGTGAGAGGACTCTGAATAATTCCCTAGGTAGTGAAAATACATTTTCAATATTAAATTCTCAAATATAGCACAATGGAATTTTACCAATCTTTCCAAAACACTGTGTTGAGGGGGAAGAAAAAGCATGAGAAATATCCTCCTGACAGGTAGTGAAATGAAAAGCATTTGAAAAATGCTGCTTTGAATGAAAATGCCATTCCAGCCCTAGCCATAACACCACTTTTCCACCTCTACAGTCACTTGCTTCCTCGTGAATATCCCCCTGCCTTTGAACACAAGTCCTTTATTATTCATTCAGCAGCCTTCCCAGGATGTTTGCTAAAACACAAGGAGGCATAAGGATTTTAAACAATAAATAAGTCACCTCAATACCACTTGGCTGTAGATTAAACCCAGAGGTCACTGTAAGTAAAAACAGGATTTGACCTTCGCTATTTCAGTACACATTGAGCAGGGCAGTGCAGAGCAATGCGAGCAGGCAGTCTGAGCAGGCATCAGTACAACTTGCAAACAGCAGAAAAAGGTGCCTGTGCCATAGTCATCCACAGCTCCAGCAGAGCAGCCTGCGTATTTTCAAACTGAATTTTACTATTATGCTTCATTGCCTATATTGGTATAAAACACTGTGAATTGGGATATCTGAAGAATGGAAGTAAAGTAGGGTTTCTTTTTTTGTGTGTGGTATTTTGTTGTTCTAAATGTCTTGGGGTAGTTTTTAAGTTGCTCAGGATATTTTTCCTACCACTCTTGCTCAATATCTTCTCACAGAGAGATAAGAACACAAAAATTACAAATAGATTTTACAAGTCGGTATTCTTATTGTTGTACCTATGTAATATCAATTGTAAGTCTACCACCCAGAATATACTTTAAATAAGTTCATACACAACATATTACTGTATGTATTGTAAGTATTTGATTTGAATATATTCCTGGAATGCAATACAGATTTTAGGGGGCTTTTTTTTTTCTCTATTTATCTTTCAGTGTTTCAGAACATACAGTAAATGCTTCTCTTGATAATTGTACCCACACGTGCAGAAAAACATTGACAGCATATTTGAAGGATTATTCAAGACAGAGAACTTTCCTTTTGATTTGAAAATATGTGGTGGGTAATATTGCCCGGCTGCCAGATTTCCTGGCTTGCCAGAGAGTCAGAATGGGGTCCGCTATAGACTGAAGTGGGGACACTTGCTCTGGCGTGGTCTCCCATGGACTGCAAGGGAAACTGATCCAGTGCCTGGAACACCTTCTCCCCTCCTTCTTCATTCACTTTGGTGCCTACAGGGCTGTTTCTCTTATATTTTCCTACTCCTCTCAACCACAGCTGCTCTGTATTTTTTATCCTTTCATAAATATGATCTCATAGAGGAACCAGCAGCTTGGCTGAAAAGCTCAGTTTTGTGCAGTGGTGGGACCATCTTAGAGTCAGCTGAAATGGCCAGTACAGCTTCTGATCTCACAGAAGCCACACTTGCAGCCCTCCTGCTACCAAAACTGTCACGTAAACAAAATCCTTTGCTGCTGTTCATTTCTGTTACTTATTTTACCTTTATTAATACCAAATTGTATTCCTCTCCTCTAATTTAAAAAAGAAGAATCTTCTTTATACACTTCTGTCATTGGTAACTATATTTATGTTTCCCTGCCTCATCCATTCCTAATTTCCTTTTTTGTCAATGTCAAAACAACTTGTTCTCATACAGCAGGGATTGGCCAATACGTTATAAAGCAATTGTCATTGGGTAGTCTCACTCAGAAACAGGAAAAAAAAGGAAAAAAGAAAATAGAAGACTTTTAATTACAGAATTGTACAAAAAAGTTTTAAATTATGGGATATTTAATGGCATTGCACATTCTTATTATTGGTAATGCAATTTTGGTTGGTTGGGGACAGCTGGATGTCAAGAAAATTTAGAAATATTTTTCTGTTTCTGTGGTTTAGGGTTTGCCAACATACCTTATCTGTTCCGTAGCAGCTGTCATGATTGGGAGCTGCTGAATACATTGTTGGTTTTTTTTAATGTCAAACAGTAAATAATTGGTAATGAAAAGGGGATAGGCACTTGTAACTGTATATCTTAAACCTGTGAGGTGCATCACGTCACTTTGCCAGCTTTTCACAATCATCCTCAAACAGGAAAAAAAACTGGTAACAAAACTAAATCCCAGAAGGATAACTACTGAATTTACATCCACCAGTAAACACAGTTCCACATATGTTTTTGCTGTATAAGATATGAATGAAGAATTCTTAAATTTATACCGCATGAGAATTACATCAACAGCAGGAAGTGCATAGAAGAAGAAACCAACCAAGCAAGTTCAACTTTTGAGTGTTAAATGTGAAAAGAAAGGCCATATGCGGTAGTTGTGCTCGGTGTATGAAGAGGATACTCTTCAGAGACATCCCATCTCCTGTTTTAGTGTATGTCTAATATTCATTGTGATATAGTTGTGTATCATCTAATATAAGAAGACTAAAATAAAAAGAATAGAGAAATGGAAAGCATCAATACTACTTTCACACAAATTAAATTATGAAATTAGTAGTTTCCTCCATCTTCAGTCATCAGTAAGGTAGATAATTAGCAGGTAGGCTTCCTCTGTACTCCACAGATGCACCAACCCCCAACTAAAAAAAATATTTTATGTGGGATGAGTTGTCCCTGAGGAGGGGCGCTTTATCCTCCACAGGACTTGAATTTGGCTGCACAGTAAGAGTGCCCTAAGAAAGTAAGAAATTTATGTAAGAAGTATTGAGAGGAAAAAAGACCTATGGGAGATGTGTGTTCTAAAGCAGAAGCTGGATGTCAGACAGGATAACAGGTATCTGAAATGTTTCTGAACATATGTTTGGTCAACTGGCACTCACTTTGATTTTTTTTCAGAGCAATTAATGGTGTTTCATTCAGCTGCACACTCTTGCAGAGGCATCTCATGCCATCTTCAAACCATGCAGTTATCAAAAGCATGTGCCCAGAGCTGACAGGGCAAGTGTACAGTGTTGTCTGAAATATCCCACATGATTCCACCTGGCCTGGGACTGCTGCCTCCTGGTTCAGAATAGAGTCAATTTCCCCTCCCCCTCTTTTTTTTTGTTTTTTCCCCTCCCTTTTTTAACACAGATGTATCTGAAATCCTAAAAAGTTTCAAATAACACTAGACAGCAATGTTCAGATGACTGCATGGAACTGTTGGAACTTTTAGGTTCATGTCATCCAACATGACCACAAACATGAGTTCCCAGATCAGCATGGACATATGAATAAACTCTCTGTTAACTATGAGAGCTTAAAAACTTAGCTCACAGGCAAATACCCCTATTGAAACAACTGAATTTTAGGATCAAATGTTCAAAGATGGATTTCCTCTTTATTTGGTTACCTAAATATAGGCATGGTTGGTGTAGGTTATTAAAGCTGTATGTTATTAAAGACAACCAACCCTATGTAACAGCCTTTCCATTTACAGATTAGATAGGATCCCATAGGATGTCTCAAACAACAAAAAATAGTTTCTGTTCCAGCAATTAAATTCAGATGTGAATACTGAGTAATATAGATGTTTTGACTTCCTTGTGGCCAGCATTTTACATTAGCTTGTGAGAAGTTCTTAATAAATATTAATAAACTGTAGAGGTATTTAGGAAACATATATGAAATAAGATTCCCAGTAATTATCTCCTCTAAAGATGTGATTGAATAGACACCCAAATTCTTTATTAACATTCCGTACATTTCAACAGCTGGATTTGTTTTCAGTGTTGTATTTGTATTATTAATAATTTAGAAGATCATTATTTTGTTTACCTTTGTTGTTGTTGTCACTACAGTCTTTGTTGTGTATAAATGTTTTGGGGTAATTCTGTCTTTTGAGCATCATAAACAGTAACAAATGCTTTTTGATTCACTTACAAATTATAAGAGAAGAGCCATGAAATTTTCCTAACCTTTTCTGCAGCTCAATAAATCACAAAAAGACAAGAAAGTTAAGCACTGCTTCAGTGGAAAATCAGCAGACAGATGTAGCACACATTCCCCTCAAAATAATTCAGAACCTGTTCCAATTTATCAAATGCCTACTTTATCTGTCAAAACAATGTCCTTTCTCAAATAAAGGGCATTGTTTCTGCAGCAAGAAAAAGGTTGTGATGTATTGTTATCTGCAAATGGATGGTGGAATAATGGAACAACAGGCAGCATTTCAAGCTAAGAGATCAAAGGGCAGAATACATTACAATTCTTGTTAAAATAAATTAGACTGAAATCGTAATTTTAATAAAGACATTTATAACCTTAAACAATATTTTTTTGAGTTCCCAGATCAGCAGAAACAATAAGAAAATCCCTTTAAATATGTAAGTTGATGTATTTCTTCCCATTGTGAGAATTTAAAATTTCAGAGCTGTAATGTACATTAACTGGTATCTTGTGCTGACATGACACTATCTTACATTTGCAGAGGAAATATTTTCAATTATTTTATTCATTTTTACTGTATTTTTATGTTAACATCATATTACAAAACCATTTTTAGATTTCTAGATTAAGAATTTCTGTAAGCAAAATTTGGTGTCTTGAAATCTGCCAGGATAATTTTGATCTTTAAATGTTCAATGATGTATTGTGATATTAAATCACAATATTGAATCAAATTCCTACTTATAAGCAGCCATCCTTTCCAACGTCCACTAATAAAATTAAATTAAGAATTAAATCCTTTTAAAACCCTATCCTCTCTAGAGTAAATTAGAAAACAACAAGAAAAAAAGTAAACTGTTAATAATTGTCAATTAACTGAAAAAGCCCAGGAGTTTTAAATGTTTAGCAAATCTATTTACTCAGACTTGGTTCTATTATCAACCCATTGCAATGCTCAGATACTTTCTTTAACCTCAACATGTCAGATATTTATGAAGATTCCTGCAGCCAGCTTGATCCCGAGCTGAACAGTGACAACTTTACACTGATATATCTGTCTCCTCCATGATTGCATGTGGCTCTTTCATTCTTATATTCTTCCATTTTTCAATTCTTCTTTATGTAACTGTGACCTCTGCCAGTTATAAGGTTTTTCTCATTATGATACATTTTTTAATATCACAGAATCCTCTAAAAATACATGATTGAATCAACTCCTTTAGAAAATTATTCATTTATAATCAGCTAATGACAGCTTCAAAAGTTGACAATATTTCTTTTCTTTCAATAAACATTTTACTTACACCTTGACATTCATAATCTCTAAAAAAATCTCAAACATTCTATGAAAATAAACCCAAGGATCAGAATCATAACAAAGTAAAAATAAGAATATTTTGCTATATATCCTCTGAGGTCGGATTTATTTCCAGTCTAAGTTCTTATTTTGGTGCCATTCCAGTGCAAGGTAAAATCTAAGCCTATCACCTTTAAACTTGAACATCTGTTAAAGCTCAGTTATGCCAGTTCTTGCCCAACTGCCTAAGTAGATGTCTGTGTTTATAAATAGACCAGCTGAAATCAATTAGTCCTTGTACAGTGCAACAGAGCTGATGGGGATTTCTAGAATTTTTCTAATTAAGATTAGACTAACTCAGAAAGATTACTGATATCAAAACAAGCTTTGACCAGTGTGAAATTGGGTAGAATTGTGGAAGAGTCATTGCATCCCCAGTTGCACATCAGCTGTCCCTGGCTTGAGGTAGTTCCACACACTTTTGCTACCACCACCCGTTCTGTTGCAGGCTGGATTGAACAGTTTAATTCAGAAATTTGCACCACTGCAACTGATTTTGCCCACACTATGCTAGGGAACACCCACATGAACAAAGTTAGCTACTGAAAAGCTGCAGGATGATTGCCAGCTAGTGGGTAGTGAGAAGAAACTGGGTGATAAAAATTGTCACTTCAGCACAGCCCAAATGAGAAGGGGTTGTGTATTTAAATCTCAAAGGTATGCAGGATTGGGCTAGCACATGGAGACCACAATTATTTGAGAAATGAGGCATTCTTTTACTGCTCTTTGCTGCTGGAACCATTCAGAAAAAGCGTTAGTTTGTCTTAACCAAGCAATAGACCGTTTTTCAGGACAGCTTTGTTGTATTGATCAAAACAAATTTAAACCAAAAGATAAATAAAGCATCTTGCCAGCAGAGTAAATAAACACTAATGTTATGACAGCTAGAAACACATATTCAAGAATCACTTCAAGATCTTCATCCCACCTATATTTTGAAGAAGTAGTTGACAATAGTTCTATCATTTTATAAGTACATAGCTGAAAACTCAAAGATAAATCTATTTAAGGAGTTATGAATGGATACATTTTTATTACTGATATTTACACTCAAAAGTGATGAAAATTAAGAACTGAGAAACAGCTACAAATGTCATTTTAATTTAATAAAGATATTCTGTAACTATTGATAAAAGAAAATGGTCATTAAATAAAGATTAATGAGGAAGTGAATTCAATTCAGAGAATGTGAAGATAAAATGAAAAATGTATCTGGAGAAAACAAACCTTTCTCTTCCAGATATTCTTAATCAAAATCAGAGACAAAACCTAAATTGAAATGGTTAATTAGGACCCAGGCCGAAATCTCTAGGCAACCAGAATGCCAGCTGAATTACTGAGGTTTTCAGATGCACAGATGATTAGGCATAGGATGATCCCAGATCAGTGCAGTTTATACAGAGGACTACAATCTCTATTGAAATCTGACTTTGAGTTGCTCTGGAAGCAAGATGGAAGAATAGAAAACATCCAATTTGAATATCAGCCATAAGCTATCTGAAACCAAAATCAACAGAGATACACCACTGTAAATGGTTGGCAAAGAGTAAATAATTTGCCATAATTCTCTGCAGAGCTGCAGCAGGAACTTTTCCTCAGAGTCATTTCTGATGCTGAGAAAGCAAATTAGGACCTTGTTAACACTACTCTCTGCTGCCTTGCCCATTACATATTCACTCCCCTCCATGAAACAAACATAAAAGTGTGACTTAAAATTAATACATAATTCTGATGTGATAGCACATTTCCCAGGGGAAAATGACATGATAAAGCACAGGAGACTGGGAACTAAACCTGCCACTTTTAGGACATGCAATGTACCCCATGTCAAGTGAAAAAATATCAACGAATCCACTAATGCTGTCTGTGGAACACTTTCAGATTCATGTTTCTGTATGACATTATACAAAAGAAAATCACACAGGATTTTTGGTTTGGCGCAGTTTCTTTTGACTATGTACTTCTTTTGCTTAAAAGAGAATTTTCTCAGATATTGTTCGAAGATGCAGTGCATAGGAAACAAAGTGAAAAATTTGTTAATTAAAGTGATCAAGACTATAAAGAGTACATTCTGTGTGAGAAAGAATGCTCACAGGGTAAAAAAAAAGGTAATAAAAAATTTGTTTTCTTAAGGAAGTTAAAGTATTCAGGAAATGTTTCATTCACTGATAGCCAAAAAAACAGGATCTTGCCTTTTTACTATAAAAAGTAATGAAGAATAAAATAAATTATATACAACTGATTTGACAAAGCTCTTCCTAACTGTAATAAAATTTCGCAAGGTGGTTAAAAACCACATTGTTATCTACACTTTCCACTATTATAATTCTGCTCAATTATAATTTTTGCTTTGAAAGCTAGATTCACTTTTTTGCAATGTGAAAGAAAAATGAAGCCATGTGTGTCACTCTGCTTTAAAAAAATCAACAAAGTGGTTTGTGGTTCATATTTCCATCCTCTTCTAACAGAAATTCGTAGGAAATCAACTATGAAACCAAATAGATACATAAAATTCTTATTCTCCACTTGATATTCACATGTTGATCTTGTAATTAGGGAAAGAAAATCAAGACAGTTTAATCTGGCTTCTCTCAGGAAAATGACTTGAAGAATACAAAGACCTGTATACAGTTATTAATTTAGAAGTTAACTATGACTAATACTTAGATGAACACTCAGGCTTATGAAACCTCGATTTTGTCTGCTAAGCAGCTTTGTACAAGGCAGTCCTAAATGGAGCTCTTTTTCCATATATCATTCAGCTTGAAAAGAAAAAACAACTAATTTCATTTACATTTCAACAAATTATGTTGACTTTGGTAGTGTATAGTATCAAATTAAATTGCTACACATCATATTTTTCTCCAAAGTTAAAATTAATTATGACATTGAGTAAATAGTTAAACATACAGTAAAAATGACAATTTAAAAATGAAATATTTCATGCTTAATTAAGAAAGGTTATGAATAACTTCCCATTTGGAGTGTTTTACAGTTCTTTATCATTTGAGATACACATCAAAACATGAAAATAAAAACTATGGATCTTCCAGTCTAATACACAGCTTACAGTAAAGGGAACTTTGAATATCCCCTTAGAGATTTCGGCAATGATTTTCCACTCCATTACACCAATTTCATACTGGGGTAAGTCCATTGATGTCAATGGTGTTACATCAGCTTCAAAACAATATGACAGAATAGAAGATCAAGGTTATTCAAGCTCTTATTTATGGTTATGGAAAATTACACACATCTGATGTACATAACAAGACTGTTGTTTTGTATTTCTTTGATAATGAAAATGTCCTCATATACAAAAAGGCAGAAAACTGAAGTTGAAACATAACAGATATTTACCAGCTAAACATACATAGGTGTAGACAGCAAATGCTGGTTGTAAAATAACCATGCAAGATGACAGCTGCTCAGCTATACTAAAATTAAATGTGAGAAAACTTTGAATAGACTGAATTTTCAGAATTTATGAAGTCCTAGGGAGCTATAAATCAGGAAGTTAATAAGTTTAGAGTTATAATTACTTATGCAGTACCAGTATTTTATATTTATTTATTTATTTACTTTAGTATTTTATTTTTATTTATTTTATATTTCCAGTAATGTAACCAGACTGGTTATTGACAATTTGTGAAATAGGTTGCTCTTGAAATAACAGACACATAAGTAAAAATGCTGTCATAGTCACAAAGTTAACTACAAAGACAGTTTCCTTTCTGGAATATAAAATTGATCTAATTGGCTCAATTTTCATCAAAGCTAAGAGACTTTACCTGAGAGCAGTCTGAATCTTTGGTTACTTCTAATGCACAGCACTGCCCAAATATACCCCAAAGCTGTCTGCACAACCTGTCTGACCTATGGCAGAGCATATCTGAGCTTTCTGTGAAAAACCCTGGAGTGTCTGTTGTGGGAAATCAACTACTCTTTTCTTCTAGATGCTATTGCCTTCCACAAGAGCAGAGGAGATAGTTAGAGTCATAGGATTTTTCCTTTCCTAGTTCATGCTGCAAGTAAAGCTGGAAAGACTGCAAACCCTTAAGAATCTGTAGATTTACCCACAAAACTTTGTAAGAAACATACACAGACAGTCAACATGGGCAGCTGTTTTATTCTCAAGCCAACCTGGGTATCGTGTATTTGTGGAATCCTGTGTTGCCTCATTTAGTTTTCCATTCATGGAACTTCCAGGTGTTTTTTTCTACTGAATTAATACCTAGCAATACCTTCACTTATCTTGTATTTGTGCAGTAATTTTTGGTCTAAGAGCACTTTGCATTTTTACTTACTGACTCGCATGCTTTTTCTTTCATACAGTTTCTCCAATTTACGTAATTTTTTTTAATTCTAATGCCAAAGCCTCCTTATATCCCTTTCCTCTGAAGCTTGGTGTCATTTATAGGATAAGACCCATTAAAAGCATATGCTCCTAAATTTTCAAAATCAATAAAGGAAAATTGAGATAAGCTGAGGTCATTCTCTTCTCATTTTTCTCTTTCCTCCATTTTTCCAGTATTATTGTGATCCTCTCTTTAACATTTTGTGAATAGTTTTCCAAGTAGGCCATTTTTGCCACAGGAAAACATAACAGTGGTTTATGTCAACAGCTCAAAATTTGCAGCATTCACTGTCTTTTAATTCTCACAAAGCCTGCTCTCTTGGAAAAGGAGACATGATTTGTTGTTTGAAGAAAAATAAGTAAATTGTTTCTTGTCACCTTAATAGTGCAACTTTTTATGCGACTGGATTTTCACCCAGGTGTTTTATTTACTTTATGAATGTAAACAGATACAGGTTTGAGATTCTATTATTACAAGGAATTGTGAGTAAGGCTACTCTCTAAATGCAGCAGTATACACTAGCTGTTGTATTTTCTTCTGAAATACTTTGGAGAAGAACGGACAGTGTGACATCTGGGCATAAAATCCTTTTACTTTATAAAGCATAACATTTCAGCATCTAAATTTAGTGGTTTACAGAGTAGGTATCTACTTATCAGAGGAAACCCAAACTATTTGCCTAAATATACATGTATAATACCACCCAAAATAGAAGAGCTATGTTATGACACTCAACTTTTAGCTTGAGAAAGGTATTTATTTCCAATACATTCTTTATCATATCTTTCCTGAGTAAAATGAAGGTTGGACAAGTAGATCACATGTAGACTGATATGCTGTAAATACTAAATTTAGGTTTTTTGAATCTATGCTTGACCTAAAAATAAATATCACATTAATTTAACTGAACTATCAAAAAAACCCAAACAAGCAAAACCCAGCCCTAATACCTTAAATACTGTTGAAAGGAACAAAAAACAAACAATAATAAAAAATGTAAACTTAATAACAGAATGTATAAAAAATGGAAAAATATTGATGTAAACAAGAATAACACAAGTCTATAAGAAATATACCACAGAGATTTTGGATATGAAGATACATACTGATTAAAAAAATACTTTGAATTAGTACAAAAGAATGGATAGTTTCCTGTTTCTCCTGGGTAAAAGGCAGGCTAAATCAGACAGGACCCTCTGTCAGGTCTTTTCTTCTCTTACACACTTATTTCAGGCTGAACTGAGCCACCTTCTGGAAAGGTCTGTCTTTCTTCTATATGGAATTAAAGTAGACAACCAAACACTAGCAGCTGTCACACCAGCAGCTAACATTCAGATGACTACAGTTCAGTCAGGTTAAACCCATCCTGTCTATTCTCCTACTCCAATTGTTTCAGAGAGTTTTAATCTCATTGTGCTTCAAAAGTTACTTCAGTGGGGTAAAAGCAGATTGCCAGAAAATAACTCATTACTTACTGGATTAGCCCATAGATCAGTGTTTTTATCAATGATATATTAACAGTTAGCAAGCTGTCTCCAAAAATATTTTTTCTTATTTAAAGCTTTGCAATCTATGACAATCTGAGAGAGCTGGAGCTGTTCAGCCTGAAGAAGAGAAGGCTCCAGGGAGTCCTGATAGCAACCAAGAACAGGCTGGAAAGGGACTTTTTCAAGGGCAGGTAGTGATAGGGCAAAGGGAATGGCTTAAAACTGAAATAGAATCGATTTGGATTACTTGTAAGGAAGACATTCTTTACTTCTTTACTGTGAGCCACTGGAACAGGTTGCCCAAAAAAATTGTGGACATCTCATTCCTGGAAGTGTTCAAGGCCAGGCTGAATGGGGCTTTGAGTAATTCTGGTCTAGTGGAAGGCATCCCTGCCCTAGTGTTGGAACTAGCTGATCTTCAAGGTTCTTTTCAACCCAAGCTATTAGGTGATTCCATGATAAAACTCCATAAGATTTTGAGGGTTTGTTTTGTTTTGATGTTTGTATTAAATGAACTATTTACTGCAGTTGGTCAGCTGCAGGTATTGGTAAAATAATGTTTTGAACATAACTTTTGATGAAGACAAGTTTGTAAACAGTGATGGTTTGTTCTTGGCTGGTTGTCAGAAGCCCTTCCATCTGCTTTTTCACTCCCCATCCTGAACAGGATGGTGAGAAAAAGAGGTGGATGAGTGGAAACAAAGAGAGGGAGAGAAGAGAGAGAAGTAAAAGGAGTTTAGGCTACTTATAAGTTATATAGCTTTCATAAAGTGAGAAATAGGGGCTTTTGGCCCGTGGGATTTTAAGCCAATATTTTTAACAGCCCAGGAGAGTATCTTGCCTACAACATACAGTGCAGGAGTTATGGACAAGGATATGTGAAGCATGGTGAGCACTTACTACACTTCTGTTGAAGTTCTATTGCTCTCTCAGGAAAAATGATTCTCACAGAAGTTAGGGCATGATTCTTATTTTAGTAGTTAGGACACATGCTTTGGAACAGTATACAAAACTTTAATTCTTTTCTTCTGAATGGTTTATACATTTTATAAACAAATAATTTTGGCTGCAAAACAAAAATATTCCTTCAAATTCAAAAGCATTCAAAGGACACCAAAATGTTTGGAAAAGTCTCTTTTACAAGATGTATAAGTAATCCTCTGCCAGATTCGAGAGCGTGGGTAAGTAATGTGCCTTGTGTGACACCTGAACTAATGTAAAGGACTGTCTAGATCCTTTGCATTTACTTTATGGTAGCTATTCAGTATTAAATAGCATGTACTATTTTTCATATTCAATGTGGATTCATACAGATTGAAAGACTTTTCTGTGGGATCATGTTCCCTAATTATTGCTTATTTTTTATTAATTTTTTTCCTGTGTCTTTCTTCTGAGAACAGTTCTTGCAAGCTCTTCAAATAAGCACAATCACATTAGAAATGTTTAGGCTGTATCCAAAGCCTGCAAAAGTTAATGGGAATAATCTTACTTGTTTCAGTGGCTTTGTTTACGGTTGAAAGACATGCAAGTTGAAGTCCATCATTCATTGCCATGTGTCAACATGGGATATTTCTTTGAACATGTAGACATATTCAGATATTTTTAAGGCCAGTGTTCGGGATAAATTAACCTCATTTCTTGTACACGCTATGAGACAATTTCATCAAGTCAAATTATATGTGCAGTCAGCACAAAGCATTCTTCATTTTCCTTATACAATATATTTAAGGCTAGAGAATTATTTAATGTCTTTTCAATTCTGTATTTCTCCGGTTGAACCACTGTTTGTCTTAATGAATATTGAGTCCAAAAGTGTCTCTGAGTCACTGTAAACCAGCCTTGTCTCTTAAAAACCCAGTAAAACAGGAATAGGACCTGCATACCATCCCCTTCTTAGCTTCTTGAGCAGCTGATTACACATGTGTATGTTTGTTAAATTTTTAGAGAATGTAGTTCACAATAGAGTTAAGAAGTGGTAAAAACCCACAGTGATCATTTTTCTCATAACCTGTGTGAAAACCAATGCCATGAACTTGCATGCTCAGTAGGGTGTTTTCAAATGGGACAAACTGAGTGCTTTCAACTCTTTTGTGTACTGGTGCTTCAAAATTTTCCTAAGGGTTTTCTTCCCGATATATACACCTTTTTTTTTCTGGAAGTTAGGCTAAATCAAATTTTCAATCCATCAATAAATTGATTTTGTTTTACACAGTTACATGTGGTAAGCTTTTAATTTAGTTATTTGGTTATTATTTATTTTATTCATTCCATTAATGGGAATTCAGAAGAGGAAAAATATTCATTCAACTCAGATCAACAGGAACACTTTTAAATATCATTTTTGCAAACCAACACCTGGTAGAATTTCTTTGGATAACTTTTTGCCTATTTCATCCTCAAGATTCTAATGCTCTAAGGTTTATTTTAATTCTTCTCAGAAGGCATTTAAAATAAAATTTTGTCTTGCAAAACCAAAAAAAAAAGAAAAAAAGAAAAAATGTACCTTAACAATGCCTTATTTCAATAATTATAGAGTTTGTTTGGATTTTTTCTTCAGTTTTCAGACTACCTGTTTTTCACAGAATTTTTCAATACTCACATGACTATAAGGAAACAGGTAACAAGTATATCTTTGAGAATTTTCACAAATACAACACAGTCATAGAAATGAATAAATTTTACCTAATACTTTCAGCATTACTATGTGGTTCTCTGATGTTGTGTCTAATGCCAGCTTCAAATTCATTTTGAATTGACTATCCAGGCATATTCATTGGAAATCTTAGTCTTAATCTGATCCACTCTTTCTGTACTCATCTTTATTTCAGATTCCTACAATTTTTTCTCAATTTACCTCTCAAAATTTCAGCATTCTTTGGCCTTTAACATGCTATACTATTTCAGTGTTTCCATGTTTTCTTTACTCTTTAATTAAAACCATATTTCTTGTTATATTTTTCCTTGTAAAGCACTTCTCCACTCGTTCATTTTAGGATTACAGTTTTCATTACTTTCCTTTGTGTCATTTAACAAAAAAATATTGAAATGCTCAAACGTTTCAGAATGAAAGACTTTTTGAAACTAAATGCGTGCCTTAGCTCCCCTTTAGCTGACATTCATTTTTGTATAAAGAGTGAAGTGTTTTCTAAATGACTTACAATTATTCTCTTACAGTATCACCCATCTCAAGGTAATTTTCTTAGTTCACAAGTACTCCAGTTAAAGTGCGACAATTACTCAAAACCAGGTACCAGGTCTGACTGTAGGTCCTCCTAAGAACAATTGATCTTCTCAAGAAATATGCTTGATAGAGAGAAATATCCTTTTAAAGAGGCTGCCTTCCCTTTTTTTGGGTTTTGTTTTTTGGGGTTTTTTTTTGTTTGTTTGTTTGTTTGGTTTGGTTTTTTGTTTTCTTGTTTTCTGCACAGAAAAGACTTGATACAATTTTTCACAATTCATCATGAATTGACTTTTGAAATCACTGGAAAGAACCCTGTGTAGTCCTATGCTGTTCACACAGCTCTTCTATCATCTTCCATAATCCGATGCAAAAGTCTCAAACATTATTTCAATGACACTTGACACACACTTTAGGCTGTTTTATAAAGATCATAGTCCAAACACCAGCTCCAACTTGACATCTACCTTTGGTCAGGTTGTTTGGCAATACTGACTGAAGTCTGGACTCCATTTCTAGTATCACTTCTTGATATTTTATTTTACAGTTCATTCTTAATAGCTGCCTTACTGCCGATATTTAGACAATATTCTTCCAATGTAGTTATAAACAACAAGAAACTCTCACAAACTGGGAATAACATCCTGACACCATAAAAGTAAACAGGGACGAGATTTATATTTCTTGAAGTTCAGCACAGAAATCAATTGCTTAAACAGAGATATCCAGTGAAGTGTGAGATAACTGAGGGTATCTAACCTGACTTGCAGTTCCTCACCAGAAGCACACAAGTTTCCCACAGACCCTGGGTGTTATGTACCAGCTGCGTGAACAGCACCTCAGATGCCTTGTGTCATTTCAGATAGTTCTCACTATGTATGCTTCAGAAACTTAATTACACCACTTCAGATGTGTAGGCAAAATCCACCTTCTGTGTATTTATTAAAACTCAGCCAAACTATACAAAATAAACATTTAAAATAATTCTAGGAAGTTTGTGTAAGATCTTCCTTAAAAGTAGATACCCATAGTTCAATTATTTTTTATATGCTGAAGATACAAAGATTAGTTTGGTCTGTACGAGAATTAAGTGATCGTGCTCTCACACTCTTCTTCCGAAGACAGCTATTGGTTAGATCTGAACATTTTGGTTTAAATTAGTACTTTTCTTATGCACTTAATCAGAAAGTGACTTGAAACAAGGGAGAGAAATTATGATTACCTTTTTTTTCAAATTTAATTAGAAATCCCATGAAGTCAGCATGTCCATACCTTGAGGGAGGGACTCATTCATATCAGTTAGCAACAAGCCATCTGGTCTCTTTGGAAGAAACGCTGATAGAGTTTCAGATTTCCTTGGCCAGAGGAAGGGACTGTGGTCTTATTTATTTATTGAGAGAGATGCAAGTATCACTTTATTACAAGATCATACTGTTTATGCAGCTTTTTTTAAAACTCCACTTCAGAGAAAAACTTATTAGCATTCTGTATCCTAAGGTTATTCCAAGAGTGGGTATGGCCTGACAGGTGCATAAAAAGGGAAATTCATTAGGAGGTAGGCCACCTCCCATGCAAACACTGCCTCTGAGATTGTCACACCCATGAGGTTTTCACTGCTCCTTCACCATTCTCTCCAGGTTAGTGAGCTCTGGCAGCAAGGAGACTAGGAACCTGACTGGTTTGTGTCAAGGCAGAAGTGGTAATAGAGATATGTCAGCTCACTGGTGCCAGCAGCCTTTGAGGCAAAGGAAGAAAGCAATTCCTTGTGATTTGATTGCTTCTATTTTTGTCTCAAGTAGAGAGAAAATTTAAATTTTTTTCCCCCAATACATCTCTGTTTATCAGGCTTTATGTGTATAATAGCATCACTGCACTTATAGGAAAAAACAATATGAAACAATTTCTAAATCTCATCTCTTTCCTCAAAGCAAGTAAACCAATGAGCAAGAAAGATCTCTCCAGAATCCTCTTATATTTAACCTAGAAAGAAGGAAGTTCTTACAGGAACTCTGGAGGCTAATCAAAGTCAGAACATTTATTGACTTTACATCTGTTAAGATATGAATTCTTAATATAACCCAGTAAAGAATTTAGTTGGTTGCAAAACTGAGTGCCAGATTCAAATGTCATCAAAGTCCAGGGTCCATCCAATTTTAAAGCTTAATATCTATCTCTATTTTCATCAGTAAAAGCCTCTTTTGTATGTTTAGATATATACTCTCATGTATCACAGTATAAAATCACTATTCCACTTTCATTTTTTTAGCATTTCAGACTTAATTCTAGTTAAGAGAAAGTTGCCAAATTTCTGCTACAAAACCTTTATTCCTGATGATAATGATTATACCAGAAATAATTAATCTTCTACATTCTAAGATGAAAACCTATATTTCTTTCCAAATAGAGTGAATATGGTAGAGGAATCAGCAATAATAAAGAAATAAAAAAATGCAATTATTGTGAATGCAGTGTTCAGAATAAAAGCACTTTTTAATATTTTAATTTTGTTTTTGTTTTCAATTTGTTTTCAAACTTAGTATATTTCTATGAAAATAGAGGTTTAGTGAATACAGATAAATGTCACTGCAGTACACTAAGTCATATGAATATTTTCCATCTGTCAAGCCATTATAAAATAAGCATGATGTAAATTCACTTGCTCATTCCATGTAATCACACAAAAAGAAAAGTAAATGTGAAATCGCTGTAGAGGGATGTTCCCTCGAGTATCATAAGGGTCTCTTTTCAGGAGCCTCTCTTCCTGGTCCTGGCATATCAAGAAATAAAAACAATAATTACAAATAATAAATGCAAAAATTTCCAGGTAATTAAAAAGTTATAAATACAAAGCAACAAAAAATTGGGCCAGCTGTGTGGAGAAGACATGGATTTTTTGATTAAGAGGATCATATGAATCATGGATATTTAAGTGTCTTTTAACAGGTCATAAACATAGAAGTAAGGAATGCAATCACATTCAACATTCAGTTCTGAAATTTACTGAGACTAAGGAGTATTTTGAAGTCACAGCAGAGTGCCACAGTAGCTATCTATATGAGGTGCCCATGCAAAGCTGTAGTCAAGGGAGCACACATAACCTTAGAGAGAAAAAGGATGCCAGAAGCTCTCACATCTGTACATGGTATTCAAAACAACGCTAACACAAAACTCTAGAGATTTCTACATTTAAAGTTTTTTTTAAAGGGGTGTGTAGAAATTGGGCTGTTTCCAAAATAAATAAGCAACAGGAACGCATGTGGCACACTGGGACAGTTTGGCCATACAGAATGAAGCATTTGGGCTTCACAGAGAGCCACTGCAGTGCTCTGGGAGTGTACTAACCCACATGGACCCCTTAAAACAAATAAAACCCCCATAACAAAACAAAAACATCTGTATACATCTGAGATCAGGCCAAACACGAGTTTACAGGAAGGCACACAGCCTCTGCGGGTAGACTGAATCTCCCTAACTAGAGAGTGAGTACTTGAACAAACCAGGCACATGCTGTTCCACGGCTAAGTTGCACCCATGAGTCCCAAGAGAACAGGTTAATGTCATTTTAAGGTTCCTCTCAATTATCTTGCAATTGTTATGACAAACAGGAGAGGTTGCTGAAGACTGGAAGAGAGAAAACATTACTCTTGGCTTCAGTGGTGAAAAGAAAGCTTAGGATTACAGGCAGGCCAGTCTCACCACCGTCCCTGGGAGGCTGATTGGGAAATCTTTCTCCAAAGCATACAAATACATGAAGGAAAAGCAGGCAGTAGTTGGAATGGGTTTAGGAAAGGGTAATAATGTTCAATTAATCTGATAAGTGTCTACAATGAAGAGAATAGATTGGTAGACACAGAGAAAACAATCGGTTAATGGGTTATACTTTCATAGCAGATGTGATATTCTACCTTCTCTACATTTTGAGAGAACCATAAGGGTCACTATTTATCTCAAGTGCTGTTATTCACTATGTAAATCTAACTTAAGATTTTGTGATTATAGATTGAGAGATAAACATTCAGAACTAAACAGTATGTCTGTTGCTGAGGTGAAGACAGTTTAATATGAATTTAATATGAAGACAGTCTCATATGAATGTTCCCATTTATAACAATACTCTGCTTTCAAATTTAGGTAACTGTCAATACAACCATCAAGTGAGTGACAGAAATGCTAGGATCTTACAGCAGCCCAGAGAAAAGTTTCTCATACTCAAGAAAAATGAGATATCAAGAAAAATACTGAAGCTTTTCTTTACTTTGGGAGCCTAGAAATCAAAGCATTTCTCTCCATAGCAGAAAAAAAATGTAGAAAAGATTAGAAGAAAGAGTAACCACACTATAAGAAAACACAAGTTGTGTCTCTAAATCTTCTCTCCAATTATCACTACACGATACTAGAATTATAATGAAAATTTTAGAATTGTTTAGGTTGGAGGGACCTTAAAGATCATTTAGTTCCAGCCCTTCTGCCATGGGCAGAGACACCTTCCACTAGACAAAGCTGAACACTTGCAGGAATGAGACATCTGCAATTTCTCTGGACAACCAGTTTCAGTGTCTCACTACTCTCACAGTAAAAATTTTTTTCCAAATATCTAATCTAAACCTTTCAGTTTAAAGCCATTCTTCCTTGTTCTGTCACTACATGCCATTGTTAAAAGTCCCTCTCTGGCTGTCTTGTAGGCCCCCTTTAGACACTGGAAGGTGCTCTAAGGTGTCCTAGAGCCTTCTCTTCTCCAGGCCGAACACTATTTAAATATTTCTGCCCTGTATGTGCATTTCACTGCTGAATATCACATTTTTTTTACTTTCCCAATGTATTGCACTACAGAAATCTGAAGACATATGAAAGAACATGACTTTATTAATAATCCTTAAATGACATAAATTGTCTGTATTCCTTGCTGCAGAAAGTCAGAGGAAACTGTGACTGAAGATCTTCTTTGCTCCATTATAAAGTTCTCCATTTGACAAAGATGAGTCCTTGCACCTGAGAGGTGTTAAGTGGCTTCGGAAGCTCACAAACACATTTGCTGTTGAATTAAGAAGTTTGTATGCTGAATACTTCAGATTAGAATCTCTCTCACTGTTAGTGCATTCAGGAGGATTGCTGAGGAGCTTCATCACTTCCACTAATGAAAAGTATATTCTTTACACATTTGTTTTGTCATAATTTTTGTGGTCTGATCCACATGCTAACTGGAGTACAAGGACATCTGGTTGGATATGCTACTGAAACATTCTTTGTAGTGCATGCTACTTTTCATTAGGTAGGAGAGGATATTTCTATTTCTTCTAACAGAGTGATAAAATAAAACACGTTTGGGGGTTGAATTACATGGTCACAGTCATCACAAAAGTAATTGCCATCAAGTAGCTGTGCCACTGAGGGTCTACAGTGATGAACAATGCACTTTAAGAGTACACTTTTGTCTCTTAAGTTGGGCTTCTTCCATGAGCCATCAGAAGAAGATCTTTAAACAAGTTATTGAGGTCAGGGTTGTTTTGAATAATGTTTCCAACGTTTCCCTGATAATTGCTTGGATTCTACCTACCTATTCTTTAACCTAGTGGCATGGCTAATAGAAAGTTATTTATGTTTTGATGCAGAGTTGTTTCAATAAGAGCTCCACTCATGCTTTTCTAACTCCAGGTTTATTCTAGGCATGAGGGAATTGTGCTTAAGGCAAGCACCTATAAAATAAATAAAACTTCTTTCTCAGCCCATCAGACCTTTTCAATAAAGGCCTTTATGTTAGAGAATCTCTTGAATATAAAATGTTATTTAATCAGTAAGTCTAAGCTTTTATTAAAGCCAGCAATTTTGTATGTTTTTTTTCCTGTGAATAGGTGTATTTTCTATGATGGGCAATATTTCATCTTGAAACTTGTTAGTAAAACCATGTATCAAAATAATGTCCTTTTTTCTCATTATGTTCAATATGGAGCTGAAATATTTTACGAATTTTCTCTGCACCTGTCAAAATAAACAAAATATAATTTCCAGGATAATTTGTAATGAATTTTAAACTTTGGTTTTTTCTTGGCAAGTTACATTTTCATCTTTACAATGTGGAAATAAAGAAGATTCATGTATGTTTTTCTCTGGATATATAACATGTCACTTTGACTCGAATAAATGCGTAAGCTTACAGTAAGGTATATAACATCTACTAGGTAATGCAGAAATTATTATGTGTACACATTTTGGAAATAACTTGCATATTAATAATACTTCCCCACTTATTTAAATGCTATTTTCAACATATTTGGTTTTGTCAGATAAATTCCATGTAAAGCTTATATACTGATTTATGATGGCAAAAAGCAAAAAAGAATGATAAGTTTCCTTCCACCTCTGACAGAAACAGCATTTTATTCTTTATTTCAGTGCTGGAATTCTAATTCCTTATTTGGAAGAAACCCAGCGGTCTTTATGTGGAATGAAGAACATACTCTTCTATCGCTTGACATTAACATTGCCATTGAAGTAGATTATCTGGAAAATCTCTTCCAACCTGGATGGTTCTGTGATTAAAAAAAACCAAAAAACTCACAAAGTATAGAAAGACAATACTTGTAGTTGAAGTGAGGATCAGTTCTGACTAAAATCCTTGTGGAGAACATGCAAAAGAGCATTAAAGGTGCTTGTAAAGGATCTGAAAAAGTAAAGCTTTGGAAGAATTGTTCAAACCATAGTGATGCTAGCCAGAAACTGATGACAAATTAAATAAACCCTCTAAATATGAAACTGGGAGAGAGTTTACCATTTGAAATACAGAAACCAAATTAATCATTTGTGTAATTTGAATGAAGTCAGTTGGAATTATCTGAGGAATGAATATAGCCCAATTTGTTAAAGATATGGTACTGTAAATACTGCACTGTGTTAGATGCACATCTGTTCAACAACTGCCTCAGCTAAATAAATAAAAGACTCTTTCCCCTTAGCTAAAAGCAACCTAAACACTTAACTCAGACTGTCCCAGTCTGTCAGGGTGCAGAAGTGGCCTTCAAACAAATCATCTCTGTATTTTCACTTGGAATCAAGTAAGGCATCTAAAAGTGATTTAAAGAAAGAAAAGAAACAAAAATAAAAGAGAGGAAATTACCAAAGATCAGAAAGGAATAAAGGAAGGAGGGCAGCATGAAGGGGTATTCAGAATGCAGCATTCAGTCACTAGCAGTCTGATCTTCAAAGGATTTCAACCAAGTCATTAAAATAGGAGGTTAGTTTCTAATGAGAAGGTATACAAGATGCCTAACATAATTAGACAGTGGGCTCTGAGGATTTACAGGACTTAGGACTTTTTGAAAGAGAAGAAATAGCTGAGCAAACTGAATTTGGCAAGGACTATCCCTAATATTTTGCAACCTGCACATCTGTAAATTGTTTTAATATTATTGTGCTTCAATCCCAGCTGGCAACCAAGCCCCACAAAGCCACTTGCTCACTCTCTCACTCATCTCAGTGGGATGGGGGAGAGAGCAGGAAGAATAAAAGTGAGAAAACTCATGGGTTGAGATAAAGATGATTTAAGGGGTAAAGCAAAAATTGTGTACACACAAGCAAAGTAAGACAAGGAATTCATTCACTACTTCCCCAGGCAGGCAGGTGATCAACCAGGAGAGCAAGGGTGCAACACATGTAATTATGATTTGGGAGGACAAACACCACCACTTTGAACAACCCCCTCCCTCTTCCTCCTTCTTCCCCCAGCTTTATATGCTGAGTACTATGCCACAAAGCCTGGAATATCCCTTAGGTCAGCTGGGGTCAGCTGTCCTGGCTGTGTCCCCTCCCAGCATCTTGTGCACTCCCAGCATTCAGCTAGTGGTGTGGGGTGAGGGCAGAAAAAAACCTTGATTCTGTTTTAAGCCCTGCCCAGCAATAGCTGAAAGATCCCTGAATAATCCACACTGTTTTCAGCCCCACACAACTTACTGAAAAATACCCCAACAAAACCCAGCACAAATACATCTGCTTTGAACATCGTGAGGCACTGTAAAACAAGTTCCTTCATCACTAGCAGTTTCATTGCAAAATCCTGCTCTGGATGGTACTGGATCCTCTCATCTTCTCTTCCCACCATTCTTACACAGTGAAAGCTATCCTTTTTGTTTACTAGATGATCCATCATGTGTACTTTACTTATGTACAAAAGAGTTTAGTAGGTTCAGTAAGTGAAAGCAAGGCTGTGCTTTCATGAAAGATTCTTTTCCCCTTTGTTTACTGCTATGCAGTTAAAAGGCTCAAGTTTTACACAAAGCATCATTTACTTGAAATACTGATACGTTCTCCTATTGATCAACACCTCTAAATTCTGGAAAGTAGCAAACGTTTAAGGCAGAGTAAAAAAAAAAGCAAGGGTTGTTATAGATAAACTTTAGATTATATCTTGCTCACACATATATGAAGCCTATAGAAACATTGTTTAGCATTATGTTTCTCTCTGACTTAATCTAGTAAATGTAGTAGAAATGTTTTTCTTTTTCCATCTCATGTACCCTTTTCCTTTACTTTGCTTTTGTTTTCCCTGCCTGGATGTGGTGGCCTCCTTCTTGAGCTCCCTGCCTCCCTTTTTTTTCCATATGAGAAGGCTTTTTGCATGTAGGCATTTACCAACTTTTTTTATTTTTAGGAAATAAAAGAGCTGAATGCACATTTTAATACATTTTTAATGGCTGTTGCTGACAGACAAGGCACTTTGTTGGTATTGTCTTACATTACTATTATGTTAAAAAACTTTTATTTTTATCAATATCTATTGTGCCATCTGGTTAAAATGACAAAGACTCCCACGCTGAGCAAATTGAACAAGCTTTTCACTTCATTGAAGAAAAGGACCAGTTTTGGCTGCAATGGCTTTTTTTTGGAGAGGGGGAGTCATTGTTCACATTCTATTGACTCTATAGTTCCTGTTAAATAATGTTCATGTATTATTAACAGAATATTCATCTTTAGTGTACAAATAACTTTCTTTGAAACACTGCAACATCTAGAGTATTTCATCATGAGACTTGGTCTTCTGCTGCCACCTATAGGCAATATAAGGTGTTGTTGTATGGAGCGTCTTTTACATAATGCAAATCACAGGGACGTGTTACACTTCTTCAGAGATATTCCTCCAGTTTTATGTATCGGCATAATTTTATTTATAAAATACCTCAGACAAAGTCACATAGAGATACTTTAAGAGAAATCACAGAACTGGACAAAACCATTCTCACTGGCATATAGTCAAAAACTTTTTGCTGTAGGATGAACATATTCTAGTCTATTTATTATCTCTCCAAAAGTGAAAAGAGTTCCATCTTTTAACTACATACATCAGTTCTGTTGTGTGTTTGATCATTGCTTGTTGTGCCTCTTGTGTTCAAGACAGCAATTAGTAATAAGATTTTCTTGCATCTCACTCTAACTTGGTGAATACCTTTTTGCGTGTCCTTCATTCTCATGTTTCTTTCGCTGTATCAGATTGGAAGGAAAATGCAGACTGGTGGTTTTCTTCTCTTGTTTGTAACACACAATACAGATTAAATTCTGCCAGGCTCCAGGCCTCCTGAAGCTGTAAATCTCACAACAGGCACTGCACAGATGTGTGTCAGAAGGAAACACCAACCTTTGCCTCATCCTGCTGAACCTCTGTGGGAATAGTGAAAGAAACCTCTGCTAAGAAATTGTACAGCTCAATGAAGTGCCTAAAAAGGTGTAAAAATGAGAAAACCTCAGTATATTGCCTTTTACTCAAACACAATGATCCACTGTCTACAGAGGCTTGAGATCAAAATGACTCTTCTTCACCCGTTCCATCTCTGAGGTCTTGTCCCAGCAGCAGAAACAAGTTCAGAAACACATTCAGACCCTAGTATATTTCAGCAATATAGCTGCAATGCAACCTGTAGCCAACTGTTTCCTACGCAGAAAAAAAATAATAGCTTAGACTGTGAGCACTGGAAGGCAACAGGTAGTTTTGTGTGTGCATGTTTTGGAGAAAGGGGAGGAAGAGTATCAAAATCTGAATTTTTGAATACTCAAAAGGAAGCCTTCTGCATGCCAGTTAAGACTGGTAAAAACTTGCATAATCAAATTAAAATAAGAAAATTACAGCTAAAATGTAACTTCCTGAATACTCCAGTTACTAAAAAGGCATGAGACAGAATCACCAGCTGAGACAGTAAGCAGACATTATGTTTCTGCTTTTAAACTACTTAGGTTGGGAAAACTGGAGATGGAAGTTCAGGAAAACTAAAGGAAGAAAAAAAAAGAGCAAGGGCAAGTGGCTTCAGGAAACAGGAGGCAGTCTGGGAAAAATAAGGTGAAAATCACTGCTGGAGGAAAGGCCAGAGAAGCAGGTGAAGATCCCAGATGTCAGATAGATTCATGGAGAAGGTGATGTGGAAATGGTCAGGGACCTTGTCAGATGGTCCCCCAAGATGTCCCCCAAGGTAGCCAACTGTCAGCAGCAGCATGGTGTGAAGAGGCACAACTTCATGCCTGATTTTCCCAGAGCACTGGGAACCCAGTGTGGCACAGGGAAGCTGAACCTAGAGAGTGTAATACAGGGGAAAGTGAGCAGGTGTGTCATAAATGAGCAGAGTGGAAGTTCTAATTTAGATGGTTCTCTTCTTTTGATGGTTTCTAAATAATCTTCAGTTTACATATCCACTACAGATTTTACTGACTCTGGTCTCCATCAGCATGACAGACCATCTCCTGTGATGGAGTAAAAGTTACAAATAAACAGAATTCTTCGTAATGTCCCTATAAACTCAGTAGATCCCAGCTATGGCTTGTTCTGCTCTCTGCTTTCTTTGAAACAAAATTTATTCACAAACCAAGAAATAAATTCCTTAAGTATAAGCATAATGCACTGCAGATTAAATTGGTCTAGTCACTAGATCAGGGAGTTTCTGAGAAATTTAGACCTGAAGAATCTTAGGCTTAGATGTCTGTGTTCGATGTGTACAGAGAAACTAAAAACCATTGTGATTTTACAACTATTTTAATAAAATGGAGGAGCTTTCTCCTGATGAAAAAATAATTGGTGGTGACATCTTTTCCTATTAGACCAACATTGTTTTATTCATCAATTAGATCTAAATTTAAAAAATAAACAAACCCTCCCCCTTATTGTCATCACAATTTTCTCCTTGCTCACCTCCTCACTTTGATAGATTTCAAGGCCTGAGAAACCCATGAAATTTCTGATTGACCTTCTGCTAAGCACAATTTTTAACCCTGTTCAGTGCCTTCTCACAATAACACATTTGCATAACTATGTTTATCAGCTACAATGACCTTCCTCTTGCCTTCTACCAGTCATTGTAATTTAACACATGAGGTACTTCATATAGTACAGGTTTTAATATGCCTTTTACTGAAGAAGGTTTACTCATTTGTAAACACAGCCAGGATGCAAGTTTCATGGATAAATTAACTCATAGATGTGTATTGTGTCTGTCGCAACTTCAATATATCCATTTGGTGATTTTTATTTAAAATAATATTTTTATCTTCAGAGAAATAACTTTTATTTCTTTTGTGTTCATCCATAATAAAATATAAGAAAAAATAGTTCAAAACCACCAATAGCAGAATTGACATAGCAGACCTTTACAGGTCTAGTACTTTTGTTTTCTGCTCTATCTTATACTCAAAACCAGGAAATAAGACACAGCGTAGAAACTAATTACACCAAAGAGTTAATTGGTGTCATTAGTATTTTCCAGGTTATTTCTACATATTAAAATGTAAACTGTGAAATAAAACATTGCCACATTTTATAAATCTATCCTTCGGGTTCTCTTTTTTGCCCCCAAAAAATTACACCAGTTGCTATTTATTCTCTCTAATTTTTATTAAGTGCTGATAGAAATTACAAGGGCTAATTACTGTATGCTTTCATAAACACATACACTACATATTTTGATGTTGCCATTTTGAAGTCAAATGAATTGCTAAATGAGAATAAGTAATATGTACAAGAAGAGTTTGAACTTTTCATTTTGAGGGAAAAAGCAAAACCAACATTATTTTCACAGCGCATAATTTTTTTGTAAATATGCAGTAATTAATGTCCAGACTGTGTTCTCTTTTCAGATATTAACATGAATTTTTACAGACTCTTCAAAAATACTGTGAAGTTCAAGTCCAATATAATAAATATTTTTTCTGTGTGAATAATGTAAATATATATTAAAAATTTTTTACCTAATCAACCAAAATGCTAATTCATTACTCACCCCCAATTGTCTTCTTTGCCTGAGAACTGGTATGTTTATTCATCTTAATGAAGGAGTTAACAGTATTTCATTGGCATGGATTGCTACCATGAAAAAAGTCTGAGAAATCAATCCTGGATTAAGGACTGAAGAACTTGGCCCAACCTCTACAAAATATAAGAATATAATTCTTTTTCAAGGAGGAAGAATTATCATCATCTATTGTCTGTTGATGAACTCTGTGATGACTGCATTACATAGCACTCTGGATAGCAGTAAATGACTATTGTACTTGAGAAGTCAGATTTATTTTTCACATGTAAGACATTATTTTCACTCTTGGTCTTCAAGGACTCTTTGTTCAGAATCTAAAATGTTTCATCAAACAATGTAGCATCTGTTAAAATCATAATCACTTGCACCAAAATTCATATAAAAAATATACTATACTTTACTTCCTTTATATTTATTGACTCCCCAAAAAAGCTGTCTTAACAATTTGGGAGATATATAGCTGTTTTATATGGTGGGAAAAAAAGCGTTTCACTATATTTTTGTTTTTAGCTAACATCAGAAGTGCAGCAATGTTAATTTAGAAAAATAAATAGGCTTTAACTGTTTTTATGGGCCATGCAAAGACAAAGTAATAAAACAAGCATGTGGGCTTTATTAATCTATCATGAATAGTGTCATTAGCATGAAATATATTATGCAGACTTTAGTCGATTTGTAGTGTGATTTGTAAGAAATTAAACTACAGCTTGTTAGTGTGAGGGTGATGAGGAATCTTAAATTCTACTAAACCTTGCTATTGAATCTTAAACTGTAGGTAAAAGACTCAGGAAACCAAGAAGAGATGAAAGAAAGGATCAAAGACTGTCAAAGATGTCTACTGCTGCATGGCAATTGTCATTTTGGCATCCAGGAACCACTGTCTTTTTAAAACCACACTAAAGGCATGAAAATACAAATATTAGCTTAATAGTAACAGCCTAATCTCTTTTGAAGCTCTGAGTCTCCTTCTCATTGTCTTTTATGTCTTTGTTCACTGGATCATTCTGTGCATATTTATTTTTAACCCTGGGACATGCTAATAAATGACAAGGTAAAAAAGCAAAACTTGCCCTTTTTTTTTTTTACGCTAGTTTCTGTTTTTCATATATTTGTTCTTCTTGTTTTCTCCAAGGGCCATGAAAGTGCTTTAAGTTTCTGTTTCTTTATGGAAAAGCAGCATAGCCTGGAAACACACTAATTTTCAAGCTGGATTCTCCCCATACATCAGGAAATACTGTCATGGATGGTGGGGTAGAAGTGAGGGGAAATTTAGGCTTACAGAAAAACTTCAGGATTTGCACAGTCCCTTGGCTTGACTAACGGAGCAATTTGACTTAAAGCATTTCTGCTTGAGAAACACCCAATGATATCTAGGGTTGAAAACTTCTATTGTATAAACATAAGGGGGGACTTGTATGCACTTCAAAGTTGGTTCAAATTAAAGTAAAATGTTTAAAAATATTTAGTAGCACAGTATATCAGTGTAGAAGCCATATTGTCTCTCTGGGATTTTAATTTTTTTCCTTAGAAAAAATAAATTATTTATTGAAATGACTTTCTGAAAGAATGCTGCCATTTTACCTGTAAGTTGAGCAGGTAATAAGTCTTCTACAACTCCCAAAGAAGAATAAAAAGCTTTGTTTAACAAATATCTTGAAATTCATTGAAATATTATCAACAAGGAGAGAAAAACAAGAAGAAAATGTGTGTTTGTGGCCTGAACCTCGGTGCTTTATGTCTACAAACATGGACATGAAATACAAAACACTGTTGAAGACCTTTTGTCCTACCTGAGTATCACACAATGTAATTAGGTCACTCAGTTTAGAGCAGACCTAAGCGTGGTACAATGAGATTGTACATGACCCTATGAAGTGTTGATCTTATTTTCTGCTTATTCCATATTCCAATTTTGATTTTCAAAATTGATGTAAATATTTTTTAAAACACTGAGGAAAAGCTTGAGTACATCAAAATCTCAAAAATAAAACATGATACAATTAAATGGGACATGTGTCATATTAAAACAATTGGAAATGCATCCCAAGAGGACAAAAAAAATCACAAAAGATTAGGGACATATTTCAAAATACATCACTGAAGCAATCAACAATCATTAAAATGAACAACATATCACCATAGGGAGTCCTAAATTAAAAATCCTTCATACTTCAGAAGTCAGTATAGTTAGTGTTGCCAATGGTACACTTGGGATTATTTTAATATACTATAGGATCTGGCTGTTTGGTTGATATGCATAGTTACTCCTTTGATCAGTTATCATTTGTAATTTCCGTTTGATTTTTTTTTATTATTATTTTGCAGATAATGGTTCCAGTGATTTATCATCAGTCGTCTGTTTTAATAGAGGGGTTATTATTTATTACACAAATAGTTTTACCTCTTAGAAAGAGAAAGGATTACTTTTTTTTAGGAATAGGAAGAGGCAGTTTACCATATTTCATATTGTCCAACTTCTGTTTAATCGTGAGGACATTTACCTAAAGATGCTTGCTGGTGTCTGCACTTCAACTAGCCATATTGCAGAAGAAAACAAGTTTAATCCAGCATTTTATTCTAGGATCTTTGAGTGCCAATATATAGAAATATCAGTGTCATTCAGTCCTGGCTTTACCTATTTAAAAAAAATGGTTAGTGGATTGTGGTTTTAATCTGTGCCTCTTTTGCAGACACTGTTTCTATGACTTTCTTTTGTTTCACTTGGACAGAAGTTGAGAAAAAAAAAAAGAGGGAAGTATTTTCCATTTTATTCCCACCTGATATAATCTATATGAAGATTTAAGACTGAAATTACATAGATATTGAGAAGAATAAATATCTACAGAATGGTTAATAATGCATTTTTTAAAATTGTGCAAATACAGACTTTATAATAAAAAAAGACACCGTAGCAAGAGAAAGCTACTTTTATAGAAATATTGTAAATTAAACTTAAGAAATATTCTCAAATTTTATTTCATTATAGTTATAAATAATGATGAAGGAGCTTTTTGAAAGGACTAAATTACACCAAAATTATGTGATTGAAGGGAAATAGTTGATATTTATTTTAAGAGCTAAGATTTAGACAATCCAACCTATAGTTATTCAAATAATCAGTGATATGTTCGTGTTGGGCCAGAAGGTTCTAGCACTCTGTTTTCTGTTATCGTGTCATTAAATTTTACAGAAAAAATGCTGGAGCTGGAATTAAAATTTCTGCTTGTGTTTCTGTTTTGATGCTATGAAGTGCATTCCGTGAAGAACAAGAGTGATTGTACTAAAATAAACCCTTAGTGCTAGTCTCTTCTGCAAAGAGCAACAATGATCTCTAGTGGCAGCAAGTTTTATTTCAAGCTTAGTGAAAATAAAAAGAAGGTATTCTGCATCCTCATTTAATTTAGATAGAATGTGTCGATTGTGAAAAAGTTTTCTTTTTTAAAAAAAAATCAGATTCCATTCATTCAGTATTTCTCTCATCGCAATATGTATTCAGGTTTTCAAATCTAGGAGCCCCTTTGAAAATAACCCAGTTTAACACATGCAATCATCTGCTATATTTTTTTGGCAAACTCTTTCAGATGTATTATTTCATAATTAATTTCAGCTGAGGCCTAAAAATCTCTGAGTTACTGTTGGTATAACAACAGAAAACAACAAAGTGCTAAATTCACTCTCCCCTATATGCAGAGTAGCTTTATACTGTCTTTATATGTTTGTAATTTATTTTCATTCAAACATATACGGTTTTGGCCACCCAAACCAGCAGCATTACATTATCTAGGAACACATTATAAACAGTATGATTTGGAATTCTTGTAAAATTTTTGTATTTAAAGGACTCATGATTATAAGATATTTGGTTTTCTATTAGTTTTGAAGGAAGAAAAAGAAAGAAAAAAAAAAAAAAGCAAAGATCAAAACTCTTTTCTTTCCATATGCTGTCCTCATTCAGTTTTAAAAATATTCCCATGGGCCCACTTCTCCAACTTGTCCAGGCCCCTGTGGGTGGCATTTTGTCCTTCAGGTGTGTCAACCACACTGGTCAGCTTGGCGTCATCTGCAATTTCTAAGCTATTGACCACTTCCATCTGGTTGCAACAGCCAAACCAATTCCTTATTCATCTAAGAGTCCACACATGGAATCCATCTCTCTCCAACAAAAGAGAAGGATGGTGTGGGGGACCATGTCAAAGGTTTTACAGAAGTCCAGATTAATGACATCTGTAGCCCTTCCTTTGTCCACTGATGTAGTCACTCCTTCAAAGAAGGCCACTGGGTTGGTCAGGGCAGGCTTGCAGGACTTGCCCCTGGAGAAACCATGCTGGCTGTCCTAAATCATCTCCCTGTTCTCCATGAGCTTCTGGAAGGATCTGTTTCATGATCTTCCCAGAGAAGTGAGACTGAGAGGTCAGTAGTTCCCAGGGTCCTCCCTTCCACCCTTTTGTAAGATGGGTCAAGAAAAGCAAGATATTCATTTTTATACTAGTACACCTAGTGCAGTTATTTATGCTAGATGTATGATGTAAACCTTGACTTCTGTCAGGAAGAGAGCATTCAGCTTTCTTATTCTACTTTAGTTTTCCTCTTTCCACATGCTTTTTTTATTTGGCTCCACTTTTTCCCTTGTTTGGTTTTTTGTTTGTTTTTCTGTTTGATTTTTTGGGGTTTCTTTTTGATTTTTTGTTGCTTGAATTGGATTGGGTTTGGGTTTTTGCATGATACATAGATTATCACTATGTTTCAAGGAATTCATAGTACCAAAGATGTTGATTAATTGGTTATCTGTCTTTAAGAGCAAGGAACTCAGGGATCTAAAACACATGTGAGCTGAAATATACTCTTGAAACATATCAAATGAAATCCCAAATCCCAAGATAGGTGTTAGGAATATGTACAGTGACAGAGCACCAATTTTCAAAATGGATCCCAAAGCAGCTGGTAATCTGAACAGTGCTTTCTAATGACATAGTCTTGCTTGGAGTTAATCAGTGGAGAAACACTGAGAGTCAAAAAATCTTCACTTACATTTCAAGCAGAGAGGTTTTACCTATTTTGTGATGAGATGCTGTTCTGTAAAATCCTAGAACCTTTCTCCAAAAGCAGACAATCCTGTTTAGTTTATGCCCCCTCATTATGTAGTACAGAAATAGCCTTTTTGCCAAGACTGTGAAAGAAAGACTTTTCAGGCTACCATGCCATAACCTGTCTAAGCATTATTAATACCCTATTTCCTTATAAGATTTTCAAAGTGCAAGCTATACTAGGGAGAGTTTTACCTTTTACCTTTAATCCTAGTAGTTTGTTATTTTCTAAGTCAGAAAGAAAGAAAGGAAAGCAAGGAAAGCAAGAAAGAAAGAAAAAGAAAGAAAGAAAGAAAGAAAGAAAGAAAGAAAGAAAGAAAGAAAGAAAGAAAGAAAGAGAAAAGAAAAAAATAAGAGAGAACATTCTGCTATTTTAGCCTCAAAGCTTGTGACACACACTAAGAATGATGCTGTTTTGCTGCAAAAATTAAAAAAAAAAGTTATTATCTTGGTTATAATTTCCCTCACTGCCACTATTGATAAGAGAAATTTGCAGCATGAAAGTTCTACTGGCTGCCAGATGATTTTATTTAGATTTGTATTTATGTGAATTTGACACAAATTCTACTAACTACTCAGTATATAAACTTGCACAGAGACATTGATATTTTCTTGGTTTTCTCACTGCATGTCCTCACAACTTTTGCTACTTTGAAAAAGATGAGGAAGATATAGCCAGTAAAGAAGCTGTTTTCTTGCTTAGAAGATGTAGTCAAAACTAGCTTATTACTGCAGGCCTTCCAAGATTTCACCATCTCCATATATGTTTGTGGATACAATTCAAGGTGTTAATATTTAATTGCTCTTTAGCATACGGCATACTTAGGGCTTAGCTCTTTGGAAGCCTCTTTCTTTTCCAGCAATAGAGATCACTTGATGTAATATAATTCTAGGTCCCAGGATATGTACAGTTGGGATGTAAAGCAGACTGTTTCCAATGAAGATTGTTTGACTACTTATATATTTTCCTGATGATCCTTCCAGCCTGCCATTTTCATTCCATGTTTAGCCTGCAGCAGACTCTGGTCTTTATCTACGCAACATTTTATACTATGAGAGCAATTTGTAATACTTTTTTCTGCATGTTTCATTTCTTTAAAATAATCTGTGCACACCTAGATTACACAAAAAGGCAACCAGAGTTGCAAAAGAACACTAAAGGCGTAAAGTACTTCCATTCACTCAAATTGCCTGAAGCTTCTTTTCCTTGTTGCAATCCTTCCCCTTCACTCTAATCACCTCCTGTCATTGAAGTGGCAGGGGAATTCTTCTTTCACAGTAAAGACTTTCTCCTTTTCCTTCCTAATGTTTCTCTCCACTCCAGCATCATCATTTCAGACTCAGTAAACTTTCAGCCTTCCTCATCCACCACCTCTTCTGTCACCACTTCTTACATCACTGAGGAGCCTGGAGCTGGCTCTGCCAACAGCTTTTTGACTACAACAATTTTACATAAGTTTTGTAATTTTTTCCAGCATAATTGCTGATCATAACAGGTTCTGCAGGCATTATGCATATGTGTGCATGTATTTAATTATACATATTATTCCAGCATTGCTTAGATCCCAAAAGAAAAATATTTGAATATGGACAGCATACTACCATCTGGGATAACAAGATGGAATGTATGACAGCCGTTCCCCACTGAAAGACAGTCTAAAGACCTAAAGGGTTGTTAATACTTCAATTAAAAATCTTTTCTAATATAAACAGAAAGACAGACACCAAAAGTCAAATTTTAACAGTTGTTTATCCCTTTACCCTGCAGAATTGTAGAGTTACAAGTCCCAGTTTGCTACATCCAAGAAAAGGCCTTCAGGTGTCGAGGAGCAGGCTCAGAGGAGGAATGGTGCGTCTCAGAGTGCTTGCTAAGTTATTTATTTGCATGAATCATAAGACTGGGAATTTGATGTTCTTGATTTCATATAGACTGATAAAAGTTACTTGTAATAATCCAGCTAGAGCTCAAATCTGGGACAATACCTGGGCATCATCACCCTCAAGAAATTTCTTGAGTCATTCAGTAATTGTATATAGTCTGTACAGGGATTTAGCTTCCCAGTTAATTTGTACAATGCTAAACCTCCCTAATTAAATAAATAATAATCAATTGTCTATGCTATGTAGACATGAATTTTCTCTTTCACTCCATTTTTAGGTCAAGTAACTAGTTGCTTGTGGAAGAAAAATAGGGTGGATATTTGGTCTAGTTCATTGCAAAGGTTGTTCTCTAAGGACAGTATGAAAAATATTGCTTCATATTTGGTTATCTTCACTATGTTTTTCAACATTACCTGAAAGGATTTTTGTCTTCAGATCCTCTCTGTCATTACAAGGTATGTAAAATATATAGTTTGAAATCTCTTGGTGGTAGGGTATGATGCCAGTTTCACAGCTGCTTCTGATACTCCAGGTAGTTCTTCAGAGCTTCACAGATACTGTCAGCTGAAAAAAAATCATGTTACAGTGAAAATAGTAATTACGTTTTAGGTCTACAAGTATGCCACAAGATGCCTCCCTATTCAAGTGATCTGGAACTCCAGGGCCTCACCCAGTCGTTCCCCATCATGTTCATTTGTTAAGGCATGGATAAACACTGCTACCAAAAGTATTTGATAATATAAGTCTGAGAAGTTTGTGGTCTCCTGCACTTTGCTGAGAACCACAAAATCTTAGTTTCTTATACGTTTGAAAGGCACATCTAAGAAAGTGAAGCATCACCAGTAATTTTGTCTATTAAGGGATTAAGGTTGCAGTCTGAAAAGTCCCACTTCTTTCTGTTGAGTATGTAAGGACACAACTGGAATCTGAAGACTCAGTTAAGATTTCCATCTTTGTTCACATTTCATGGTAAGAGTTAGCCATCAGTAATAGGATTAACACAAATCAGCAGGCTGAGCAAGGTACTGCTTAAGAGTAGGGTAAGTACGGAACTAAAATGAGTGCAATAGTGTGGTTTGGCTGACCCCAACAAGTCCAATTCTTGGGGTTCAGTGTTTGCATGAGGAAGGGTCCTCATCCATCGATCCCAGCTATGGGCTGGGTGGGCCCCCTTACCCATGGCCTTGAACTCCTTGGAGTCCCCAGGGACCCCAACCAGGCACGTGGACATGGGGTTAGACGCACTATCTAGGCTGAGGCACATGCTGTCTTGCTTCAACACTTTTGCCAGCGTCACCCACACGTTTTCTTTTGGCTGTTGTGCGAGCCATGGGGACACTCCCGAAAAGGCGAAGGCTAACAGCCACAGAGAGAGGTGAGCTGGTTCCATCTTCCGGGCTTTCGGGGGGTTCAGGGTATCCTTCCTTAACGGAAAGTGAACACACATTAGGGTAATGGTTAGTATCAAAACTTGACTACTTAGTAAAAGCATTTCTCAGTTTTTTTTCTCTTTCTGCCCCCCGGGATAGGGTTAGGTTAGGGAAACACACTAGGGAAACATCTGGGGGACAAATTCTGAAAAGACAGGGGGGGTTAAAAACTGTTTCGTCGCTTCGGTGGACTTCTGTTTTCTTCTTTGCGACGCCTTCTCTTCCATGCCGCTTGGTCCTTTTCTTGTTGTTTATCTGCATCACTGTCTTCAGGGCTTGCCTCTCGATAGGGTTTGATGTTACGCGCTGGGATCCACTTAGGTCCTGTTGAGGTAGAGACACAAGCATACCCCCTCCCCCAAATAATTAGTCGATAGGGCCCTTTAACCTGTCCGCTTTCTAGATCCTTAACCAGCAGGTAAGAGCTATTATCTAATGTCAGCCATGAGCTCTCAATGGAAAAGGCACTTAACAGTGTAAATCATTTCTCACAAAATGCACCTGCAAGATCCAAATTAAAATTGTCTTACTTTTAGGGAAGGGATTTAAAGGCACATCTCCTCAGCTGCTCCGTCATTGCATTCTACTTTAAGGTACTGTTCTCATAATCTTACTCAAAACCGTTCCCCTCTAAAAATCATAGTAATTGCATCAAAGAGACAGGAAAATGGTTCAACAAGGATTTGTGCTTCAATGCATACTTGATTATTTTACAAAATAACAGAGACATGAATAGGACCAAGTGTACAGAACACACTCTGGATGTCTTTGCATCACAGGCATGTTCTGAGAATTGCCACTCCCTGCAGACTGGAGGCAAACATGAGATATATTTTAATAGTATAAATATAAAAACCAAGCAGTAAATATAAATTTGATAATTCACATGTAGAAGTAGAAATATAGACAACTAGTGATTAAGGCATACACATAATTAGAGCTCACAGCCCCTTCTCTCAATGTTGCTTGTCTGGTGCCTTGTATTAAACTCTTAAGGAATTTAGCATCTATGTACAAATGCTAAAATCACTCGGGACGCAAAATGTGTAAGCACTATGTCTCACCATAATTTTATGAAATCTAATAAAGTTTGCAATATCCAAGCAATATTAGAAGAAAAAAATTGACATATTAGGTGCAATAAAATCTGGTCACTGCAAATTAACAACTATCCTACAATTATGATTTTTTACTTTGTCTTGTTATTTCACTTAATTTTTTTGTGATGAAACAGTCACTCTTCATGTTATGAAATATTCTGAAAAACAGAGATGTTATGGCATTATGATCTTGTGGAAATCTTTTTCAGCCATATAGAAGACAAATAGTCTTGCAAAAGAAACATTGTAGAAAGCAAGTATTTAGAATGACAGTTATTTCTTTTACCAGTTTGACTAGGAAATAAAGAAAAGTCTTGTTAATTTTGGCAATTTACTAAAATGGATAACCAATATATCCTAACATAAGGAGCACACATTTTAAATAGGTTTCAGTAAATGAAACTTAATACAATTTTAAATATTCCTGGCAAAACACCTGTTGCTACTTTTCGTGTTGATTCTTTCCTGTAAATCTCAAAAATACACTATCATATTTGAAAAAAGTGAAAAAATTACAGTCCTTTACTACTTTCTCTGACATGGTGAAAGGTGTCTTCAAAAATAAGAGATATCTAAGTGAAGAAGCATGTAATTTTAGGAATTACTATTTTCAAAATCCATTGGATGTATTTTGTGTGAAACGCAGGTGAAAAACAGAATAAAAAGATTCAGAAATAGATTCCATATCTAGGTATGAAAGAAGTACAGCAGAAAACATAAATTAAAGAGAAATGTGCCCTATCTGGATTTCTAATCTATGGATGCTGCTTAAAGTTGGGCATATGGATTGGACATGCAGATTGGCTCTGCTACCAAAATAAAATTTCTTAGGCGGCAACAGAAGTGACATGCTTTAAATGATAAAATTTTCTCTCATCTCTTTATAGGTATTTCATTTTTTCATGATTCAGGAACGTAATTCTAATATAGTTCATATATAAATATAAATATATATATACCTCCCACATATATATAATGTGTATTTTTTTATATATATATATAAAATGTATCTATTTATATACTGTCTTCTAAAACTTATTCTAAATTATCCAATTTTCCAAAGTGCTGTGTATATAAACTTTTACTGAAGAATTTGGCTATATTGTCTGCCCTGCCTTTTAACTGTCTTCTGAAAGAGGATTTCTGAAAGATTAAATTGGGTTGATTGTACATGTCAAGCTGATATCTATATTGGAAAGCATCAATTCAACATTTACAGCATAGACAGTGGAAGGTCCTCCATAGGATAATAATACATAAATATAATAGTGGGCAAGTGACTTGATCATTTATTCACCATGGGATTTGGGTTCTGGATTTATCTACTGAGAAGTCATACAGTGCTGATAACTCAAAGTAATCACTTCAGTTGCAATTCAGTCTGGGTTTACATCTACTCAGAATTGCACAGAGATGCCTGTACCTGAAATAGCCATCAGCAAAGAAAGGCAAAAACTAATTGCTTGATCCTCAGAAGGGCTACAAAGATGAGAATTAGTGTAGACAAAAGGAAATAGATTCCTATTAATATCTGTGACCTATTTCATGATCGCTTTTTATCCTGACACTTGCTAATGATATTTTTTAGGGAAATTATTTTTATTATTTTAAACTTTGTAGTTCCAGGGTAGTGCAAATCACTGTGGAAAGACAGTTCACTAAAAATCAGGAAGATCTCTTATGGCATAGGAAATCAAATCCCACTGGCTAGGGAAGCAGGCACAGAATGTTTATGAGTGGGTTTGACTACACAGGAACTCCTATCCTACACTAGCTCAGAAAGCATTAACTTTCTGTAGAGATTATAACAAAATTTGTTAGGAACTTGGTAGAAAGTCACAAGCAGTAAGATCTATAGAGATAAACGAGCAGGCTGTCAGGTAAGACTATGACTGGGATGACATCATAAGAAATTTTGGAAAATATGGAAGAGCATTACTGTGGAACTTCCACTCTTTGGACTGTGAATACTACCATAACACATAAAATTTAATGAGTACAGGTGGAAGAGAAGAGTAGCTCCCTTAATTAAGCCAAGGGAAAATATTTCATTCATCTTCATCATCAAATTGTAGAATGGTTTGGGTTGGAAGGACCTAAAAGATCACCTAGTTCAAACACTCCTGCCATGAACAGGTACACCTTCAAATATACCAGGTTACTTAAAGCCCCTCCCAAGTGTGAACATGATAAACTAACCCCAGTCCTCTAAATACTTTTGTTGTGGTGTGCAGCACAGGAATATGGATATGGTAATTCCAATAAAACTGTTGTGAAATTGGATATTAACTTAAGCACCCGTAATGCTGGATTGAAAGTGAAAGATTTATCTTTATTAGTATTATTTTGTCACAGTTGGATTATTAAGAATGAAATCCACACATAAACAGAAATAATTCATATTATATTAAGAAAGCTGGAATATTAAGTGTTCCATTACCACAATCAATAACATGAAATAAACAGATTAAAAATCACAAAGCCAGCCTACCATCAAAACCATAGGAAATCAAATAAAAACAATCAGCTTATCACCTTGATTTATGCATTCTTGCTGACTCTTTGTTATCTTTTGCTTTTACATGAATACAAGAAACTGCCAGTAAATCCTGTGGTACTCAGGGAGGCAAAAAAGATTGGTTTTAGTCAACATGATTTGCCTGTTATATATTTAGGTTTCTGAAAACCAAAACTGACTGTAGTGCGTTGACTGTGGCTGAGAGCCAGGCCCCACTGAGATATTCTATCCTCGCCCTCCTCAATTGGACAAGAAAAATAGGGTGAAAGGCTTATGAGTTATGGACAGGGAGTGATCGCTCATCAATTACTATCATGGGCAAAACAGANCAGTCCTTTACTACTTTCTCTGACATGGTGAAAGGTGTCTTCAAAAATAAGAGATATCTAAGTGAAGAAGCATGTAATTTTAGGAATTACTATTTTCAAAATCCATTGGATGTATTTTGTGTGAAACGCAGGTGAAAAACAGAATAAAAAGATTCAGAAATAGATTCCATATCTAGGTATGAAAGAAGTACAGCAGAAAACATAAATTAAAGAGAAATGTGCCCTATCTGGATTTCTAATCTATGGATGCTGCTTAAAGTTGGGCATATGGATTGGACATGCAGATTGGCTCTGCTACCAAAATAAAATTTCTTAGGCGGCAACAGAAGTGACATGCTTTAAATGATAAAATTTTCTCTCATCTCTTTATAGGTATTTCATTTTTTCATGATTCAGGAACGTAATTCTAATATAGTTCATATATAAATATAAATATATATATACCTCCCACATATATATAATGTGTATTTTTTTATATATATATATAAAATGTATCTATTTATATACTGTCTTCTAAAACTTATTCTAAATTATCCAATTTTCCAAAGTGCTGTGTATATAAACTTTTACTGAAGAATTTGGCTATATTGTCTGCCCTGCCTTTTAACTGTCTTCTGAAAGAGGATTTCTGAAAGATTAAATTGGGTTGATTGTACATGTCAAGCTGATATCTATATTGGAAAGCATCAATTCAACATTTACAGCATAGACAGTGGAAGGTCCTCCATAGGATAATAATACATAAATATAATAGTGGGCAAGTGACTTGATCATTTATTCACCATGGGATTTGGGTTCTGGATTTATCTACTGAGAAGTCATACAGTGCTGATAACTCAAAGTAATCACTTCAGTTGCAATTCAGTCTGGGTTTACATCTACTCAGAATTGCACAGAGATGCCTGTACCTGAAATAGCCATCAGCAAAGAAAGGCAAAAACTAATTGCTTGATCCTCAGAAGGGCTACAAAGATGAGAATTAGTGTAGACAAAAGGAAATAGATTCCTATTAATATCTGTGACCTATTTCATGATCGCTTTTTATCCTGACACTTGCTAATGATATTTTTTAGGGAAATTATTTTTATTATTTTAAACTTTGTAGTTCCAGGGTAGTGCAAATCACTGTGGAAAGACAGTTCACTAAAAATCAGGAAGATCTCTTATGGCATAGGAAATCAAATCCCACTGGCTAGGGAAGCAGGCACAGAATGTTTATGAGTGGGTTTGACTACACAGGAACTCCTATCCTACACTAGCTCAGAAAGCATTAACTTTCTGTAGAGATTATAACAAAATTTGTTAGGAACTTGGTAGAAAGTCACAAGCAGTAAGATCTATAGAGATAAACGAGCAGGCTGTCAGGTAAGACTATGACTGGGATGACATCATAAGAAATTTTGGAAAATATGGAAGAGCATTACTGTGGAACTTCCACTCTTTGGACTGTGAATACTACCATAACACATAAAATTTAATGAGTACAGGTGGAAGAGAAGAGTAGCTCCCTTAATTAAGCCAAGGGAAAATATTTCATTCATCTTCATCATCAAATTGTAGAATGGTTTGGGTTGGAAGGACCTAAAAGATCACCTAGTTCAAACACTCCTGCCATGAACAGGTACACCTTCAAATATACCAGGTTACTTAAAGCCCCTCCCAAGTGTGAACATGATAAACTAACCCCAGTCCTCTAAATACTTTTGTTGTGGTGTGCAGCACAGGAATATGGATATGGTAATTCCAATAAAACTGTTGTGAAATTGGATATTAACTTAAGCACCCGTAATGCTGGATTGAAAGTGAAAGATTTATCTTTATTAGTATTATTTTGTCACAGTTGGATTATTAAGAATGAAATCCACACATAAACAGAAATAATTCATATTATATTAAGAAAGCTGGAATATTAAGTGTTCCATTACCACAATCAATAACATGAAATAAACAGATTAAAAATCACAAAGCCAGCCTACCATCAAAACCATAGGAAATCAAATAAAAACAATCAGCTTATCACCTTGATTTATGCATTCTTGCTGACTCTTTGTTATCTTTTGCTTTTACATGAATACAAGAAACTGCCAGTAAATCCTGTGGTACTCAGGGAGGCAAAAAAGATTGGTTTTAGTCAACATGATTTGCCTGTTATATATTTAGGTTTCTGAAAACCAAAACTGACTGTAGTGCGTTGACTGTGGCTGAGAGCCAGGCCCCACTGAGATATTCTATCCTCGCCCTCCTCAATTGGACAAGAAAAATAGGGTGAAAGGCTTATGAGTTATGGACAGGGAGTGATCGCTCATCAATTACTATCATGGGCAAAACAGACCCCCCTTGGGGAAATCATTTTAAGTTATTATACATCAGATCAGAACAAGTTAATGAGAAATAAACCCAAATATTGAAACTATCTTCCCTATACTTCTCCCTTCTTCCTGGGCTTAAATTCACTTACTATTTTGACTACCTCATCCCAAATGGCACAGGGCGATGGGGAATGGGGTTGTACTCAGTTCTACACATTTTTTCTCTGCCAGTGCTTCCTCCTCATTCTGATTCCCTGATCCAGCATGGGGTCTCCCCTATAGGAGACTTCTCCACAAATTTCTTCAATTTGAGTTCTTCATTAACTTCTCCATTGTGGGTCCCTTCCACAGGCTAGAGACCATCAGTAGCAAAATGCTTCAGGGAGGGTGTCCCACACAGGATCACAAGTCCTACCCATACATGTGCTTCAGTGTAGGCTACTGTTTCCATGGGGCCACAGGAAACTGCCCAGTTCCTGCCCAGAGCTTCCCCAATGTGGCCTTTCCACAGGGTCACAGCCTTTTTTCTGGTTTCCACCTGCTCCATCATGGGGTACCCAATGGGCCGAGGGAGAATCTCTGCTCCCCCCTCCATGGGCTGCAGGGGTACAGCTGCCTCACCATGGTCTGCCCCATGGGCTGCAAGGGAATCTCAGCTCTGGTGCCTGGACCACCTCTCCCCCTCCTCCTTCACTGACCTTGGTGTCTGCAGAATAGTTTTTCTCACTTTTTCACTCCTCTCTTTGGCTGAAGTTATGTAGCCAGTTTTTTCCCCCCTTCTCAAGTCTGTTGTCCCAGAGAACTATCACCATCACAGATGGCCTTGGCCTTGGCCTTGGCCTTGGCCAGCAGTGGGTCCCTCTTGGAGCTGTCTGGCATTGACTCGTTGGACATGGGGGAAATTTCTGGCATCTTCTCACAGAAGTCACCGCATTAACACTCCCACTTCCAAAACCTTGCCACACAACCCAAACACATCATAACACTCTACTACTACTCATAATCCAGCAAAGTAAAATTAAAGGTGACTTCACCCACATAATACCTGTTTTAGAACCACTCACATTTACTGTCTGATTTTTAGCTCATCAGGCACTACCTGTTACTGTGAAAGACAACCACTTCAACAGTTAAGATTTTAGCACTTTATTTTACAATTTTATTTTACCATTCAATTTGCTTGGCTACATTCAGTAGCGCTGGCGCCTCCTTTTCCAAGTTCCCACCATCAGACACTATACTTGGGTATAGTACCCAAAGTTTCATTGCTGTAGCTGAAATAGAAGTAGCAAGTCAGGGGAATTTTAAAAAGTCACCTAATTTATGAGGAACAAGGACATTCTTTGCAGCACAAGAATTCTGCACTATGCGCAGAGATAAACCATATGGGACAAAAGTACTTGCACTAGTTGAAGATATGCCAAACACTCTTTCAACAATTCAACTGAGTTCCACATCCACAGAACATGGCCCAGCATTGTTTAATTTACTCATATAGATCCATGTGTGCTAAAATGAACTCTAATAAATTTTACTATATTTGTGAATGCTGCATTGAGCTGAACTAGATAATTGATCGGCAAGATTGACAAATTCATGGCACGAAAATGTCAAAACAAGTACCAGTTAAATTCTGTCCTTCTGCATCTAAAGGCTCTAGAAATGCTGCTGACCAACAGAGATAAATAGCAGCTCACCAGCTTCTGACCAGAAGCAAACAGGTAAATGATTACTGGAAACATGGCCGCTGGCATGCCCTTGTACAGCGTCAACCACATGTTGTTTACTGGAAATAAAGGGATACAACTTGTCACTTGTCAGATTTTTTCATAGTACTGAAACAGGCAAAGCAAGTCACTTTTCAAGATGTTTGTACCATTTTAGGCTCCTAAATTTTAAATATTTGGCATGAATTATCACAGATTAAGTCTATGCAAACAGAAGCATGTATCTGCTGTATTATTTATTTTCTAGAACTTTCTTTCAAAGTCTTTGTGAAGCCAACATTAATAGGCTAAAATAATCATGTTCTGGTCTTAGTACTGAAGTTGCTTTGCTCAAGGTAGTGATTCTGCAGTTCACGGTGTGAATGTTTGTTACTTACTCTAAATACAAATTAAGCAGCTGAATACATTTTTCTCAGAGACCAGTAATGTCTGAACACAAAGCTACTGTTTCAGAGTCTGGGCAGCTCATAAAAGAGAGTGCAGATACATGTGTTTGAGTCTAAATGAAAGAAGACAAGGAATGACCTGCAGAATTAGGGCTTAGATTATCCACATTGCTTGACTGTTTTATTCACTAGCTGTATTATACCACCTACTCCAGCTCCTTCCAAAACAATGCTCACGCACAATTCCAAGACAATACTCCCACAAGACAATATAGCCTATGTAAGGCCACCAAGATTCATTTTTTGGTTGCTAGAAAATGCAAAAGTACAATTTTATCACAACTGTCCATTAAAACACAGTCATGCAGTATTGCACATGCCTATTTGAGTGGAATAAACATTGATCTGAGACTAAGAAAGATGTGTTCCCACATATGAAATATTAAAGTTCTGAAATTCACTTCCACTGATAATCTTTTATTATCCAAATCCTTTATTGTCCACATTGCTTCAATAGTAGTTTTACTTCAGCATCACTTCTGGAGTGAGAAATTTCTGCCCAGTGCAGCTTCAGAAACTGATCCATAACAATGTGTGACTGTTGGATTTCCTTTATTTTATAGTCTTCTGATACTCTTACAGTAGCTTAGTACCCCCAAATGAATCCATGTGACCTCATGTAACATTCACCTTCGGATTCTTACCATAAAAATGCCATTTTATGGCTTCAGCACAGTCTGGATGGGACTGACACATGCATAGACATCTGTATTTAGTACACAGGCCAGCAGTCACAGATACTTTAAAGTCACAGCCAAGAATGACAGCCATCTTTTTATGAGTTGTGAATGGATTGACAAATGTTTCTGGATCATTTTCGCAGAAAGTGAAAAATCTGTATTCAGACCATTGCTCTTCACAAGGCTTTCCAAACCAATGTCTTTCATCCCCATCTACTGAAATGATGTCATTAGGGCAGTGTGGCAAAAATATAGGATCCATCAAGTCAGTGAGAGTAATCCAGAATATGATTCTGTAATGTGGCAATCTGGAAAATTCCCAGTGAAAGATATTACTCAGTCTTCTGGACAACTTCCAGAGCTCTACAAACATATTTCAAAATGTGTATTTAACATGAAATGGATGAATGCATGAAAAACCACACAAACAGGGATTAAAACATGAGCTCCTTCAGTTACACAAGCCCATTGTCAGCAATGTTGTGGAAGTAGGGACCTTTTTTTCTTTGTCCTAATCTTACAGTTCTTACTACAGCTGGCCACACAGTGGCACAGCTTCAACAAGAAAGAGGACACGCAAAATTCCAGACCAGTTCTTTAAACACTACCAGTACATTGAATGAGGAACTACTGCTCCTGTAAAAAAATACTGGTGTAGTTTTTTGTTTAGATAGATTTTATTGGTTTGGTTTGTTTTCCTAGAGATGTTTTTTGTTTGCTTGATTGGATAGTTAGGGGTTTTGTTTGGTTTGTTGGGTCTGAATCTGAGAATACTACCTAGGTTTACATGTTTCACTCCTCCAGCCACACCTTGGCCTCTAGTTGTGAATTTGGGCACCACTAAATAATGCAGAGGAGAGCTGCAAAGGAAAAAAAAAAAAACTGAAGAAAGATGGTCACTGATAAGGAGACTGTGCTATGATTATAAACATCATAGAAACACTTAACTTGGCAGCAGCTTGCTCTTAAGCTTTTCATACTGGTAAATAAAGGGAAAAATAGGGAATGGCTGATTAGGGAATTTTATTGAAACTCTGAAGTTGAAGGTCTTGTAAAGGAGACAGTCTTAAAATATGAAAGTTCCTGCACTGGATATAACTTAAATTCCACTTTTCACAGATTCTTATTATGTACTATGAGTAGGAGACCTACATTTTCTTCAGAGAACAAAAAGAAGTACTGACTAAAACAGTTCTCAGGAAAAATGTACTTTCAAAGTGATTTTTGCCACCCAATTAGGATCACTGTAAATTCTGAGGACATAGTTTAGAAAACCGAGTTAGGAAAAAAAAAAACCCAAAACATTATGGAAGCTGATTTTGCTTTGGGAACTCAACTACACAAAATACACTACTTTTGTGCAGTTTTGCTTTATTCCTTCATGCAACACACAGTTCTTTATCTACCCAGAAGATGGCACCAGAAGAATGAATAAAATTTAGTCCTGTGCATGGCCTCACACACCTTGACTTTGTTTATCTGCATCTTTGCCTCCAAAGAGCAAAAACGTACTATGTATGGCACAGACCCAGAAATTTGCACCTGTCAAACACTTCAAAATTACGTATAGTTTTAATAAAGAGCAAATGCAGTACTCATCTCAGATTGATTCAAATAGGCATTTTGTCACATGTTAGATCAATACTTAAAATATGCATTTTGAAAAAATACCTCAGTCATGGTTTAAAAGATAAAGATTAATTCCCAGGTAAGACTATTTCTTCAGTAACATGATTTTAGTTTACTACTTGATATTCTTTTAGAGGTAGAGTAGCATAATTTTATTTAACAGCCCTAAGTTTTATAATATTAAAATATTTTTCAAAGTTAATAGAAATTAACATAATATTTAATGGGTTTCTGTCTAAAGGGGGAAATTTTTTAGTGAGGCAACCACTGGGAAACATAGAGCTGAGGAAACGTCGTTGATTTTCTATTTTTTTATTTATTAAATCTTAAGGAAAGCTTTAGATTCTATAGTAATACTAAGTCTATAACGAATGTTCAAATTACTCTCCTCTGGGAATCTTCCATGTAAATATATTTTATTTGTAAATTAAAATAAGGAGTTATTTATTCATAAGTTCCTGTAACAAAGAAATTTAGAAAAGGATTCTTTGAAATTTTTCAAGATGATTGAACTGTAAAACTGGTACAAAAAGTGAGTTTTTACAAAAGAAAAGTCCTCCACTTTTGTAAAAACAAGAGATATAATTAAATGTTAAAAATAACCTGATTTACCTCAGAACTCAGGTGTGTCTCCTTTCTTCTTATAAAATATACAGTTTATAATGAAAATATGTATGAAAAGTATTCGAAAAGTATTCCTAAGAAGAAGAGAAAACTAGCCAAGGAAATTTTAAACCTTATGCCACAGCACACTGCAAATGCCAATAATATGTAGATTATTTGCCACAGCTGCAAAAAGTAAAGAGAAGCGTATAATAAATCAGAAATACATTCTAGTAAGGTCTATATGCTGAATGAGTAATTTGTCCTTCTCTTCCCAAAACTCACAAGGAGACAGAAAAAAGCAAGTCCTGAATGCTCCTGAGAAACAGTCAGCTGTTGTGCAAAGAGTAAATGTAAATTTTTATATAACAACCAAAGACAACAGAGCAGCATGGCCGGACAAGACCTGATTGTCAAACTTAAGGGCAAGAAGCAAATGATCAAGAGCGGACACAGGGACAAGAACAGAGATGAAGTTCAGTTTTGCAGGTATGGGATCAGAAAAGCCAAGGTACAGCTGGAGCTGAATTTGGCAAGGGATGCAAAAAACAACAGGAAGGGTTTATACAGGAATTTCATCCTGAAAAGGAAGATCAAAGAAAGCGTACCCCTCTAATAAACATGACTGGCAAACTGCTAATAGATGAGGAGAAGACTGAGGTGCTTAACAACTTTTTTGCCTCAGTCTCTACTGGCAGCCTTTCTTCCCACTCCTCCTAAGCAGATGGGCAACAGGATGGGGACTAGGGGAGCAAAGTGCTTCCCACTGTTAGAGGTTTGTGACCAGATGAGGAACCTACATCAGCCTATGAGACCTCATGAGATTAATCCCAGAGTCCTGAGGGAACTGGCTGATGTAGTTGCCAAGTCACTCTCCACAATATTTCGTTTGGATGCAAAGTGCTGCAGGATGTGATACGCTGTTGTTCATGATGGAAAACTTCAATTTATTCTCTCTTTAAAGCCTGAAATAAAGTCATATTCAGAATATTTTGTATGTGAAGAAAACTAATATTCCAGTATTATTTATGTATTTTTCATTTTTCAAACCTGAAATGATTACACCACCAGACCTCTCTGAGCACCAGAAATTCACAAAATGTCCTTTTGTTAAATAACAGGTACCAGGTGTCACAGCAAGTAAACTATACCTCAGCTGCCTGTGGGTTAGCAAATTCCCTGTGTTGAACATTGCTTAGAATAATTGGCAGGACATTTGCTTTTGACGTGCTGTTATTTGCACTGCAGGACAGGGCACAGCCTCAGCTATGTGATTAGATCAAATTCTACTAAAAAAAAAAGGTTCAGCTTTAACAACTGTAGTAATTTAAAAAAATAAAAAGGAGGCAGACAAAGGCCCCCAAAATCAACCTGAGTATTTATGGCTCATTCTTCAAACATGTTTCTTCTGCACATAACACACAAATAAAAGTCCCTTCAACAATTTTATCTCAAGATATTTTAACAGCCAAAAACATTTTAAAAACCTCTGACTGTTCATTTATAAATCAGAACTGGTATTTTGTAGTTTTACAGAACTTCTTGCTGTCATTCAAGGGGACAAATTGTGTATACAATAAAAATGTGAGCTGGGAATATCCATGGTAATCTGTATCAACTAGTAAAGTTTGAACCCATCTATTTATTTTGAGCCAGGTTGTTCAAGGTCTACAGGACTCAAGTAACCCTTTTTCTCTAGCATCAATCATAAAATAAGCAAGTAAAACTGTAATCCCTATGTCCTACAAAGTATTAAATTGTTCATGTTTCTAGAGCATGTTCATGTTTGTTAGGCAGCACCACAGAGTAGAATGGCAATATTACTTTATTATTCTGCAGAAATGTAGGAAAAGAAAAATCTTATTTATTTTCAGACTATGGATTGTATAATTTGAAGTGCAAATAACTTGAAATTTCAAGCACAGAAATATTGAATAAGCATTCAATATACTATGCTAGTTCCATTCCTTAGAGTTAGGGTGAAAAGCAGCCTGATACTGAAAAAATTTAGTGGAGAAAAAAAAAAGAAAAAAGCAGTAAAGAAAGACCAAATTTTTTTCAGGAAGAAGGACTATGCTTTTTTTGGAAAAAAAATTTATAGAATATTAACTTTTAAATTATTTATTTAAAACCAATGCAAAACCATGCAGTTTGGAAAGGTAGATCTAAATGCTATGTTCATAATACTTCTTCATTGTAAGGATGAGAAAAGACTCCAAACAGCTGTTGAAAAGTTTTGCAGTCAGATGTCTGACAGCAGCAGCTGTCTCCAGGCTGTACACTGCTGCAGCATGTGTGTTTCAAGGCCAATTGGGAGCTGATTAATACAGACAATTTTGGTCCAGGAGCAGCTACACATAAGGCCAGTTCTACTCCATTATCATAAAGCCTTCCCTCTGACTCCTCTGATAGGGCATGCTGGGTTTGGTGCTCAGAAAGTTGGAGGTTGGTGCTGGTGGTTATGTGCATCTCACGAGCCAGAGAAGCCCTGGCATACACAGAGGCCTGTCAGGAGGCCTGCCACTGACCAAAAGGAAGAGCAGGAACAAAGCCTAGAACATACATAGCCTGATCAGAATCTTCCACTTCAATGCCTTCCAGAGATTCCTCTGTGTTCTAGGTACTGCATTGGCAAGAAGAATGCTGCTATGTGTTTTCTTCTGTCACCTTTAAGAACTGTATATATAGAGCATGGTTTATTACATTACTCCTGCTATGGCTGAGAAGAACGTTCCTAACCTGAGTCCCCTAAGACTCAGTAAAATCCCTGTTCCACTACCACTCCAGACAGACACATTTCCCAGAAGAGAGACAAATATGCATCACATCCGTTCCTAGAAAAGCTAAACTGCAACCTTGACACAACTGTCTCGAGCCCAATGTTTGACTAATGGGAACAGAGAACAATACATTGTCACCCCTCTGAATCCTGATTTTATAGAACTCTATCATATTTTCTCTAAGTAACATTTTTTAGATTGAAAGTTTTTAACTTATTCAGTCATTTCTTCTACAGAAATTATTCTGTATTTTGCTGCCTTCTCTGGACTTTTTCCAAGCCTATTGCATACTTTTTTAGAATCAGAGTTGCTTGCATTACTGAAGGTGTGGAAAAGTCAGCTACCAGCATTATGACGGTAGCATTATGATTGTCTTGTTCTGCCTCCTTCCCCTAATTGTTCCTAGCATTTTATTTGTTTTTCTGAACATTGGTATTATAAAACTGATGTTTCAGAAAATGGTTTTTTACACCCCAAGATAACACTTTTGAGAGGTAATGGTTAGTTCAGAGCCTATAATTTTATATGTGAGATTAGGATTGTTTTTCTCCCATGTACATCGTGTTGTATTATTTACACTGAATTTCAGTTGTCACTTTTTTGCCCTTCAGTCTTACAGTCTTCTTTTAATTCCTCACAGTTAGCTTTCAAGCTTACTATCTTGAATAATACAGTATTGTCAGCAGCCTTTTTCTTTTCAGTAATGTCCTGCTTTCCAGGTCAGTGATGAATATATTTACCAGTGCAGGCCTGTGCTTACCAGCATTGATGACCTGTCTTCACTTCAAGGACTGACAACTTACTCCTATTTGTGTTTTATTTCTCCTAAACCAGTCATTTATCTGTGCAACAAATGCCTTTGCTCATATGCCACCTAATTTACTTAAAAGCTTTGTGTGAGATACTTTGTCCAGAGGCTTTTTGAAATCCATGTAAAATAAATAAATTCCCTCTCCTCTCCCACAATCACTCAGTTTCAGATAAGTCTCCTGCTGAGAGCAGCCCCCTAATGGGACTCCCCTCTCTCCTTTTTCTTCTGCAAGGTTCACCACTGAAGCCTCTCAACAATGACCTTTTTCTGCTTCTTTGTTTTTAGTACACCTTTTGTATTCTGATCATCAAATAGTCATATAGATTTCTTGATCCTGATGTGTGTAAAAAAGAATATTAATTTTGTTTCCCTTTGCCACTTGTTTGTTATTCTTAATTATTCTTTACACTTTCACATTTTATAATCTCTCCTAGTTTCTTTTGAATGTTAGTTTATGGCTTCAGCTTTTTTAAATTATTATTTCTAGAAACCTACTTTATATTACTGTTCAATTTTTGTTTTATATCTTATGGCCTAACTTGCTTTACAGAGGTATTAAAAATATTGATTCCTTTTAACAAAACAAGTTCTATGTTGCTTTTTTTCTCTTCATCCTGAAAACTGACTTTCTGAATTGATGCTGTGTTTAAAGTGGGAAAATACAAGAAACAAAAATGATATTTACTCTCTCAAGTGGTCCAGAGACCTCTTTTCTTATGAAAACCTTCTATGCACACAATTGGAAATGGCCTTCTTACCGAGTTTATTTCTGTTGTCTTTTTTTCTGGGGATGGCAAGGCAATAATAGACTAGATTGGCTTAAATTCATGGGTCAAATTTTTCTTGCAAAATTTAAAATAGGTAACAGAGATTTGAAGCTGATAAGAGAATGAAAGCCTAGACAATAGAAATTAATCATGATTTGCATTTCTGGCCAAGTAGCTGGGGAGAAACATTATCCCTTAGGTCATGTGCCAGGAAGTGTAAATTAATTTTCTGTCTTGCTGTAGATGTCATGAATGAAAAGCACAGAGAAAAGGATGTGTTTTGAACATTTCAGAATCATGTCTGTGTGTTTAATATTCTTTCATGGAATCATTTTAACTACCACCTGCTTCGAGTTATTGTAATTTCCCAAGGCTAAAATTGAAATAATTTACAAAAGATTCTGACATCTTTCTTAAAGGTTACAGAGTAAAGAGAAAAAGACCAAAAGATCAAATTTCACAAAGAACAATTAAGTAGAAAATCATGTGTGATGAAAATAATAAAAAGTTAAGGTTTTTTTTTTTCCTAGAAAAGACTGCAGTTACAGCCTTTAATATAGCAAGAACATTAACATTCTAGATCACAACTATTTATCTGGAATAATGTTCTATTTATTTACATATATACCACTGTAATTTTTGTCTTTTTTTGCTTTTTTATCATGCCATTACTTCATTTTTTGAAGGTAAGTGCCACTTACATTTTTCTTGGAGTATGGCTGGTCTGACAGAAAGGAAGCCATTTATTATTGCATCAGAGGTTGCATATTTCTATTGCCATGTGTGTCAGCTGCTGGTGAAATGAGGGCATTCCTTTTGAGACCCTTTTATATTGCCACAACAAATAAAAAAAAAAAGAAGGAAGAGCAATAATGAACTACATAATGCAAGAATTAGTCTTGTATTTGTATAGTCTATATGATAAGCTTACTATCTTTGCACTGTCTTAGTTTTTACATTGTCTTATCAAGTATTTTACTTTACAAAGTGTATATAATAGAATAACCTGATAAGTAGTTAAAACTGTGTCAACACTTCCTCCACTCAAAAGGCTTTGACTTGAGTAGGGTCGAGGCTTAAGGCTGACAGACAGGCTAGGTTCTGTATAAGCAGCTCATATAGTGGTGGAAAATGAAGTAAGATAATACAATTCTTTGGGGACTGACAAAAGGGAATGAGTTTGGTCTTCTTTCCCTGTACTCAGAGGGGCATATTAGGCATTCATTCATTGGATGCAGTTTGTTGGTCCATTCTGACACCTCTGCTCCAATAAAAATGAGTTCAATTAACTAGAAATTCAGCTTGAAGGCCTTTCCTCACAGGTAAAAAGTGTTTGCAATTTGCCTCTGGCAATGTAGCGTGTCAGAGCCTCAGTAAACATTAAAAGTGAGACAATTCCTGTTTCTTAGTCTCCAAAACTCCAATTTGTCTGCAAAGAGTTACCACAGAGCCCTATCTATCTGCAGCTACTGGTCAGGTATTTGACCTGAGATCAAAGGAACAAGTCAGAATACTCCAGCCTCTCAAAGCCCTCTTATTAAAAAAGTGTGTTGTATAACAACAGGATTTTTTAAAATACTGATGTTTTCTCCTGTTGATATAATATCAATAACAACAATGATATAAACTACTATGAGTAAAATAAAATGTAGCTTAAAATTGTCAGGAAATAATTGTTAGCTTTCATGGTGAATAAGTCTTGGCTAACACCCGGACACCCACACAACCTCTCTCTTAATTCTCCTCAATACTATGGGGGAAGAAAATAGGCTGAGAAGGCTCAAGGACGAGATGAAGATAGGGTGTTTATTTACTAATTACTGTCACGGGCAAAAACAGATTTGAACAGCAATTAAAAACATATAAAGCACCACCTCTTCTGAAATTTCAAGGGACATTTAGAAATAGATATATGGAATAGCCTTTTTAAAAATTTTATTTCTGTGTGTATGTGTTTGATATTTACAGACTGGTACTCAAATGAAAGGAAATCTCTTAGATAACCAGCTGAACCCCAACACATGTACCCTTTAATAAAATTTCAAAATATTTTACGTTTTATTTTTCATTGCTAATGATTTTTTCAAATGAATAAGAACAACAGCTGTAATGCTGAATTCATCTTTTATTGCCCGCAAGTATTGAATGAGAACATATTTAAATACTGTAAACTGTAGACTGATAACAGGTGAAAAGAGAAACTAAAGACAACAGACAACTCTTTAGTAACATTTAATTTCAGCTAGTTAATCTATTTTACTCACATAGTCAACAATGCCCAAGAGGAAAGTCATATCCAAATTTATATTTCCTAGAACATACTAGATATGAAATATAGTTCTCTGAGTTTCATTTTAAATCATGTAAGAGGTCAATTATAGGGAAAAAGTTTTAGATTGACTAATTTGATATTTAGATTTCATTTGATACATAAAGGGCAGTTAATTGCTTTCACATGTCCTTAGGAATGCAACAATGTAATATTTTATATTTATTTACAATTTTATTACAGTGTAGAAAATATAATATGGAAATGATTTAATATATTCATTTATCTTTAACTCCTTAGTGGTAAACTAAATAGGTTACTATTTATGCAAAATTAAGCACTTAAATTTGGCCTAGACAATTTCAGACAGGTAGAAGAAAACATTTACAAGCATTTGAGACTCTGATTAACGTTTTCAATTGACGTATCAACTAATGTGACAAGGCTGATTCGAATTTTGAAATTTTTTTCCATGCTACTTTTAACTTGTTTACAGACAAAAGTGGTTCACAAACAATATTTTCTGGACACTGTAAAATGATTAATACATTTGAGAGTGTTCTAATTTTGCTGCAGAGAATTCAAGAACACAAAGAGGTGAAATTCAATGAATAAATTAGAAAAAAAACTTTCTCAGCTTAAGTTAGAATGCACAGATCAGCAAATTTAGCCACCTCTTTTCAGTGCTTACACTGATTTAATATATCATCCCAGCATTTTTTAAACATGCATAATCTTAGGGACACTGTTAGTAGTTGTTAATGTGTGTCAGTCATTTCTATTGTCAAACTCCTTTTCTTCACTGAAATAGGTCATCACAATAAATTTTGATCTCATCTTGTTGACATTTTTACATAATGTAATGTATTCTACCTTATGCTGCTTTTTAGATATGGCACATAGAAATAATTGAAAAGAATACCAAAAAAAAAATTAGTTATCCTAATTGAATAATTTTAAGGTTAAAGAAAAAAAAGATATGTAAAACCTGAACTGAACAAAAGAATTCAAGGAAAAAAATAATTTTCATACTCAGATAATACTTGAAGTGTTCCATATTGGGAAGAAATCTCCTTTATGCTGAGTGTGTAGAGAAGTGCCAGTTAAGGTTAATTTTTAGGTGATAATTGGATCTTATGAAAATCTTATGTTGAACTACTGCTCAGGTAATTATACTATTTAAAAGAAACAATCTGTTTCTATTGAAACAATTTTCAAATCCAGCTAGTTCAGTGGCTTTAAATTGAGCAAATCTGAACATAGCCACTCATTTGGGAGAAAGAACACGTCTGTCCCATAAAAATGCAAATTTTATGAGAATCTACTACAACTTGCAGGAATACAAGCAGTTTGGGTCAACTAGCAAGCACAGATAAATAAGTTAAGTGCTAAAATTGAATCCTCCTTTCATTCTATTGAAAACTTCTTGGTGCCATTCAAAGAGCGTTGGTGAGAATTGTGCTGTTTGAATGTTTTTTTCTACAACTCATTATTTCATGAGTATAAACCTAGATGAAGGTGAAAAGATCTGGGGATGAAGAAATAATTTTGGCAGTCTTAGAAGTATTCCTCCCTAAGTGCTAAGCATTGCAGCCATTTCTTAATGATAGATGTTTAAATAATAGAGGCTATGTTTCTCTGTGATTGGTAGGAGGGCCAATATCTAAATCTAATGTGGAAAAGAGTTAAAATATTTGTATTAGTTTATGTATATATAAATATTAACTAAACGCAAATATTTGGTTGATTTAGCAAAATGATTACTTTGTCAGATGTGAAATATGATTATAAAGGGAAGCTTTATGATAAATGAAAAGACCCATTACTTGAAGACTACATGTTATTAGAGCAAAAAAAATTGTAAATTCATGGACCCAAATGGGGACTATTTTGCTTCAAATATTTATGAAAATACTGTCTTGTCCATATTTGATGACAAGTGGTTGTTGAAAAGCTGACACGTCATCCTATCCAGTTTTTGATGCAAGACTATATTAACCTTGAGTTCAGGATGATATTAATCCTTCTTGTGCTCTCCTCACACAATACAGCAATGTGTCATCTGCAGCATGGATACATTAAAAAGTCAGCAGGAATTTTCAAGAAAATTGATAGAAATGAGAAAATGAAAAAAAAAAATCCTCTGTTCTGAAATATTAAGGTAAAGACGGTATGATTAGAAAATAAACTAAAGGGTGAGATTAGATTCATTTAGTCAATTACATAGAAATAGACTCGTGTTTGTTTGTCTGCAATTTTGTTTTAAAGAAAACAACAGCTAAAGAAGGCTGAGGGATATTGTTTAGTATACTTTTGGTTTTTATTTTAGTCAGTCAAAGTCTGAATAGGACTTAATTATAAGGTCAATCCTTATAAGCATACAATAATAAGAAAATCTAAAAATCCCCCAATGCTCAAAATCAAACAAATTGAATACTAGCTTATATGAACAGGTATTTGTTTCATTGAAACAAAAAAAGACAATTCATGAATAAAATATTATAAATCAGAAAGTCTTTCATAACTGATCCACAGAAATTAATGAAAAAAACCATGCAATTCCTCTGTTGAAGCAAAAATTACTGCATGAAAAATAGACGGACAGAGGGAGAAGGAGAGAAAGAAGGCAATATAGAGTTATATTTTAAATATTTCTTGGATGCATGTAATATAATCTCTTTGATTTTTATGGACATCCTTGACAATACTTTATATGAACTTCAAATTATTTTTCTGTGCTCCCTCAGAGATGTGTCAGAGTAGAGGAATGGAATTATTTAACATGAAAATGAATCTTTTTATATATGTTACTGCTTTCTGGAATAAGCATGTACAGCTTCCACCATAGTCCACAGACTCAATTTCATTTTTCTTTTGATCATTTCATTTTGTGTGTGGCGGACCACATCCAAAGAGTTGAAGCCAACAGCTTTAGATCCCACTGGACATCAGTAACAAGTGGTATGTATCAAGGCTCCATAGCAGGATCAGTACTGTTCAATGTCTATATTAGTCACATAAACGGTGGGATTTCATATTGTCTCAACAAATTTGTGGATAATACCACACTGTGTGATATGGTTGAACACACGTGATGGATAAGATGCCATCTAGAGGCACTGTTGTTTTAAGCGCAGCAGGCAATTAAGCCCCACACAGCCATTCACACACTGGAGGGGAGAATAAGAAGAGTAAAACTGAGAATACTCATGGGTTGAGAAAAAGACAGCTTAACAGGCAAAGCAAAAGCGGTGGACCCAGAAAACATAAATCAAGTAATTAATTCACCACTGCCCACGGGTAGGTAGGTGTGCAGCCATCTCTGGGAAAGCAGGCCCCATCCTGTGTAACAATTACTTGGGAAGACAAACATCATCAACCCCTCCCTTCTTCTTCCCCCAACTTTATATGCTGAGCACGATGCCCTATGCTATGAGATGTCTATTAGGCCAGTTGGGATCAGCTGTCCCAGCTGTGTGTCCTCACATCTTGTGCACCCCCATCCTCCTCACTGATGGATTGAGTGAGAGGCATAAAAGGCCTTGACTGTGCAAGCACTCCTCAGCTATAACAAAAACATATCTATCTACGTTTTTTCCAGCTTAAAACCAATAAACAGCCCCACAGTAGCCAGTGTGAAGAAAATTAACCCTACTACAGTCGATACAAACACAAGAGGGACCTTGACAGAATTCAGGAGTGGGTACACATGAATCTCATGAAGTTCAGCAAGGCCAAGTGTAAAGCCCTGCATATTGGCTGGATCAACCCCTATTAAATAAAAAGGAAAGCGGACGTCGTGAGGTCTGTCCGTCTGGTCCTGCGCAGGTCCAAGCCCTCTCTGGCAGTTGGAAGCCTCCCGCCTCCCGGGGGTCCTCGAATCCCCTAACCGAATGGTGGGGACGACAAGGGAATGCTCTGGTTCTCCAGGGGCAGAAGGTGCTGTAGGGTCAGGGTTATTCTCCTTGGATCCAAGGACTAAAGGCGGAGAAAGGGAGCGACTCTCAGAGAGACGATAGAAGGAGTTTTATTCTGTTCTAGACTCTGCTGCTGAGAGCCCCGAACTGGGGCAGAACATGAACTTATATATGACACAAGCAACCAATCAGGGGTCACTAATGGGGAGGAGTTAGGGAGGGTTTAGGGGTTAACAACCATTGAGAGAGGAGGAGGGGAGGAGATAAGGGTGAACAACAAATCACGAACCGAGTAGCTAAGAATATTCTAGAACTGGGGACAAGATTGACACGTAACTGACAGATAACTAAACCAATGAACATTAACATGGGTGTTACTGTAGTTTGGGTCAAACCACCGTCTCTTCCTGGCCCGGGGGAAGTTTTCCTCCAGGTGGACTGATCCACCAAGAGGTGTTATGATCTAAAGCTCCCCTGGATCTTTCTCCTACAGAAACGATCCCAACAAACCCCCAGCATCAATACAGACTGGAGGCTGATGGATAAAACATTGGACAGGAGCTAGCAATGTTTCCTTGCAGCCCAAGAGACCAGCTGTGTCCTGGGCTGCATAAAAACAGGTGAATCTGCCCCTGTGCTCTGCTCTGGTGAAAGCCAAATGGGAATAATATATCCAGATGTAGGGCCCCCAGCCCAAAACATGGACTTATTGGTGGAAGGGATTGAAAACCATTCCTGTGAAGACAGGCTAAGAGAAATGGGGCTGTTCAGCCTAGAGAAGAGAAGGATCTAGGGAGACCTTATTGCAGCCTTTTAATAAATAGGGGACCTATAAGAGAGAAGAAGAGATATTTTTTGCCAGGGTCTGCAGTGACAAGACAGAATAATGATTTTAAACATAAAGAAGGTAGGTTTAGAGTTATGGGGGTGGTGAGGCAGAGGAGCTGGTTGCTCAGAGCAGTGGTGGATGGCCCATTCCTGGCAGTGTTCAAGGCCAGGTTGGGTGGGTCTTTGAGTAACCTAATAGACTGGAAGGTGTCCCATGGAAGTCAGATTGGACACGATGATTTTTTAAGGTCCCTTTCAACCCAAGCCATTCTATGATTCTGTAATCACCAAACAGAAAAGCATTGCTGTATCAGTAAAATGCAAAAAATGTTCCATGGAGAGTCTGAAAATGGAAGAAGAAGATTGTGGTTGGCTTCAGACTCGATGAGACGGCATTTCTTGTAGAGTGTGTCCTAGAATCATAGAATCATGTAGGTTAGAAAAGATCTTTATGTCATCAAGTCCAGCAGTTAACTTAACATTGGTGAGTCCACTGCTAAACCATGTCCCTAAGCACCACATCCATACATCTAACTACCGCCAGGGGTGGTGGCACCACCACTTCCCTGGGCCAGCTGTTCCATTGCCACCATCCTGGCACTGTGACATAATGACTTTGCTGACTCTGGTTTTACTGATATCTTTAGCTCTCAGTAGCTGATTATCATCATCAGTAGAAATTATTATAGATAGCCATAAACTATTTACTGCTTTATAAATAAAATGATCTCAAAAAAACCAGTGAAATTAAAGGAGAACTGTGCGATTTGCTAGTATGTATTATAAACTCGCTATGAGTTACATGTTCCAGCCATTTATTAAACATTCAAAGTACATTTGCGTTTGAAGACATAAAATGTGTGGATTCATTATATATTAGATACTACTTTCTAATTTTACTTTATTTAACAACAGTTAATTTAATCTCCTGATTTAATGAATCCATTCGCCAACAGATTAAATTCTTCCATGAAATTTTCAGAAGCAATGTAATGAAGTCATGTTCAGTCTGGAGACTATTAACACAGTGAAATTAACATAGTGAAATATCCTCATTTTATAAGCATGAAGCATAAAAAATTTTATGAAAATATTTGCCCTAGTAACTTTAAGAAGTTATAAATCCTGAATGTCTTTTCTTCTAATGTAAAAAGCTAGATCAAACTACAAGAAAAAAACCAAACTTGTTTTTCATTCAAAGTTCAAATAGTTAGGATTAATAAAAAAGAATGTTCAGGTTCAAAGAAAACTTAGTTTTTAAGCCACAATTTGGACAGAACAAACTGGATACAGAGAAAAATCTGAAAACATTAAGCACTGATAAATTGTGGTCTTACCAGTGTGAAAGAATATATGTGAAAATTTTATCTATGAAATACAAACATAATTTTGTTATTAAAGTGAAAACCTATTCACTGTAGTTTCAGTAATATTTATTTAACTCTAAAAATTGGAATATAGGTTTCCCAGATAATCGTCGTAACAGGAAATCCACACTAAAATAAATTGAACATAATAGCACTCTGTTACCATCTAATAAACTTTGTTGCCATTTGTCTAATAAAAATATTAGGTGTGTGGTCTGGTGATCTGAGTAGTGGGCTGTGAAATTGGCACCTGTATTCTCCACCATTGGATGTGACCTTGAGCATTCCACTAAAATATAAATCTCATTGTATTTCAAAAACGCATTTAATTGAGAAAAAGGTTATAAATATCTCAAAAACTGAATGCCATAGAAGGTTAATAAAAGAAATTAGTAAACGTGTTTGAAAATGTGTGATGTGTGTTACCTTATACATCAAATTACCACGAGTTTAATCTAAAAATAGGATATCAACAAAGACTCATACAATGCAGAGATCTAAACTGTGTTGGATGCCACATAAAATATCTGGAAAAAAAAATTTGCGCTTGAACATTAGCATCCTTGATCTATTAACATTGTGTGAGAATTTATTATTTGAGTTATACATCATATATCCATGTAAAATATATCACTGTGAAAAGTTTTAATCTCCTATTTTCATTTTCTTTAACAAAAGAAATAGAAAAAATCTTTCTATCTTTCTTCTCGCTGTTTCTTTTTTTTTCATTTCAAAGATTAGACTTCTGTGCCATAAAGTGTTATTCCTTTTGTTCTTTGCACTTCCTCCCAATTTTAAGCACTACCCATATTCAAGCACATCCATTATTTACAACATTTTTATATTACATCAACTCAGAAATATTAGGACCACAAAGTCAAAGTAATAGCAGCAAAAAGCCTTGAACTCAATTTGCATTACTATTTGAAGCCTTTTTTGTATTACTACTCGAGTAGCACCTTAGCCTTCCAGCTTCCCACTGAAATTTCACACAACAGAGGAAAGGGACGTTGTGGCTTACAAGAAGTTTTATGGGGTGACTCTAATGTGAAGGACAAAATTCATCCAAATCTTCCTGCAGTCTGGTCTCTTCATAACAGATCAATAAAGAAACAGGAAAATGGTTTAAAAGCAGACTTCTGATATTAAGAAGGAATATAATTTTAAGAGAATATTGTTTTAACAGTCATTATCTGTTCTAGTTGTATATTCATGATCATTCCATGGCAAAATAAAAAGAGAATAAACTTCCTTCTTGCCATCAGAGTTACTGTGAAGGATAAACCTCTGGGTTGCCCAGAATAGATAGTGGATAAGTGTAAATTTTTCCTGGATGAGTAAATCAAATACATCCAGGAACATTCCCCATCACAGAGGTCAATGAAGATAAAATTGCCTGTATCTGTGTTGATAAGTCCCTTTAGTCTACAAGAGGGGGTGACAATGTGCAATAATGAGAAAGAATATCTATAATAATTTATATAAGAAATTAATAATTTTATTTTTTTATATAATAATATAATAAGAAAGAAGCATGGAATACTATAATTCCTCATATATATGTATGGGAATTAATTAGAAGAGGACTGATTTTCTTGGATCAGAAGTATTTAACTTATCACTACTCTTTAATTTTAAGTATCTGCAGATGCCTTTACCTGTCAGAATTTGTAAAGAGCTATTTATATCAAAACCATTTTAGACACATTTAAGCATAAAATCTCAGAAAACTGTAAGAAAGAAATGTCCTCTATTCCTAGCATGACCTGTGCCACAGGATGGGAAACAAAGCATAAATGCATTAATGGATAGATTTAAGCCATCAAAAATTTCCATAACTGGGATTTAGACATTATTAATGTTCTTGAATTCGAAACAATGACTCAGTCAGCCTGCTCACAAGTTCAGGCTAACCTCAAGGGAATTTTAAATTGACTGGTAGCTCCTTTTTGAAGAGCACAGATCTGAAGACACCTGAGCTTAGGTATTTATGTTAGTGCTCCAAACCAAATTGCTTGAAACTCAGCTCTTGCTTAAATATCAGAGCCATGCAGAGACAACACAAAGTATTGCCAAGGTGCACAGGGGACCCTATCTCTCCTGTGTTCCGAGCACTCCTAATGTGCAGTGAGCTCTGAGCTCAGCAAGACACACAGCAGTCACAATCACTTTACAGGGTGCATCTGTTGGCACTGTCATCACCAGCTAACTTTTATACAGTGGTCTATTCTTGACATTATTTACCCTGCAGGTGTGGAACAAAGATTCTGTGTCCTCCACAGCTTGGCAACATGTAGTCAAACACCCAGCTCTCAGCCTCCAGATAGGATAGACACTCTCAGCTGAAGCTGCCCCATTTAGGGTTTCAAATTTCATGTCAAACTCCTGTCAGGCGTCATTGTAGAGAAATGCTTCTGTTTCACAAAAAAGAACTGAATAAAATAAGATTTGGACCAGAGAAAATAATGAAGGAATTTCATCCCCAAATATATACCACAACTGAATGATCTAAAATTATGACTGTGTGACACAATGCAGTGAGACTCACAGAATATACCAAGCTAGTCTAAAAATATCTAGAGATCTCTAGTAAAAAACATGCAGACATATATTCAAGAAATTTAAGGATAAAAAAACCAAAACATATCTCAATTGATCACTGCAAGCTGCATGAATTAATGAAGTTTCATGATGACCCTAATATTGCAAGAACTCCATGGGTGTGAAAGTTCAGTAAAAGACACTGAACACTTGTCTGCAGAGCTCCAAACCCACTTCCTGAGCATTGAAAGATATCAAAGATAAAAGTATGATTAATTTTTAAGTTCTAATATGGGGGGGAGGTGTCCTTCTTTTTATCCCTTAAATTATCTAGATGCAAATTTGAAGGACATATTTTATTTTTCAGTTTAGGAAAAAAAGAAAATTTTATATTTAAAAATTCAGACTATTCCTTAAGAGAGGTGATTTCTTTAAAGATTCTCTTTTCAGTTCAGAGTTCTTTTTCAAAAATTTGAAGCCAAGCTAAAATACTTGTGTTTCACAATCTGGGAACTTTTTCTACCGGTTTCAGGTGCTGTTGGTTATGCAAACCGATTAAGCATCTCTAGC
>VZTZ01050779.1:666537-711537 GCA_013400955.1 Drymodes brunneopygia
GATTTTGATTTAAACTTAAAATATTTTGTCCCTGTTTTCCTTTGCACTCTGAGATTCAGTTAACGAACCATCATGACTCCCGCTGGTACCAGCGGATCGTGACAAGTACCAATAAGATTACTTCTCTGATTTTTTCATCTACCCCAATGTGATGTGACTTAGAATTAAGGCTGATCAAAATTACCTAAAATAATTTTTAAAATTGCAGTAATAACAATAACAGTAACAACAACAAAAACAATGTTACATATACATCACTATTCAAAAATAACACAAGAATTGTAAAACAGTAATAGAAATATATCAGTTTAGACTTTCTGAAACCTTCTAAAACATATTGACACTGGTGTAGGCCATTAACAGTCGATTTCCCTTAACTTTGTACCAATTTATAATCACCCTGTGCTGCTCTTCATACAATATGAGAGGACTTGATTTGCCTTTTTCCTGAGAATAGATGGAAATTTTGTATCAGAAAAAGAGGAGAAAAAGACCATATAATAAATACTGCACACTGCTGTTCAGTCAGACTCCCAGTTCCCCACAAAAAAAAAAAAAAATTAAAAGAAAGCAAAGGAAGGGTGGAGGTGGGAATTAATAGGAAAACAGGAAGATATAATTTTGTTTCCTTTACTCTTGAGGAATCAGCCTTTTGTTCAAACTCCTTCTCTTATTTCACCACCAAAGAAAAGAATCCTGAGTTACTGTTCGTGAGGTGCCTTAGATGTATAAAATAAACACAATATTTGTGTAGATGTGTGTATTTTTCTCTGGCAAACTTATTAGTTAGACATATATATGGATATCAAATACAAATATACATATGTATATAAATATATGTGTATGTATACATATGTATGTAGAAATGTATATGTATAAATTGGTGGAATCCTTATTATATTAGAATCATAGAATATCCTAATTTGGAAGGGATCTTCAAGGATCATCGAGTCCAACTCCTTTCCTTGCACAGGACCATCCCCAAGAGTCACACCACGTGCCTGAGAGCATTGTCCAAACACTTCTTGAACTCTGTCAGGCTGATGTTGTGTCCACTTCCCTGGGGAGTCTCTTCGGTGCCCAATCATCCTCTGGGTGGAGAATCTTTTCCTGATATCCAACCTAAACCACCCCTGACACAACTTCAGGCCATTCCCTCCAGTCCTGTCACTGGTAATCAGAGAGAAGACATCAGTGTCTGCCTCTCCTCTTCCCCTCATGAGGAAGATGTAGACTACAATGAGGTCTTCCCTCAGTCTTCTCTTTTCCAGTCTGAATAAACCAAGTGACCCCAGGCACTTTTCCTAGGCCTCCTGTTATAAACCCCTCGCTATCTTTGTATCCCTCCTTTGGACGCTTTCTAGTAGCTTTATTATTTCAATAGAGTTATCTGATTGACATTCTGCAGTAGATTTTTATATTGAGGGTCTGATAATTTGCAGCTGCCTCAGCAGCCAGCACTATGCAAAGATCAATCAGACAATTCCAAGTTGAGGGGTAAAATGTCTCCTGTCATCAGCCTGGTGACAGAAAGTGTGAAGGCTGGGACAGTTGGCAAGGAAGATAAGGAGGCTGTGTTCCAGGAGGCAGGAAATTTATTGTCACACATTTACACCACTTGATGCAAAGTCCATTAATATACTAATAATGTCATTATTCATGCAATTTGAAAATCATTGTACTTAATCCTTTCTTATTTTAAATTGGATTTTAGCATGAACATCCTAACAAGAGTGGGTTGTAAGTTACTAGTCCATTAGATTTACAGTGAACAATGACATACAATGAATGATTTAGGAGTTATCTATCCAAAATCATGAGCATATTTTCTGAGAAGTCTAATTCATACTCTTCGTAAGTTCCACAGCCACTGAGTTTTAGGTGCCTGTGCCTCACATACTTGTGAATGCATAGGAGAAAGGAAATGCGACACTGAGTGGTGGGAAACACTTCCAACAGGAAAACACAAAATGAAGATTTAGTCATATAAGAAAGCAGAATATGCTTGTTTTCCTGCTGACAAAATGCAGAAGTCTTTCTCCTGTTCTTCCACACTTTCCTCACTGTTGGTCAAATATCCCCCACTGCCCTTTCAAATCATCTCTAATGACAGTTAGGCTACACATTAGTTCCATTTTCTAGAAATCTACCTGATGGGAGAAACAGTAACTGTATAGTCATTACAGAGAAAAAGTAGAATTTTTTACTTCATGGCATCAAGAATATGACAATTCACCAACATTATAATCACATCTGATTTCACAAAGTAATATTTGCTCTCACAAAACAAGGACTGTTTCTCATAAGCCAGATGGCTGGTCAGAAAGAAAGTTTTGATTTAATCTTGCTATAAATAGATTAAGTAATCTTACTCTTCAATTTCATCTATTTTTTCACTCAGCCAAATTTTTTCCTTTAATTATGATAATTTTGGTCTATTCTGATCAAGGGGAACAGTAGTGCTTCTGAAGAGTTTTAGTTCATCTGGAGTAGCAGGAATCTGAAGGAAAGTGGACCAGCTATAAATCTGCTTAGCAAAGCACTAAAAATTCTATGGAACACAGCATACAGCATGTGCTTTATTATTTTAGCATAATCTGCTGAACATTCAAGTCTGCACAGATCATTCTGAAAATTTCTCCACAGAGTTAAGCTAAGAAGAACCTCCTGCACTTGTAACCCCCAAAAATTCCCAGAATACAACAACATATTGTATCATACTTTAATCCCCTTCCAAAAGCAAATTCTTCCCATTAGGCTCATGAGAACCTAAAACTCATAACCGTGTATGTTTGAATAACTGGCACAAGCTCTGGCATTCTTTGCCTCATTGGCCACTTAGCTTTTGAGAATGTGCCATTCCCAAAGGAATGGCAAGGCAAGGAATGAGAAACACTTTCCAATGGTTACCTATATCACGTCAGCTGGAACTTTCAGGACTACCTGAATACCTCCATTATGTACTTAGAAAATAAAGAACCTATGCAAGGCAAACTTCTTCACATTCCTACTTTTCAGTGAGGGAGCACTAAATTAGATGCAAAAACTTGAGACTTCATTAAATCAAGCAAGTGAGAGATTTTGCAGATGCAGGTTTTCAGAATATGTTTTGTGATTTGACAATACTTCATGCCTAAAACATATTCAACTTAGAAAAGGACATCATGTTCAATGTATAAAACAATATATATCTACCTGTTTTATGGAACTCCTAAATTCACAGGGATGTTCCCACTTTGTTCTTTTTCAGAATGAATAGTAACTGCAGATCTTGAATTGCAGCCATTCATAATCACACTTCCAAGTATCACTAAAACTTGTGGAAATAGTCCAAGAAAAAGTAATAGTCTGAATTATTGTTACAAGCATTATCAATGATAATGTTTAATGCAAAAATTAGAATAACTTGAACTTTAAACTGTAATACTCTATCCTTAGTCTTCTAAGCAAAAAACCACAATTATGTCATATTCATGTTGAAAGACATTCAGTTTTCTGAAGTAATTTCTGGCTATCTAGTCTTCTTTAAGTTGCATTTCTGAACTGATTTAATTAACATTTGACAGCTGAAATCTGCCCATAACTGTTGGAATTAACCATTGTAATTGTTATTCTCCAGAAAAAAACTATGCAGATAAATTTAACTCTTCTCCAGATGTTAAAACATCTTGAACTCATCTGTGCAGTTTAGCGGATATTGCATTATATGAAGAGAAAAGTTGTAGTCATCTAGATGACTAATTTTGTTATATAAGTCTGATTTTTATTTACAATGTTTTATTCTTTTAACTTCAATTGAACATGACAAAATAAATTGTAAGCCACTGGTCTAACTTTGTGAAAGATCATTTCATCCTCAATGAGGATTTATTTAAAAATTATTTTTAAATAGAAATGAAACAATCTTATTTGTCAAAAAGTCACTCTCTAGAAATGATCATTTTATTTGAACAAACTTAAACACCTCTCTTGATTGTGTATTCTAAATTATTAATTTTAAAATGTCAAAACCTAGCATTTCTTGTTCTAACTGAAAGAATATGCATTTAACTATAGATCCCCATTACTGATGTAATCGGTCACAGAAAAACCTTCTTCCCAAATTCATTGTTTTACTCATGGCATCAGCCTTTGCCTATGAATGCACTATAAATAATAGCAATTTTTAAATGGAAACAGCCAATTGTATATCTTTGTCCATTTGGTAGAAGTTTAATCATAATTTGCATTTAACCTCTGTATGTCATTACTTTGTTTACTTCTCTATTCTCTCAATATCAATGTGTACAGAGAACTGCATTTCTGCTGGAACAGTAATAACATATAGCATGAATGCTACATTTCAGAGGTTTTCTCTGTAGAATTATCAGAATGAAAAATGAAAGAGCTGGCATCTCATGCACTACCTAGAGATTAAGTTATACACACTACCATCAATCCACAGGAATAGTAATTTTGGAGGGAAATACCTCCCATCTAACTTCAGTAATCTATTATGTAAATGTGCACACCCTAGGTGACAGCTTTAGGCTTCTGTCAGAGCTACTGAAGAGAAATATGCATATTTAGGGTATGATATATCCACCATGTTAAATGTCTGTGTGAGAATAAAATAGATGATACCTCATAAGTGTTTCTTTCTCTTCATTAAATATAAAATGAGCCTTGGGTATCTATTTGAGGTTCAAACATCTGTGATATTTCCTAAGTTCAAAAAAATGTGTTGCATCCTAAATGTCAGTAAGACATTTTAAGAAATTAGCATAGCTTCAGAAAAATATCACTGGTAATATTCCATCTTCACTGTCTATTGATTCACTAATAAAATAATTCAGTTTATATTTCTTTTTTTTTTTATTTCAATTTTTGTTAGTGCCAAGATTAAAATGAGACTTGGAGTTTTAGCATTCTCCCTCTAATTCCAGAAGAAAGTTTGAAGAGAAAGTTTGCTGTGACTCCAGTGTAGCCCAGAACGGCAAATGTAAACATCTTAATGTAGGTGTCAGCTTGTGAGCTTCACTGATTTTAAGTGAATCAAGGATTTCCATTTAAGTTGCCCAAATAGGTCCTTAGTTTCTAAGGCCCAAGGTCCAAGAGAAAGTGGGTCTTCTGTATTTCCTTTTCCATATCTTGAGTCCTGTGAGAGGTCTCAGACATCCTATTAAAGCTCAGATGATAATAGGTACCAAGAGGAATGGAACAGATTTGAATCAAAATGAAGGCAGGGAGAAAGCTTGCCACTTAGCATCAGAGGCAAACCAGACTTGACTTTGGGAAAACTAATGTAGCTTATTGTCAATTGAGGCGGACAGTGAGAAGCAAAGACAAAAATACAGTGTCCTACCAACCTCTCTCCCTCTGTTTTTTCCAATTTCAACTTCACTCCTTCACTCCCGACTCTTCCACCTTCCACCACATGAACAGCACTGGTTAATGTGGAATGGAAGCTGAGGTCAGTCCATAGAAGCTCCTCTCTGCCACTCCTTTTTCCTCATACTTGTCCCATTCCCTGTGGACCACAGGCTGCAGCGTACCTGCTCTGGTGTGGTCCCATCAACAGGTTGCATGGGCATCTCCTTCCCTCCTTTTTCTCTCACCTTGCTGTCTGCAGTGCTATGTGAAATAGCATATATGTGAAATACACACATTCCTCATGCAGTATTTTTAAAAAAATTTAAAAATATGTTTTAAAATATGGTTTCCTAAATGCACTTTCCCCAAGGTCCCTCCACCTTGGCTGTGGGGGTCAGACATGCCCTGAGACGGGTTGTTTGGAGCCAGTGGAACCAGCTATGTCCAGCATGGGACAGCCCTGACCACTCCTCACCGTGGTTCCTGAAACCCCTTCTGCCAGCACTGGGACATCTGAACTTCATTAAATGTGAAAAGCCAATAGAATTTCAGTCTTTTTCAGAAAGTTGTGATTTTGGAAGCCTGGCTCACAGCAGAGTTCTTTTTTGTCATTATAATAATCAAAATATCCCTGTAAAGTAGGTGATGGATGATAAGCCTACAAACCTATTGCTATGGACATCTGAGTGGAAATACTTTTGTATGCTACTCACATGACTTCCTAATGCATATGTTGCATTCAAACATATGTTGTATGTTTTTTTCCTGTTTAGATTTGTCTGAAAACTAATGAGAGTGGGTGGGACAGCTTGAGAAACACATCCGAGGAATCGTGGATTTGAAAAGTGGAGAAGAATAAAAGTATCAGGCAGAAAATTATCATCACATGTTTATGTATCAGACTCCAAATTATTATTTGCCTTAAGTAATTGAAGCCTCTGGGTTTGAATGAAGTGTCTTAGCATGTTAAGGGTTTCTTTGCCTGTTTTTCATGAAAGAAGAGAGTGCTGCATACAATCATTTTGTACTGGAGCTGAAGCTTCAGGTAAGAGTAAACATTTAGGTATCCATCAACAATTAAAAAGTCTGACATTTGTATTTAACTGTAGAAAAATCCAAGAGATTTCCTATTTCAGCAGAAAAATGTCAGTTTTCAGCGCATATAAATTTGGCAGATATATGATATAGATATCACAGCTAACTATAAATGATGAACAACTAAAACATCCCCAGAAAGTGACTGGTTGAGATGTATAACAGCAGCAATATATTGACCTCCTTAATGTCTGAACATCATGATAAAAAGTTTGCAGCAAATGAGAAAGTAAGAGTGATGTATTGAAAATTCAGTACATGAGAAATGAGAATGACAAAATGTTCCCAAATCAGGACGTGCAAATGCTAAAGTATAGGCAGAACTCAGGGGAGAATTTGCATTGAGTGGAAGTGATGTTGCTATTTTGACTGTGCCTGATGCATAGCAGGTGATTACTTCATGACAGAGAAGAATGATCCTTCTATCTCTCATCTCTCTAGGTAGTTACATAGCTGTCATCACTTCAGTACATGAATGTAGTTTCCTCTTCCTTCATTTATACAACACATCATTTATCTACTTTATGTACACCACTTAGAACTACTTGCAGGAAGTCTCTGTGGCAACCTTTGGTTGCAATTAGGTTCTGTCAAGTTAATTTCAATAGTTATAAGTCACCTAAGTTTCTCTTGCATTTTATCAAAACCGGTTTCCTTTAGGATGCTAAGATGCTCTTAAAGAAAAATACTAGCTCAATGTTCACTCCTCTGAAGCTATCAATTGTAACTTTCATCAACAGGAGAGAAAACTGTTAAATGGATAGTTAGAAGGTGCAAAATTGTTATCATTGACAGATCTTTACTGTTTCATTTTGCAACTGAGTCACAGACATAAAAATAACATTAAAAATTTTTAGATTTTTAACAATAAGAACTTTCAAAAGTCAGTCACAGTCCTAATATACTGATACAACTGCTAAGAAAAAGGGAAAGGTAATAGTAATCATAACCATTTTCTGTTCCTGAACTAATTTAGGTTATTGGTAGATGCCATACTAGTCAGTCTTGAGAATAACGTAATATAATTACAATGTAGTAGGATTTGCCAGGAATTAAAGAAATCTCTGGGTTTAATATGCCACAATACTTTATGACCCTTTTTCAGATGCTATGTCAATTTTGTCACCCCCTGTGAAAGGCCACTGATTTCAAGAAAGTTTTATAACTTAGCATAAATGAATGCAGAGGATGTTCCACTTGAACATGAGGAAGAACTTCTTCACTAGGGGGGTGACCACACATTGGAACAGATTGTCCAGAGAGGTTGTGGAGTCTCCTTCACTGCAGATATTCGAAAACCATCTGGATTCAATCCCGTGCCATGTGCTCTAGGATGACCCTGCTTGAGCAGAGATTTTGGACCAGATGACCCACTGTGGTCCCTTCCAACTTCACGTATTCTGTGATTCTGTGACTAAGAGAAAAATTATGACAATAACCAAAGCACCACTCCTTAGGCACCACTCCTTACAGTTTTAATATCTTTAAAACTCAACACCTCAAATTTTATTGTTACTTAAATTTCACTATTCTTTCATTTGAGTAGATCCCCTGAATTTTCCTACAATGTTATGAGACTTTAGTTAGCGTATTTTTGGCATTGTTATTAAAATTTACCACCTACTCATGTCAGGCAAAGTTACAGGATGGAACAATTAAGTTTTGCTTCACATTCAGGTTCTGTTCTGTTATTTATCTACCATCGTAACAAAATAAAGTTGATCCAAGTGTGAACACATAATTTGTCAACAACTAGAAGCAGCATGCTTTATATAAATGAAAATGTTTGTTCAGTGATTTTTTTAAAGCATTTTCTACTCTAGCAATTGTTGCGGGTTTAGAGGTTTGGGGAATTGAAAACTAGGTAGAAATATTAGTTGCAGCAGTTTTCTGGTTAAACGTTAGCACATTCACTAAAATTACTTGATTTTTGTTGTGAGGTAAGGACTAATAGTAGGCAAGGCAGGTTTATACTTTAAAGAATATAAAAAGAAATTTATTAACAAACTTAAAGCAAGTAATAACAATGACAATCAGGAATTAGAACNTTGTTGAAACCACGGTAGCTATCATTGTTTCATCACATTTTCCTGCAAGATTTCTTTTCCTATAATTACTAAACATTAGTTTATGCATTCTTTTAACATCCTACCTATTTAAACATTAATTACGTTTTCCCAATGAAAAAAAACCCAGAAGAATATATGTACACCTATATTTGCATTCTGTTTATGCATCTGACATTCAGCAAAACTCATGTGTTGGTTAGTTAGCAACAGAAGAAACACGCGGGACACAGAGTAGCAGTGGTTTCACCAGGCAGGACCGACTAAAAAAGCCCTGCCCTTCTTTATTTACCTATTTTTATAGGGTTCTAAGGACAGTCAAAGATTGGTGAAAGGGGTCAACACCCCTGAAGGTTTACAGGACAAAGACATGGTCAATCATCTTTCTCCACCCCAGGGAAAGGAATGAAAAACAATTCCACAAGTGCAAAACAATCCTGGTTGGTTAAGGAAAACAAGGACCATGTTTACAGAACAAGCATGGGAAACTACAGCTACAGTGTTACAACTTATGGGGCCCTGTAAAACCAGGGCGACACTCATGAATATTAAAAAACTAGAATTTTTGACCAGACTAAGGCGAAAAAACACCTTTTAAAATGCATTGTATTATTAAGAACACTAAGAACTGCTTTTCAATTAAACCACAGTAATTTACAAATCCTAGGTGTGCTGGACCCAGGATGTGAACAACCTGCTGTTTTCTTGTACTCTGCCATTCAACTATTAAACTGTATACAAATTTGCAGCTGCCAACTGTCAGGTCATTGATTTTCCTTCCTACCAGGCAACACCTGCTCTGCTCATTCTTCAGAAATCTTCCTCTCCAGATGACATTGGGAGTGTACAAGAGACGGCATTACTGGTGAAATAAAGCCTTGGACTACTCCAAGAAAATGATAAAAAACCCCCAAGTTTTAGTAGAAATGCATAAATGAAGTGCAGAAGAGAGTGGTGGGAACAAATGTGATACTTATTTGGTCAAATCATATAAATATCAATTTTCTCATATACCCTCTATTATATAAAAATTTACTTTGTTTGCTAGTAAAATAGAGATTCTTCAGCTGTTGTGCTTACTCTTTTAAATTCTTAGACAAGATTGCTGTCCCCTATGATGTGAAAGGATGATTTTATCTGTTAAATGAAGCATTAAAAAAAAAAAGTGAATGTTGACACAGGTCTAACAACCAGATTCTCTTGCATTTAAAAAAGCTGTGTTATCAGGTGAAAATTTCTCTTCTATTTTCAATTTACATAAAAAATATAATAGATAAAATTAGGAATTATTAGAAAATTAATTAAGAACAGAATGGAACACAGAGTCATGCACAACTACAAGATGGACATACAATTTTAACAATACATGTACTCCTGGTCACACTATTTCATAAAAGGCATGGTAAAATGAATACATAAAGAGAGAGCAGCACAAGCATAAATCACAGAATGACAGTTACAGAATCACCCTGTACAAAATCTTTTCAAAGAAAGTGTTCATTTGTATGGAACAGTTTCCATATCGCTAATTTATCAGATCTGCACTACCCTTGGTGTAAAAGGATCAAGTCAGAGGCAAACAGGACATACAGAAGTCCTTGGGTTCTCATGGGATTCATTCACAAGTACTGATGTAATTTCAAGGCTACTTTCAGTAATGTTTGAATGGTCATGGTGAGTAGAAGAGAAGCCCAAGGGATGGAGAGAAAAAATGTCACTCTTATCTTTAAGGGGGACAAGAAAGAGGAATCAAGAACCTACAGATCATTTTGCTGCACTTTGATCCTCATGAAGGTTATGAAAGAACTAACCTGGAAACTGTTTCCAGGCTCACGAAGGACCAGAAGGTGATTGGGAGCATATAGCATGGATGCATCAAGGGGAATTCATGCTTGAACAATGTGATAAACTTCTATGAGGAAATGCCAGGTCTAGCAGATGCAGGGAGAACAGTGGATATTGTCTAATGACTTAAATGATTTTCTGACACTTTCATTCATAAGGTCCTCATGGAAAAGCTGATGAAATATGGGTTGGATGAGCAGACCCTAAAGTGGAATGAAAACTCTCTGAGTGACCAGAGCCAGAATGTGGCATGAAGTCTACTTAATGGTTGGTAACTTGCAGCATACCCCACGGATCAATATTGAGACTGATGCTGTTCAAAATTTTCATTAATGTAAGTGTGCTAGCTTGTCATTAAACACTAAGAACTTAAAGAGTGTTGTTTGGGTTTGGTTTAGATTTTTTTTTTCCTATGAGAAAAGTCACAGAACTATATCTCATTTGTTATCAGTTAAGAATTCTTCCGTTGCTTTTCTGAGTCTAGAATCCAGCAATTATGTTCACCTTTGTCAGTTTTAAATATCTCTCAATGTTATATTCAGTTTGCTTATTAAAATCAGCAGAGAGAAATAAACATATCTGAGAGAGTAATTTCTTTGATCTGTTTAAAGTGTTTACATGAGGAGATGATTTGTATAGTAAAAGTGTTCCTTTCTCTTTACTGATGATAAAGAAAGGCAAAGGTGTACAGTTCAGATGCCTGTACCAAGAAGCCCCTATCACCGGTGAATTAACATCAATCAAAATATCTAAGTACTTAAGTATTTCCTTGGGCTACTCACACAGATTCAATATTTACTATGTAACAAATAGTTTCAAAAAAAAGTAATTTTATGAGCTAAAAATAAAATGCACAAAAATGAAAAAATGTAAATTCTGGATTAAGTGCCATTGCTTTTACCATGCCAAATGAGAAATATCACACACAGGTCGGAAAAATAACCAGAAGAATAAAAAAAAATCCACATTCCACATGCATCTAGTAGCATTAAAAATTATTATTGAGATAATGAATTTACCATGCCTGTTAAAATTATTAGTTTCAATTTTGATATAGTCATTTTTCAAAGTTTAAAGAAATTGGAGTACAAAATTTTCAAGTTAAAATTGCAACCCCATGACTCATTATCCTCTTAAAGACTTTTAATTTGCATAAATGAGACATCCATACAAAGAAAGGCCCACAACCTGTTAAGTATGAATATATTTTCATGATTGATGCACAGTACAGATTAATAAGCAGCAAATCTTCCAAAACTTGCTTGATCTGGGTTGAGATAAAAGTGGAAATTAGGGAAGGCAGATAAAATATACCCTTTAAAAAGAACGATACATGCATCACAAGAAACATTACATGAAAATTAATTGTAATTACCTCATACATTAAAACTGGTTCACGGATTGAAAGCTGTTTGAGGAACAGTAAATGAAGGAGAACAAAGCACAGCATTATGTAGGATTTGGATGTGCAGTGCAAAATTAACATCTATTAGAGTCTGTAAGAGGCAATACGATGCCAATTAATATCTACAAATAATTTTAAACTGGAAAATACTGAAAATTATAAATACAGTGAAGAGAGAGAATATGTTGTCAGCTAACAAATTTAGAGTGTGCGCCCAAACAAGAAAAGGACAGACTATTTCAGACATTGGCTGGAATATTTAATTAAAGGTATTATGTTAAGAAAGCAGTAAGACTGTAAAGCCCCAGAGCTACCATTGATTGAGAATCTTTCTATTACCTTCAGATGGAAAACAAGTAAAAAACCAAAAGGCCCAGAACAGACTTACTAGTGCTAATTGCAGAAAGAGAATTACAGAATCTAAGTTATCGGGTAGGATAAGGATATGGTCCCATTCTCAATATGTCTATTGCAACAGATCCAAATAAAATGCAATTGTGAGCAGTGAAGGATTCTTCTTAGTCCAGAATAGGCATTTTGTGTCTTGCCTCGTGAGATGCGATAGGCAGTATGGCTTACCAAACCTAGTGAGAGAAATGTGTTGAGTGATAAGTTCACAATTCATTCCAGGAAACAAATCAATTATATATATATCAATATGAACTCTGGCTAGAGTACCAAACACAGATTAGATTGGCCAAACAGATATTGCTCTGAACTGAAAACAAAAAGTGAATGCTTCTCTGTATCCAGAACTGACTGATAGAGAGATAGGGACTAACTAAACCTGAGACTTTGAACTTCAACTGATCTTACATCAAAAACTAGAAATACTAAAGAAGATACTAAAATTTATATAATTCTGATGTGGGCTTGAGCACAACCTTTTCATTCAGTTCAGTCCCAATTATAGATACCTTTGTTCTATTCCTTCCAATTTCCTATTAATTAATGGTTACTTAATAATTACTTCTGCATCTAAACTGCATATATATCTGTACCCTGAATGAAACCATTCCAAAATCAAAGGATCTCCATAGAAAGATTCTAATGATGAGCGAACAAATCAAGAGGACACTCAACAAGTATTTGGTTTATAATTTTACCTTCAGAAAAAAAGAACATCTATTTTCTCCATCATTTCATGAACAAAAATATCTTTTTAGCTATTTCCAGCAACAAAGAGGTCATGCAAAAGAACCCTTGAGAAAATATTTCCTTGAGTAGTTTATTACATGCAGTTAAACTGCTAACTTAAACAGAAATGCTGTGTAAGGCAAGAGCACGATCTGACTCCTCTTCCTTCTCCATATTGAACATAGAGTTTTTAAATGGTCCAGAAATTAGAGATATCATGTTGTTCTTATAAAATAGGGCAAGACTATTTTTCAAGTACTTCTGTAGAATTTGGATGCACAATTCCAGTTCTTATTGGACTATCTCAGGAAGAGTTAACTTCCATTCCTTATTTCCCACTCACAAATTGTCACTTACATTATGGTCAGTTTAAATCCAGTGAGTGGACAAAAATACTTGTCTTTGAACCCTTCCCTTAGCTTGTATCATTTGCAAAAGCATTCAAAGCTTAGATGGAAAAATTTTGCCCTTTTGGCTCAATGCTTCTTAAAAAAAAAAAAAAGTGCTTGAAATCTAATGTAAGTTAAATGAAAAGTTGTAGTCCTCTACATAACCTCTCCAAATAGAAAGCAATAATAGGTTTACTTGAGTGATACCCTGAAATAAGCACATTCAGAGAGATCTCATTAGATACAGACTTTCTTTCCCTTTAGTCCAGGCATGTACCTATAATTTTCCTTCAAGGTCAAACTGTAGGATGTTCGATCTGTAGCAAAATCACAGCATTTCTTTCCACTAAATCCTGGTTTCCTGAAGCTCTGAAGTGCTACATGAACACCATGAGCTACATCATGTGTTCTGTGTTCATTTATGAGTCCAATTTAATGTCAGATGCTATCCTTGCAATGTTTAGCTTTAGGAAGTTAACTAGAATTAGGCAATGGCCTGAGAGATTAGATGGTATCACATAATAATAATATAAAAACCAAAATCAGTTTTAAATTAAGCTGCTATAAACCTAGATAACAGATTTAGTAAAGGCTAACACTAAGATAAGAGAACTTAGGGCTATTTTTTAACTATAATCTAAAACCACAATATATAGCATCAACTAAAGTTGTTATTAAATTTTCTATGCAGCTTCAGTGTCAATATTCTGCTAATGAGAAGATGCTTTCTAACCATCCAATTCCCCTGAAAAATATTTTCTTCAGCAGTAGCAAGCTGTTAAACAGCACTGTTTGAAGTCACTACCTGAAAATGCTGCAGACTCCTTGAAAAACCTACCAAGAGAACTCACTTTTCATACTGGCATCAGCCTTTGATAAAAGCCAAGCCTGTAAATGTGTAACTTCTGAGTGTGACCAATACACCCTTACACAGGCTCCAAAAATCAACAGTGATGTCAGGAAATGTATCTATTATATATAAATTAGTAGAAGCTCAATGTTCAGACCTGACCTATACCCATATTTTCGTTACATTCCCTCAAGATTTATGGACATAGAGACAACTGAAAAGGATTTTCGAGTAGTCTACTTCTTTTCTACAAGAGAGCTTCTGAAATTTGAGAGAATAATAAATCCCCTAATGAAACATTATCTAGCTCTATATAAGGATAAAGGTATTTATTTAAGTCATGACTTGGTTTTGAACTGTATGTCACAGCCATTTTAGAAGAACTTTGTTGTATAAGCAGATATATTTAAATTTTGAGTTACTGTGTTAGAAATTACTAGTGTAAGATTTCTTCATTTGCAGTCGTAAGATAAAGCAATAGTGTCAGTACAGTGTATTTACATTTAATCTTGGTTGCCCTAGATCTTTCTGCGAACAACTTGAAATTCCAATACTAAGAGACAAATATTGGAGGAAGAGGAAAATTGATTATTGGTTCATATAGTCTGTACCTGGCATATACTGCTTTGAAGTGAAAATTCACACCGCAGTATTTTAGAACTGTTTTTATTTTAATCACATTGCATTCAAAGTTGCTATAGATATATTTCTATATTATAAATTAGCATAATATTGTTATTATACACTCTGGATATTATTATCGATATTATCTGTAGGGAAAAAAAGTCTATGATTTGCCTTACTAGGAATTTCTTCTTTTTCAGTTTTTAAGCTTTGCTTGTGTTACACAATCATACCTCTTAACATTCTAGATGCTCACTATCAAATTATATTATTTTTACAACCAAAAAGTACTTTCAATTTGGCTCCAAACCATGCAGTAATTTACAAAGATTCTTGCTGGAAAAGGGCTCATATTCTTGCCCAGCATGAATTCTTTTTTCAAGATACATTTAATTAATCATATGTTGCCTTTTTTATACTGTTGAACTGAACTTTTTCATCTTAACATGATTTGAACATAGCATTTTAGAGATTTCAGAGCAACAGATGCGGAATACTTAAAGTAGAATTTTTTTTTTTGCATTCTTTGAACAGTATTTCCAGGGATTCACAAGCCTACGGGGGTTAAAATCCTGTTTAAATTTCATTTAATTTCTGACAGGTTTTGCTTCTCTGAAGATTTAGAATTAATCATAGTAAATAATAAAAGAACACATAACCTTTAGCAACTAGAACAGATTAAACAACATTTGTAATTAATAAGCATTACCTCATTATTAAATGGCATCAAGGATGACTGCTTTATAGCCATATTAACATTGATGGAAAATGTTATAGTATCTAAATGTCAAGCCATTTTCCTTAGGTTTCAACCATTCTTCCATTCTAATACATAACAAATTGGTCAAGCTACAGCACTTAAATAGCAGAAAGGTTATTGAGGCACCAGCCTGACCCCATTCTAACCTACTGTTTACGAGGGTTAAATATTCCTGGTGTTAAAAAATGTTGCAAGGTGTATCGAACTATAAATAGCATATCTAAGCAACTATAGATACTGTAGCTGAAAACAGATTGTGTAAATGCTTCTGGAGTATTTGTATAGGTAATTTTGATCTCCACAAAAAAAAAAAATCAGTGTACTATTAAACTTCAAATGAAAAATTACAGAAACTACTCATAGTGGCTACATTTAACCCATTGTAGCATTATGCTGAGGAGATATGAAGTAATTTCTTCTTCCAAACCAATTATTGTGCAACAAACCAAAGCCAATTTCCCAAAATTTTATAATTAGTAATATGATTCTCAATTTTTTATCTGTTTGGTAAAGTTCCTTAGATGTTCAAAGAAATAGGCAGTACTACATAGCAACTGGATGAATTCCTTCATCCATCACCCTCTGGCACAGAACATAATCGACTCAGCTTTTAAAGATCCTTAAAATTATCATTTATCTAGACTTATTACTACAAGATATCATAATCACTCCAAACGCCATCTCCTCCAGCCTGTCATTCCTTTCTAGACAGCATCATTAGGACAGACTAGTATTCATCAAACTTCAGTGAACTTTCAGCAAATTAAATCTCCTGTTGAGATTATCAGATTCTGGCATACCTCCAATTTAACATAATCAAATGTATTTTAGATAAAATGACACCAAAAACTGATGCATTTAAAGGGCACATATATTTCTTGTTACTATGAATATGCTTACGGAAAGAATTTGATAAAGGCTTCCTAGACATAAATATAATTTTTTTTAAAGCCAAATGGTTAAAACTTTAAGATTAAATGGTCAGAGCACCAGCCATTGTTCAAGAATTGTTTGGACAGGCCTATGGTGTGACTCTTGGGGATGGTGCTATGCAGGACAAGGAGTTGGACTCAATGATCCTTGTGGGTCCCTTCCAACTCAGTGTATTCTGTGATTCTATGAGATCTAAGAATTTTGCACTGTTGTAGCTCGGTATAGATACAGAAGCACTTGTAATGAAACAGACTTCATATCTGGAATGCAAAATTGCTCCTTTCCTGGAGAGTTATTTCATCTTAATATTTTGAATAAATGTAATAATAAAAGAGGAACTGGTTGCCTGGAAAGCATCCATATAAGTCTACTGAGTACCTGTATTCTCATAGAATGTAATTGTATCTTTTATTTCACTGTAAGACAAAGACATAAGATTTCAGCTTCATTAGGTTTTAGGATGTGGAAGTTGTTTTCTCTGCAATACATTAACTTTTTTTACCAGAGAATAAGGGACAAAATTGGCATAATCATTTACAAATGTTAAATAATACTTAGTTAATCTTTCTTGGTAATACACTGAAATGCCACAAAACCCTGAGGGCAAAGTTAATGCTTTGCTGATTATAGCACATAGTTGATTTTTTCATAACAGTATGAAGAAATTTGTTAGTGTATGAAAGCTCTAGTTTATATATAAATAAATATATGATAAAGTATGTTAGATCTCTTTATGTTTCTATTCAGAGCACCTGTTCATTCAGATTCATAAATGTGTCCTGTAGAATTTTGTGAGGATCACATTGCAATGTTACTGTAAACTGCATGAAATTTCACTGAGATTCTAGGAGATTTATGTCTCTGTTTCAATATGGAGCAGCCTACCTACATATGCAACAGGAAACTTTATAACCTGAATACTATGATTGCTACTTGGGAGTGAAAGATAGATTGAAGAGATTTCACAGACAGAATTCCAAACAAAAACTTCCTTGAGAACCAAGTGATAATCTGTCTGAATAGGAAAGGTAATTATTTTCTTTCCCTCAAGAAATGAGATCCGAATTTTATAATTATGCAATACTGTTAGTATTGTATATTACTTGAAGATGCCTGTTCCAATTACTTGTGAACTTGAAACCAATCAACTTTAAATACATCACTTACCTAATTAAGGCCAGAATATTTTATTTACTGAAGATAAGGGCTTCAAAGAGCAGCATGTTGCCTACTGTTAATCCTTGCAAGTTTCTTTGCTCTTGTCTTGGACCATGACTGCAAGCAAAGAATATGAATTAAAATACTACAGAAATGAAGATCACATGAGACTTTCAAGGTATAAAAAATAAAGCAAGTTATATATAAAGGGAATATTTAGATTTTTGCAAAGAACTTCAGAAAATATTTGGAGTATGCCAGAGAAACCTAGGGTCGCCTGTGTGGAAGTGAATGTGTTAAGGGAGAATGGCAAAGCTGCTGAAGGTAAAGCCTGGAAGCAGCCTATGTGCTCCTGCTATACCAAATTTGTTTCTTTTATTTGTTCTTTTCCTTTACTGATTCAGTTGAAAAGTCAGTGACATAGAAGCTGCTTTGAAATTTATTTAACTGAGAGTGAACTGACCTAGATGAGTGCATGTGGGAGTCAAGCTCACACATGACATTTGAAAAGTACAGCATTAAATAAATGTCAGTCATCCATATATCATCAAGGAGCTCCTCAAAGCCAAGTTTAGAGTAATTCATATTACTCAAAGCCCCTTTGAAGGGTTCCAGGACAATTAAATAGCTAGGAGCTCACAATATGCCTCACAGTGTGAACTGTCTGATAAGGCTACTCTGAGATTAGAAAAAAACCTACCTCAAAAAATATGGAAGAGGCATTGGAATGAATATTTTCCTCCAGCTTTCTGTTCCTGTACCTTAAACACATCTGAAAAAAATCTTGACTCCAAGATTTCTTCTAACATTGTCTGCTAATCTACTATCACTAAACACCAATCTATTAACTCTACATGAATAAAAATTATGGCAAGCCTTACAAAGATGGCAGTCAGATAATTTCAAATCTAGGAGAAACATTCCTCTGCAACAATAGGAAAGTCACAATGTAAACTGCAACATTTATCTTATTAATTCCATGTTTATTTGAAAACAATAATTAAATAGTCCTTTACAGTTCAATAGAAGCAGCTAAAGCTGCCTCATTTACACCTTTATTTTTAGGCTTTTCACATTCTTCTATCCAATATGTTTTCTGATGCCTCACAGCAAATAAGAGAATTTGACTAAATTTTAGTTTATTATACTATAAACCATTCTTAAGTACATTTTTGAAGTTTCCCAATTCAGTAGTGATACATTTCTAAAGAAAAAAAAGCAACATAAAACCACTTTCAGAGTCTACTTTGTTCTCCAGCATTGATAAAATGTCTTAATATCATAGAGGTTATTATAAGAGATTTGTTTAAATTAGAACCCTTTCTCTTCCCTACTTTTAAACATATAAATAACTTGTCTTGATGTAAAATCCATAAATGTTTCATTTCCCCTTCTAATTACCTCTGGTCCTGCTTATAACAAATTCCCTTCATTGCAGACAACCTGACAAATTCTTTATATGAAGTCCTACAAAATCCTGGCAAGGCAGGGATAAAAAATATGTTCTGTGAAAAACCCAGTCATGCAGTGAATATTGTGTCTGTGCCATGATCCTGTGTGACTGAAACTGTTTATCAAGCTATCCAGAGTGAGTGTAATCATGTGCGAAGTGGTAGCTGAATAGAATACATGAGGGCTTCCAACTATAACTTTCATGTTCATCTGTTCCTGTCTAAACGAGACAAAATCCTAATTAAAAGAAAGACTTCTTTTCCATTACATCTCCAATAATAATAATGACAACGTACTTGAAAAACATAGTAAATTTTTTGTTTTCAAAATAAAAATGAAGAATTAGTACAAGTCAAAATTACATCATGGGTTATATATTTTTATTAAGGTTATATATTCATTGCACCATTTTTTAACTTCTAGTTCTTTTGGGTATATTAAAACTCTTCAGTAATAAAACTAAGATTCTGTTTGAAGAAACAAATTGTGACTCATTTCTTTTAGACTTCATCCTTCAATATTCCATAATGAAGGAATAGCCTCTGCCTATGCTCAAGAGATTATTGATAGACTGATTTTCCTTCTGCCCTACTTTGAAAGGCAGTGGTGTGCCTTCCTAGCAGGATAAAATCAGCTGGATAAGAAAATTGTAAGATTGGGCAAGGAATACTAAGTGCTTCACAGTGGTCCCAAAGTCTGTACAAGGGCTGCCAAGCCATGAAAGCCTGAGTGATGGCACCATAATGTCTGCATTCAAACATGGAACTTCCTTTTTCCCTTGTGGCTTCTGGGCATTGGCAATGCACAGACATTATTGGCCTACGTTCTGCAAAAAAACACAGTATAAGCTGTAATACTAAATCAAACCAATGCCAAAGGTACGTCTATATTTAAGAACTATGAGGGGTTTTTATCAATTTTCCTCTTATAAAATTACTGTATTACCCCAGAAATAGTACCAAGAGGAAAAATTGTGCAAATAGTTTGTAGCAAGAGAGTTCATAGTACTGTGGCAAAATCTGGAAGCCTGGGAAAGTGAATTTGTCCTTTCAAGTTCCTTAGGTATCTGCATTTACTTTATAGAACTCCCAAGCCAACTGTTTTTCTTGCTTGAGCACCTTCATCAGAAATATAAAACTTAGCTGAGCTATATCCTGGCCTTTAGATCTTGTTCCGAAATGTGCTTCTTTTACTGTAATTGCTGCATTGCTGTAGAGTATACAAATAATTTCAGAAAAGTGCCCATGTAGAGAGACAGGGTAGGAATCCAGTTTATCTACATAAATGTCTACATAAAACTAGATATCTGAACACAAGATTAGATGTCTGAATTTATATTCTGTCACTGTTGTTGTAATCAGCACTCTTGGTGAGGTTTACCCTACCTGTTTAATCTTTTGAATACCTCTCTAGACACCAAGAACTATATTGAATAGGTTCCTAACTCCAGTAAGAGGAACTAGGATATCAAAACCACATATAGGCATCTATCATTTAGACACAGAGTAATGGTGAGATGAATGCTGCCTGCAGAACTATAGGTAGATGAAACCTTGCAACAACTGTAGTAGGAAAGTACAAAATAGGGTAGTAACAGTGACCAGCATGAGTATATATGCTTAGGCTGACCAGAAGAATTAGCTAATTTACTCAAAAGGAAAAGCAGATAAATGTATGACATGATCTATGAAGTTACTTAGCATATATAAAGGAAATTAACTCCAAACTGTGGGTGTTCAGCCTCTGGAGGATTATACTGCCTCTATATTGTTTAACTGCCCAAAGGGAAAGAAAATATTGTCCTTTACCTATTGTGGTCAAGTTGGCTGACCACCAGGTGCTCACTAAGCCATTCTATCACTTCCCCTTCTTGACAGAAAAGTGGGAGAAAATTAGACTAAAAGCTCATAGGTCAAGAAAAGTAGAGGGAGACCAACTTACCAATTACCATCATGGGCAAAGTGGATGACTTGGCAGGAAATTAATTTATTGCCTGTCAACAGCACAGTAGGATGCTGAGAAGTAAAAGCACCTGAAACCACCTTTCCCCCACCTCTCTTCTTCTCGGGTTGAACTTTACTCCTGGCTCTTCTGCCTCCTTCCCACAGGTAGCACAGAGTGATGGGGAATGGGACTATGTCCACTTCATCACCTATTTTCTCTGCTGTTCCTTCCTCCTCACGCTCTTCTCCTGCTCCAACATGTTCACCCACAGGATACAGCCCTTTATGAGCTACTCCAATGGAGGTCTTTCCCCCAGGCCAGAGTTCTCCACAATGCTCCAGCATGGGTCCTTCCCATGGGGTGCACTCCTTCAGGAACAGACTGACCTAGCATGGGTCTTTCACAGGATCACAAGATCAGAAGTCTTGCCAGAAAACCTGCTCTTGCAGGGATTTCTCTCTGTAGATCACAAATCTTGAAGGACCCCACTTCAGCACAGGGTCCCCACAGGCTGTAGCTTCCTTCAGGACACAACCATCTGTTCCAGAGTGGTTCTCCAAAAGCTGCAGAGGAGCAACCTGATTCAGCACAGTCTTCTCCAAGGGCTGAAGGCAGATCTCAGTTCTGGTGCGTGGAGCATCTATTCGCCCTCCTTCTCTCATGTTGTATGTTTTTAAGGCTTTGTCTCTCACTTTTCTCACTCCTTTTTCTCACAGTATATTTTTTATTATTTTTTAAATGTTTTCCCAGAGGTAACATCAGCATTATGGACAGGCTCAGATGTGCCCTTCAATAGGTCCACTGGAGCCAACTGGAATTGGCTGTGTTCAACATAGCAGCACCTGCGGTACCAAAACCTTACCACAGCCATGCAACTCACCTGTGTGTGCATAGAACATAAACAAAGAATGGTTTCTTGGAAGTCAAAAGAGAAAACAGAATTAACCTTTTATATATTTTGCATTATATATTCCAAACAGAGCAGTGTTATGAATCTGTGTCTGAAGAGGCTTGTGTTTAGCGTAGTTACCTCCTTTACTGGGAAGCACAAACAACTGGGAAGTTAGTCCTGCAACAAGAGATAAAAGAAAGATGAGTGCTGTGCTAGTGTATTCAGTCCATCACTCTGTAATTTTTGATGCTGTCAGAAAATTGGGTAGAAAATGTGTATATGAGCTGTTTTAATGCTATTGAATTATTCTCTGGTAGTATTTGAGTTTTGGAACAGGACAATAGTTTTGAAGTGTACCTCCTAATTGTCTCTTATGATTCACATGGCCGAGTGGTTTCCAAGCAATTTTTGAAATCCTTTTGGCCAAAAACTAAACCCCTGCATGAATTCCAGGGGCTCATGTAATGCACTTCAGTTTCTGAATTCACCTCCTAGGACCAAAGTAAGATGGGACAAAGCAAATGCCCCTGAAACACACACAGTGATTACCATTTTCTCATCTTCATCTGTTTGCTCTATTATCTGATAAAATTTTATTTCACCACTTACTGATGTAGACGTGGTCCTTATGGCCGTGAATCACATATCTGAAGATAAGTGATAACTATTAGCATTATTTAAATGAGAAATTATATACTAATCTGTCATAAGAAATTTGCTGACTGCAGCATGTTGCCATAACTATTTATTTCTTACTCTCTGAACTATTAATATCATGCTGTCTTAATCAACCAAAACAAGATTTGAGCTTTTCTTAAAACAGCTGTTCAACACTGTTTCCTTCCACAGAAGCATACAAAGAGGAAATCTCTCTTACAGAATTATTAACACAATTGTTGTCTCAAGGAACAAATGAAAAATGATCATTTCAAATAGCAGTTTGTGTGATAATATCACCCAAATTAATCACTATCTAGATTCATTTATTTCACAATTAAGAAGATCTTTTCTTCTGCATGAAAAAAAATGAGTCATTAATAGAATAGACATTCATAAAGTCAGATGGCTTTGTTCAAGCATGCAGCTTTGTAGATGTACAATCTTTATAAGCTTAATTCAATTTCTTGATTTAATAGAGTACAGCAAGATGAATGTAGAGGAAAAAAATCCCACAGAACCAAAGATAATTTAGGTTGCAAAAGACCCTTAAGATCATCAAGTCCAATCATTAACCTGGCGCTACCAAGCCCACCACTGAACTATTTAAGTCCCACATCTGCATATCTTTTAAATACCTCCAGGTAAAGGGAATCAACCACTTCCCCGGGAAGCTTGTTCTAAGGCTTGGCCAGCCTTTCAGTGAAGAAATGTTTCCTAATATCCAGTATAAATCTTCTCTGGCACAACTTGAGACCTTTTCCTCTTGTCCTATCCAAAAGATTTTTACGCAGTGAAGAGTGAACCTGTCCAAGTTTCTCCAAGAGAATGCTGTGTCAAAGGCTTTACTAAAGTCCAGGCAGACAACATCCACAGTTTTTCCCTTATCCACTGGATAGGTCACCTTGTCATACAAAGAGATCAGGTTGGTCAAGCAGAATCTGCCTTTCATAGATTGATGCTGGCTGGGCCTGGTAACTTGATTGTCCCGTACATACCGTGCAGAGACAATCAAACTTCAGAAGGTGAATCAGGTGCAGTATTCAGGGTTATGAATATCTCTAAGAAATAAGACACTTTATGTAGTCTGACTACAAATCTCAGTTCTAAATTATACATCATGTTATAAATTAATTAACAAGCTGCCACTAGTACAGCAGCGTTGCATGGATTGAAAATCTTAGTTGGCTAATTTGGATTTGGCTGTTGCTTATTACTTTTTGATGCAAGAAATAAAAGCAGAAATCAATAAGAAATGTTCAGAAATTTATGAGACTAGTATATAAAAGTTTTATTCATAGAGGAAGAGATGTTCAGCCTTCTTGAAAATGATCATTAGGGTTTTTTCAGGATGAGAATCTTACATTCTTAGCTACTTTTCGATATTAGTTATCTATATTGCTTTATGTATTAATTCTAATTTTATTTAAATGTCAAAGACAATGCAATACAAGTTTTTTAAATTCAAAGAAAAAGATTCTCTGGAAAGGAAGCCTTAGCATCCTATTATTATGTATATTTATGTATATATATGTTTATATTTTTATGTTTTTTGGATTATGATTTATTTAACATTATAAATTAAAGCTATATGGGCAAAATTTTGAATATATAAGTATTTTAATATTGTTGTTTCAGTGATCCTCTATCCTCTAAACACTCAATGGCTTCTGAGTATCGTCCAGAATAGTATTTTAAAAGGTATTTCCTATGGTATCAATATGTAAAAATCTAGAAAGATAAACCTAGACATTTGAAAATAATTTAACTTGAATTTAAATACCTTCTTTTCATCTTGATTTCACGTGAAGTACAAACTTTCCTATAAACATAACTCAGAATGGGTTGCGGTATTTGGATCTTTAGCTGTAGGATATCAAACTGTTAAGTGATAATTGGGAGAGTCAGGGAAACGTAGAATGTCACAGAAGTGCTTTCTCATTTGCTTTGCTTCATCTCTTGCAAACACTGTGCATCTGGCCTGCTGTCATCAAATACAAAAATAAATTGCTAGTGTTATGTTAGATCAGGCTTTGTTTTTTTAAAAATTGTTATAAATTTAATTTTGTCACATTCCTTTGTAGTGATTTCTAAGAAGCTGAAACATTGCAAAGATTGTTTCTAAAAGCTAATATAAATGTGAGGTTCCTTCAGTTTTGGTTTCAGATGGGGTTGCTGGCTGATTTATAGGACAATCTTATATTCTATCACATTTTATTTGTTCAATATCTGTTTCTGATATGGATGCTGAAAGACATTATTTTCCAATATGCATAAATGAATCCCATCATACTGTTGCACACTTGTCATGCCAATGCCTCCACTAGCACCAGTCCAAAAAACAAACCAGTAAACAGACATTTCATTATCACAAATCTTTAAATTTTTAAAGTTCTGTAAAAATAGTCAACAAAATGAATTTCATGTTTTTAACTCGGTATCGAACAGACAAACTAAAGAGAAATTAATACATATATAATGCACTTAGGCATTTGACATTCAACTCAACAGCCTTTTTTTACAGATTAGTCCCCCTTTTCTACAAAGACAACTGAAGAATGCTGGGAACTTTCGCTACCTTCAAGTCTGATGTTTTGAACTCATATTGATAGAGGAAATCATCTACGTATTACTTCTTTCAGACATTACCACTTTAATCCATTTAAACAAATTACGTTAAGTATCTGAGAAGAAATTGACAGTCTCGTCAGCTTGGACTCATGGAGTTTTTTTGACATGGAGCTGAAAATCGCAATTAGTGTATTTTCTTGATAAAAGTCCAGAAAACTGGGACTTTTCTCTGAAACAGGAAAGAAAAGATTATGAGAAATTAATTTCTATTTATGTCCCAGCATTGAGAGAGCACGATCTGGTCTCATGGTGAATCTTTCCTGTTTTCTGCTGCATACAAAATACTTCTTCTGTAGCAAGGGTCTAAATGTGCAAAACAAAAAGTGATTTGGTTGTGTTCAACAGTCAAATAATCCAGTCCTTCACCGTTTTTCTTTTCCATTGATTGTGCAGTTCCCTTTGGATTGACACTGTAGACAGGGCTTTTATTAAGGGCTGCTGAATCATCAAGAGTGTTCACATTTGTAGATGAGGTGTGAGTAATAGTAAGACAAATTGCCTGGCACATACTCAGTTGGACCTCTGTGACACTGTGCAGGCTAACTTTTGCTCATTTGCTCATAACTTTACCTTTATTTAATGCTATGCAAGAGCATAGCCTGAAACATACTAAGAGAATTGTCTGTACCTGTACCTTTTCAACTAACTCAGGCATAAAATGGGACTTACCCTTACTTTGTAATTGTGACTGAAAAAAAAATCAAAAACTAAAGAAAAAACAAAAGGAAAAGAAGTAAAAACCCAACCCAGCCAAAACTCAGGCATATATTTCTTTCTCTCTGCATAAAACAGAAAAAAACAAAAACAAAAACAAAAACAACAAAAAAAAGTGAACAAATTCAGACAAAGTGAAAAAAGTGAAGAAATTTTTATATTCTCTACAGAATCCTAATACCGGTGTCTACTAGTGATTATGTGGTATAGTGGACTTTTTTTTTTAATAACAGTTCTTATGAGAAATTGCAATTGAGACCTTCAATTGTTAAATTCAAACTGCTTTGAAATATTCAGATATTTTTGTGTCTACACACACCACAAAGAAGAAGGGAACATAGGCTCCCCTACTGACCTAGGTTAGAAGATAAAGCAGAAATTAAGTAGATGGTAGATATTTGATCTGTGTTTTAAAAAGGTCATGATCCAGAATCTAAGCACCTCATATGATGGGAGAATGCCTTTAAGCTTCTGCTTATGAATATTTCTAAACCTGTCGCTGTGTAAACAAATCTCTTTTTCTCAGAGAAGAGTAATTACACCATAGAAACTATTTCCATTTGCCAGTCCACTATGTTTGGCGTTTTGAAAAAGCTCTTAAGGACCAGCTGACAATACAATAGCCTCCATAGCAGAAAGCACACGCAATTTTTAAGTTCAGTTTTGGGAGAAGAAATCTCCAGTAAGAGCTAAAGAAAAAGGTTGCAGTCATTCAAGAAGTGGAAAATCTTAACCCCAACTAGGATCCTCATAGCCAAATCCTAGCCAAACTTTCATCTTCCACCAGTGAAGGAGTTCTCGTGTGAGGCTGCAGTTTGTTTCCCCTCCTCCCACTGAGAAAAAATTGCAAACTTCCTGGTGTGAGAAAGGGAGTGTTAAATCAAAGAACATGACCTTCTGAGACATTTAGCAGGGAAGAGCTTTTATCATCAACCAAAAAAAAAAAAAGTATACAGTTTATGTTTAAGAGACATAATTTGAAAAAACAATAAGTGATGGTAGAATTAAAAAAAAAAAAAAAAGAAAGAGAGGAAAAATAAAGAAAACAAGAAATAGCCACTCTGGAAATATGACAGCTATCCCAGACAAGATTTCTTTATATGTCTCTGTTACCTTCATTCAGAAACACTGCTGTAAACTCAGACCAGCTGGTCAAAAATCACATGGATAATAACTGTCTTTGGAACAGGAACTGAGGAATCTTTTATTCTGAGGATTATTAGTCTATTAACACCCTTAGGAGTAGTAGAGTAGTACCTTAGTTGTACTCCAATGAATAACTTGAACTCATTCATTGATTTCCACAATTATTTCATAGTTGATTTATATATTCAATTTTAACCTATCTGAGTTAACCCCAAGGAAGTTGTGAGGATGAAGGACAAATTAAAAAAAGCAAAAAAGGGAGAAGCACTGGGATTTATTTGCTTGTTGATATCTCTCATTTCTCTCCAAAGACAAAAGCAACATTTACTTTCACAGATCTGGAAAGAAACTAAGTCAAATAAGTCTCAAAAGCTTTTATCTAAGAAAGGGACATTACATATAAGGATTGGATGAGTCAAATTAGCCACCAAAATGACTGATTGAGTGGATTCTGAAAGAGATAAATTTCTGGCAGAAAGACTGAAATGCACACTGAGACAGGCTGAGTAATATGACTGGAAAAAAATGTTATTAAAGGAAAAGGATGAAGATTTAGATGCAAGAAAAAATTCACAACAGCTTTTAAAAATATTTAAAGTGTTTGGAAGTGAATTAATAATGTTTTAGGCTATTTGAACTAAATTTGAAAGAGTTCCTTTTTCTCTACATTATTTCAGTCCTGACAGTGTGGAACCTCAATGAAAGGAAAAGATATTAGTGTCAAATAGCTTTCTTTGTCCTCTCCAGTGCAGGAAATTATGACTTCAGTATTATTGCTATCAGTGCTACATGTCTGCAAACATAATTGTAAAATCATCATGGAATCTTAGAATGGCTGAGTTGGAAGGGACCTTAAAGATGATCTAGTTCTTATCTGCTTTCTGTAGACAGGTTGCTCAGAGCCAATCCAACCTTGCTTTGAATATGTCCAGAGATGGGGTAGATGGGTACTTCAAAATTTGCTTATTTTGGGTTATTCATCCAGTATGCACTTGGCCCGCGGGAAATCAGGTTCAACACGTGTGACCTGAGTGCTTTAACCACCATAGGTTTGCGTGGTCCTCTTTTCACTATTTAAACCTAGCATTTATCCTGTGGCTGTACCTTTTTGATTGCTTGGTTAGTTTGTTCTGTGAATGCAAGATTGTGAAAACATCAGTTTAATGGCTATGTAATTTAAACAACACCAAAAAGGTCATATAATTTTGAACCTGCCTGACTGATGACTCTAGAAGCTCTCATACACAGAACTCAAATTCATATTATGCAGACTTTCAGAAGCAACATGGCTTCTGAAGAGTAATAAATACATCTAATGGCCTATTAGGCAGGGTTTTCAAGAAAAAAACATCCAAATCATTCAACAAACAGTGATTATATAGCACAATGAAAAAAATGTGTTTTGACAAGCTAAATGTATTTTACTCTTTCTTCAAAAACACTGTTTTCTTCTTATTTATGGTTTTCCTTAGGGAAAATGTGTCCTTGTTGCATATTCCTTTTTAAACATTCTATAAAACCATTATGACACCTGCAGTAGAACAACTTGATTGGTTTATACCCATACAGACAGAACCATGGTTCTGTAAATTTAAGAGCTGCCAAACTGTCCACACACACTATGCTGGAATTGCCTGTGATCTTCTATTATTTTTCTTTAAATATTTTATGCTTGTGACACAAATCCAATATTGCTTGCATGGCTGGATGGTGTTTTCAGATTCCAAGGTCATTTGCTGTGGCCAGGGATCATGAACCCCATGAAAAAAACCCAAAACATTTTCTAGCTGTTTTGGTTATATGCTATTATATTAAAGAAAGGCCTCTTTCTCAAACATAATCTGAAGATTCTGACATGAACATGGAAAATGTCAACAAATTAATGAAATGGAAACAATCAGGTAATCCTGAATTCTTGCTCCCATTGGTAAAGCTTTTAACTTTTCTGTCTGTCACATGATTGTGAAAATCTAAAGGTCAGCAAGTGACTGTTTAACTTTCTATATAGGACCCAAAAAAATCACCTGCTTCACATGCCAATTTTCATTTATGTCACTCCAAGCTATGTTGCAATAAATTGCTAACACACAATCCCCTCCTATACCAAATGTTAAATAAATAGTTCAGTATTATAAGATGCCAGCCATCAGAAAACAATTTTAATCCATGAACCTGAGTATAAACCTTGGCCTAATTTTCCATCTTCAAAAGACTTGAAAATAGATTCAGAGACTCACAAAATGGTTGATGTTACAAAGGATCACTGGAGGCCATCTGGTCCCACTGCCTGCTGAAGAACCTAAAGCACAGTACTTAGGACCATGTTCAAATGGGTTTTGAATATCTCCAAGGATGGAGACTTCACAACCTCTCTGGGCTGTCTGTGCCAGGGCTCAGACATTATCACAGTAAAGAAAAAAGTTTACTGATATTCCTCAGGAAACTCTTGTGTTTCAGTTTGTGCCCACTGCCTTTTGTTCTGTTAGTGGGAACTACTCAAAAGATGCTGACTTAATCCTCCCTTCATGCATTTATATACATTAATAAGATCTCATCATGAACCTTCTCTTCTCCAGGCTGAACTGTCCTAGAGCTCTCAGTCTTTGTTCATAGGAGAAATGCTCCTGTCCTTTAATCATTTTTGTGCCCCTTTGTTGGACTCTATAGTGTGTCCATGCCTCTCTTGTACCGAGGGGCCCTGAACTGGACACAGCAATCAACTAGGACCTCACCAGAACAGAATAGAGTGGAAGGATCATCTCCCTGGACTGATGCCAGTATTTTGTCTAATGCATATCAGAATATCATTGGCCTTTTTATCAAGGGCACAACACTGGTCTTGTTCAGCCTATTGTCCATTAGGATTTCAAAGTCTAAATTTACTTTCCAGCTAGTTGGTCCTCAACTTCTACATATGCATGGGGCTGGTCCTTCCTGAGTGCAGGACTTTGCACTTTCCCATATTGAACCTTGTAAGATTCCTGTTAGCCCATTCCTTCAACCTGTTGAAGTTCCTCGGGACAGTCACAAGACTCACTTGCTGAGGCACTCATTTCCAGTTTTGTGTCATTAGTAAACTAGTTGAGAGTTCACTTTGCCTCATCAGCCAACTCACTACTGAAGATTTAAAACCCTTGGGGTACACCACTTGATTAGTGGTCTCCAACTAGACTTGCTACTGATCACCACTCTCTGGGCACAGCTGTTCAGCTTGTTTTCAGTGAGGTTCTGCTCATCCAGGTCACTATTTCATCAGCTTTCTCCATGAAGACTATGTCAAAAGCTATCTTTGGTTACAATAGTGTGTATTCTATCACCATCTCCATGGGCTGTTTGGGGCCAGGTGGGGCAGTGTTCCTTGGCCATCCTTGATGGCCCCAGGGCGGGACTCCTGATGGGCCAGCTGGTGGAGCAGGGCCAAATGAGGTGCCTGGAATCATTTCTGTTGATGGGCCATTAGCAGGGAGGGTCTCACGAAGTCCTCTCTGTTAATGGGCCATTAAGCTCCACTGATGGATTGCACCGTTCCCATTGTGAGATGCTCCGCCCAGGGGGGGGGGAACCAAGCATCCCCATCTGAATATAATCTAGACCCTGAAACAGCACAGGGCAGCTTTTCCACCGGACCTTCAGAGAACTGCTTCAACAGAGCCACATCTATCACTGGACTGCTACTAACACCCTGACCAACAGGGTGTCGGGTTGTATCCTGACTCTATCAGCGTTTTTGTACCATTGTATGCATTTTAACTTCCCTATTAAATTGTAGTTCTGACTTTGAGCGTCTCACTAATTTGCTTTCAAACCACAACAAAAGCCTTTCTTGATTCAAGGTGGACAATAATCAATGTTGTTCCCTCCTCTACCAAGGTGGTAATTTCATGGTCAAAGGTTATCAGGGTGAAAGGTGTATTGAATTCATAAGGAAATGCCTTTGAATTTGGGGGCAGCAGGAGTAAAAGCCTGCGGAAGAGGTCAGGGTTTTCCTTTTCAAGACATTGCCAGTTCCAGTAAGGTCTGCAATGGACCCAACCCCAGCGGACTTGGTGGGGCCTTTGTAAAATATATTTAACAAAGGTCAGAAAATACTGGGTAGAAAGGAAGAGGAAATAAAACCAACAAGAGGAGCACCAAGATAGAGCATACCTTCCAAAGGCACGGCAGCTCGTGTGAGCCCACACTGGAGCACCCCAAAGGGAGTGAGTCCCGTAAAGCACACGTGTTGGAGCACAGCAAAAGAATGGGAAGGAAGGAGATATCAAGAGAAGCTGCTACATCCTGACTGCAACCCCTACAAACCACCCCAGTGCCATCTGTTGACTCAGTGAAGACACTGAATCAACTGAATGCAAACCTTGATGATAACGGGGTGCAGAGGACAGGTGCTTGGAGTGAAGTTGAGCCTCTTGTGTTATGTATCAAATATATTCTTTAAGTGCAAAAGGGGATAAAAGATGTGACATTTTCTTTATTTCTGTGGGTTTTAGGGTTTTTTTGGGTTTTTTCCCCCTCCCCTATCCAACTCAGTAATTAAATATTTATTTTAATTTGTTATAAATAGTGTTAATTTCTGCATGTTGCCCGTTTTGCTCTCTACAGCAACAGATTAGTGATCTGCTTGTCTTAATCTTGACTCCAGAGCTTTCTTGTTCCTATTCTTTTTTTTTTCCCTACTACAATGCTTATTTTATCCAATTAACTAGCCTACAATGGTTTTTTTGAACTATGTTATGGAAAACTTGAAGCACTTTAAAAAAGATGAGTGTGATTACGCTAAACTGCTTATCTCAGTGTGCATCACTACACTTACATGGTATGAGAGTCAAGTGCAATCATATAGTCTGTAAATGAAGTAATTGAACTCTATCTTTATACCACTTCATATATTTTTTCTTCGCTAATGCATCGTTATTAATCAGCAGCACAAAAAACTTCAGTTTTTTAAATCTCACTGATTTCAGGAATAGTTTGTAGCTCAGATTAGTTGAGTCATTACAATGTATTCTTTAAGAGAAAGATATGAACTAAAATATTTCACATAGTACATGCAAAAGCATGGTATTGCATGTATTAAAGCTTACAAAATGGAACATAAATCACTATCATGTAGCTGCAGTGTAAATAATCATCTGATTTATTTTCAAAACTATCACCTTCAAAAAATTGTTAGTAATTATAAGTAATTGATCAATTCTGTTGGGGAATCCTAATGACAACATAAAACATGACAGAACATTGTAGGCAGTGATTTAATCACTGTCCTTCACAGGTGAAATTTTATAATGAAGGTGATGTGATAGAAGAGAGCAGATAGAAATGGTAAGTGAGGAAGGGTACAACATCTCTAAATAGTCCTCCTGGAGAAAGCTGAATGAAATAGGGTAATCCAAGGAGAGTTAAATATTATTTTAAACAATTTTTTGTTTCACTGCATCATTGATTTAGAAGAAGACCAGGGATACATCTTAATATTTTGGCCCAATTTTGTATTCAATGCAGTGATTGTTCTCACTAACCCTGTTCCATTCATAGAAAAGTTTTGATGTATATAAATCAATTCCTTTTAGAGGAAACGGAACGGCAAGCTCTTCTGTAAAATGTACTGCTCATCTTAATGGAGAAAATTGACCTTTTAATCAACGATTGGATTTTTCAATATCTTTGGCCAAGTTTGAGGGATGTTCAGTCCAACCAATTAGACTACACCTAGTGTGACAAAAAAACACTAAAGTAAAAATTCTGTAGACATAAATAGCTTAGAAGCAATCATTTCAATCTTCTGGGCTGTTTCTACTGAGCCAAATTGCTTGGCCCTGTAGGCTTTGCCTACAGTGGATACAACAATAGGCTAAAGGTATCGTGTAATCTGAAAATTACAGACCATAAGGGCTCAGTTCTGTGCTTCTAATAATTTCCTTTAGCTACCACAGCCCATACAGTACTTCTCTTTCCACCCTCCCCCCAAATATTCTGACAAAATGGTTTAATTTTTCTTACTTATCTAATCAATCAGCGGTTATCCTGCTAATATTTCTGCCAAGAATTTCCAGTAGAAACAGACTTTTATTAAGCACTATTTTCCTCTACTAGAGCCCTCTTCACCTGCCGTTTTAAAGACTCCTGCCATGCAGAATGGCTGCCTGCCATCTGTTTGCAGGGAGGAAGAAAGCATTCAATAATTCATAGGGTGGATGACAAATAATGTGACATTTTCCTCTGATTGCAATATACTAAAGAAAATATTTTGTCTGTAGAAATGGTTCTATCATTCAGTGGGAAGGAGAGTTTTACTTGTCAATCAGATAATTCTGAGGCAAGAAGATCAATGGAATAGCAGCTTTTCTAAAGTTGTGAGTTTTTAGCATCAACAGCTCTATTAATTGTATTAGTGGTGAATATTTTAAATGAATAATTAAACAATCAATCTTCACACAAATTAGAAGAGGTCTAATGTATGCTATGGTCAAGCTCAAATATGCAGATATTTAGCACAATGAAGGGTTTATTTTCATAAACTAAGGAAAAGAAATCTGATTTTTTAAAATTTAGATGTAGACTTGAATAGAAAACAGACTAAATAGAAAATAAATTCAAGTGAAAATAATGTTTTTCAAATTCAAGCCTGTGGCAATGAAGCAGGAGATATCAATTTCAGTAATTTTTCAGATCTATGCATACGTCACATCTTCCAGTGTCTGTCAAATAATTGTGAAAATTTATAAAGCCTGATAATGCAAAAAGAGTCTTGTTGGGAGAGGAGGTGAGATTTAACCATAGTACATAATCAACCACATCCCATATTTGCCTGACTTAATTTTTTTTCCTATTAACATATAAAATTCACATTTACAAATGTTTGTTTAGAAGTATTTCTCTGAATCTTCTGAGGATTTCTGTATTTCTTCAGTTAACAACAGGCAAGCTGACTTGAAATAGGTGCAGTAAATTGTTCCAAGCTTCCTCTTTTGATTCTGAGTTCAGTTCAAAAGTCATTTGTCTTTATAGAGAAAAGAAATAATTTTCATACTCATCATTACAAAATAAAATGCTTCATATATACTAGTCCTTAAATTAATTATCTTTCTTGTCTTGAAGTGTATAGTCATATTGTTTGAAAGAAAATAGGAAAAAAGAGACAAATTTTATGCAAGTAAAAGCACACTTATACCATATAGTCACCTAGCATATAGAAAATTAAAAGTTCATTTGTAATATTTTGTATTTAATTTATGACTGGGTTGTAGACAGGATAGGAGAGAGTAATCAAGCAATAAATATTTCAAAAAAGCCCACAAAATATTAACTGTTTGTAAAAATGGATAAGAGAGTCACAGATATTCAAAAAAAGAGGGACTACTCAAAAATTACCAGGAGGACAAGATTTTAACGTGCCAAACTCAACCACTGCAGGTGCTTTTTAACCTTTTATTTAAACATTAGGAGAGATTTTTAAGTGTTTTTCAGATAGACTGGCTGCTTAATTCTGCCATAACCCTTCACTGTCATTTCAATTAGTGGCCTCTTAGTGATTTCTTTCAAAACGTGAGAATAATCCAGAGTTGTTTCTGGGTGTTTTTTATGTTCTTCTTACAAAAACATTATTATCAGCAAAACATAGCTGACTTTATTTAGACTACTCTAAGATTATTTTTAATTTCTTGCTTATTAAACATACTTAGTTGAGCTATATTTTCAATCCTCATACTGAAATAATACTCCAAGGAGTTCTGAAATAGTTTATTATTTCAAGCACAAAGACTGTTTAAATTGCAAATTGTACATAAGAACAAAGTTATAAGAAAATTAATCACTGCTTTGTTTTGAAATATACCATTAAAAAAAATTCTATTTTAAAGAAATCTTATTTATGTCTACAACTTTTTCCAGATACTATCAGCATACCACATTTTTTTTTACTTTTTAATAGCTTTGCATTTAAACCTTTTTTTTATTTATAATATCACTATTTGGTATGCCTACTGATACATCAAAAAATTCTTATTGCTTTTGAGTTTAAATCAGAGTCTATTTCTATGACACAATTCTTTCTGTGTTATCTAAATTATGTCAGCTAAGTTGCAGTGTTTATGACCATTCAATCTGTAATGACAATTGTTCAGAATAGGATAGTAGACATGAGCTTGCATAAAGATAGAGCAAACAGTAAGCACAAAATTCTTTTTTTTTTTTGCTGCTGGAAGATCATGGGGAAAAATATTTAGTCATATATCATAGTACAGGGTTTTTAACTGAGGTTTAAGGGACATATCATCTTCCTACTGAAAAAACTTTAGAATTGCCAAAAAGTCAATCATCTTCCACATAGCTTGAAAAAGACAACTCACTAGACAAAAAAAAATTCTAAAAAAGCGCAGATGGACATTTTTTATTTCCTTCTTTGTAGTAATTGTTATTCAATTTAGCTGGGTCATGCAAAGAAACAAGTTTAAGCGGAGGAACTGCAAATTTTCTCATTCTCTGCATCATCCAAGGCCCTTTATTTTGAAGACAAAAATGATTGCATTTTAGGAATACAAACTAGATGTTAAGTGTTCAAGATTAACAAGATTTCGTTTCTTCAAAGTTTTTGATGGCTTCTCCCTTCTTTGGGGGATTTGCCTTTCTTTTTGTAGCAAGCTGCTCAGAATATATTAATGTCCTGGGGTGACTGTATGGTTTCCAAACCTGGAAGTGTCATAACAAAGTTAACTGAGTAGAATCCATTTTTGAAATCCCATTAACCAACCTCTGTTCCTTATATTCTTCATTGGAAGCATGTATTGTTTCTTATATTTTAATTGTATCATATTCCACTCCAGTGGATTTGAATATTATTTACTAACAGACTTTCTGTTTTATATGCCTTAACTAAAACCTGAATTCTTAATGGTACCATTAATTCTAATTTTCATTAGGAAGTTTCAGATATGGGAACAATGCGCACATACTGAGTTTAGTTTCCTTCTAAAAGAAGTAGATACAAGATTTGTTTTATTTTCATTTAATACAAATGCAGTATTATAGTTTCCTTTATGTTTCGTGGGTTTCTGTATTGCCAAACAAATATGTATTTAAGTATCAAAAATATTCCACGTTTCTTAGCACACAAAAGGTTAGTTTGAACTGACCTTGTTTTCTTTGTCTTCTCAACCTTATCATCTATATCAATCACACGCTGTCATTTCTTTTTCCTTCCAATCTTTGCATCCCAGTTCATCATATTTACCTTGGCACTAATCACTACTAATCTGTAGTTTTCTGGGACTGTAAATACTTTTTATGTGCTTTATAATGACACCTTTCCACTCTTCTTTTTTATAAATTGTACTAATATGTATTGACATGCCAGTTATAAGAATCTTCTCACCGGGTTTCAGTTATGCCTACAAGATCACAACCACCATCATTTAGCAGTCTATTTTTTTCAGTTTTCTTTGCTTGTCTCTCGTTCTTCTAGAATTGTATAAAGGCACTCTAATACAGATGTCTTTTGATTCTTCAAGTTTCATTTCAAGTTTTCGTTTTGGTAAATGTACTTTCTGATTTATTACTATGGTACTAAAGGTGCCAAAAGCCTAGCAGAACTCAGAGGACTAGATTTTTGTAACAGATAATATCTGACAGATAATAAAATCTATAGTTTTTTAATGCACAAAAAAACCCCCCATACAAACCTTCTTGTTTCTGGGTTTAATCTGGTGCTAGCTACATCTTTCTAGAAATAAAATTTCCTTAATATAGAAGTATCTATTAGGGAATGTAAAATTCACTACTGCTCCTAATAAAATTGTGGAATATAAGGTGTGGGAATACCTTGGCACTATTGAAGCTAAGATTTATTTGAGTCCCTAAGCAGGCATCTATTTTTAAGGATTTTCACCTACAAGTTAAGAAGTCATGTTCTGCAGTTATGCAGTAAAACAAACTGACAACTTTGTAAGTTATGTTGTGATGTGTAAATAAGAGGAATTTCATACTGGAATTCTTCTTCTCAAAATTATTTTTGATAACATTGTTAATGCTCCATGTGTAAGATTTACTATTTAAAAGCAATAGACAAAAAAAAGTAGCAAGATGGAAATCCAAATTCTGCATTAAAAAGAGTTACTCCTGAGCAACACCAAAGTTGATTCTACTCAGTAATAAGGACAAAGCTCTTGTTTCTTTATATTCACTCATTTTTTGTTTACAGGTTTCATTTGTTTTCTCAGACACAGTATGGGAGTTAATTCATTCGAATATGACTCCATCAAATATGGGTGCTTATATACATATCCTGTCTTCCACATAAGTAAACTGTTTTCCTATTTAGAGCTTCTATTCACTGCAAATTTTTTGCTTCTTACTGTGGATGTCATTTTTGTCAAGAGTAACTTTTTGCTGATAGTTGTGGTTCATTTCATAGTCAATACATAGTAGTCATTCAAACAACCAAAAATTTTCTCTGTACAATTTATTTCATTTGCATTCTTTATCAGACTCAATTTACAGACAAAAGTGTCAGAGATAACAGTAAAATATTTTTAGTAAAAACCCAAGCTTTTTGTTTTGAGTATTTGGACATTTCTACATTAGTCCTCAATGTCTCAAAATTTGGAACTAGAATTTTCAATTTAATATCCATTTGAACCAGTAAATTATTTGGGTTTTATGCTGCATACAGATGAGAAGATCCATTTTGTCCTTCCATTATAAGGTAGCTACTAAACTGTCATGCACATCTTCCTACTGAATAAACAGTGGTATGTAGTCATTCATTATCCTGTATTAGATTGAAATCAGTGTTATCCTTTTCATTTTCTAAATATTGTATCAGTCACTCATTCCTAAACAGGACAAAAGACCAAATCTTAAGCTTACTCTTTGTATACATACAAAATAAGTGAACAGGCATGATTAAAAAGCCTGAGATAATTTTGAAAGTCATCTATGAATACAAATGGTGGAAAACCAGGATAACTCAAGCAAAATTGAGAGCACAGGGAGATGCTATGGTAGCTAAGCTGCAAATTTTGTTAGCTTTAGATATTTATCAAAGGTGAAAGGTGATAGAACAGATGAAATGCATATATTAATGGGATGACGACATTTCTGCAGTATTTTAGGAAAGATAAAGTTTCAAACTATATGTCTATGACTCTGAATGCATAGATATCCACCCAGACATACTTGTCTACCTTCTCACTTGGATTAATCCTGCTGATAAATTACCAAATGCAAATTGTCTCCTATAGAAGAAAATTACGAAGGTTAATGCCTCCCTCTGGCCCAGGATTAGGATATCACTAGGAAACTTTCTAGCATGGCTTGGCCTTCACACTATTTCCCATTATTGCTCTTCCATGTGGGTGGTGATGAAGCTGCAATGTGTAGTCCAAGGGCAATCAGAAGACACTTTAGTGCCTTAGGATGGTTGATAAGGGAATCTGGAGAATAAGTAATTTTTTTCTCTATCTTTCCAGTTGCAGGCAATGACATATGAAGAGACAGATTAACTCAGTCTATTAATGACTCCATGGCTGGTGTCACAACCAGAGTTTTGGGGTTCTTCAGTAATGGGATAGTACCAGGCCTGCTGACATCTGATTGGATTCACCTTTCTCAAAGGGAAAAGAGGGTGTTTGGCAGAGCTTTAAACTAGACTTNAGGAAAACAACCAAGTCCCAACCGAGTAATGTGGAAACTTCCAGAACCTGGGGTTTGAATGATAAATCAGTTATCCAATAATACTTTCTGGGGGCATGGTCTCCTAAGCTCAAACCACTGTCTCCTCGACAGTGGGGGGAAGTCCTCCTCCCGGTGGGCTGGACCACCAGGAGATGTTCCTCTCCTGAGCTTTATTTGATTCTTTCACCTAAGGAGACCATCCCTACAGACTTGAAGTGGGAAGGGGATAATATTACTCTTGCCAATGACAAATGCAAATTGAGACATTGACCCAAATAGTTTTGCTTGCTTTTGTCATACTTACACAACTTATAGTATTTACAACACAGTAAGCTTTTTCATTTTTTGTTTATTTCTTTTCTAATGAATCTGCTGAATAGAGTGGGAAATACTTACTAATTTGAAATGGTTTTTTTACACTTCATACACAGTGAAATCCACATTCTATATATTTCCAGTGCGGGAAATTAGAGAAATGTGATATACGTGATATATGTGATATCTTGTGATATGTGTTTGTTCACCAAGTTCCTATAGAGAGCAAAGAGCTGACATTTTCTTTGCTCCAGTTAGCAATACTAGAATTGGTTTCAGTGTTTATGCTCACTGATATTTTGCAGGTGATGATATTAGTGAAAATGACCCCAGTTCTATGGTATTGCAAAAAAAGGAAAATCAAATCAAAGTCTTTCTTGAAATTATATAAATAAATAAGTAAATAAATAGCACCCCCAAAAAACCCCAAGAAAGCAACAGCAAATGATTGTCTGTTTTACATATCACTTTTTATCCCTCTATAAAAATCTATAATGTGTCCAAAATGAAATAATAGCCTCTTTCTCTTAGAGAAAACATTTTTTTCCTGTTTTTTTATGCCATTCAGCATTTTCATTGGGGATAGTCTGTGCTCGATTAATTTTGCAGTTGTTCTTAGGATCATAACCTTTTATCTAATCTGCATTTTGCTCTACTGAGTTCAAATCATATAGAGAAGAGCTCAAGCATTGAAAATAACACATTTTCATAAAGCCCTTAAATCTTTTCAGCATCAAGAACTTTGCATCAATTTTACAAATAATTCTGATCAAGTCTACTAAAAAGTATTAAAAAATTAACTGTTTCTGCCAAGAAAGCAAATAATAAGATTAAAATACTTTGTTCTCTTTTACTAGCTGTAAAAAGCTTTGTGCACACCCACCAGAGACAATCATCATTCACTAATTTCAGTTGTGTTGTATTCTAGTTGATTTTAGGCATTAAAAATAAGGAACTATCATGGAATCAGAACCATAGAACAATCCAGCTGTGAAGATCTCAGGAGGTCTCTAATCCAACCTCCCACTCCTAACAGACTTAACTCTGAGGTCATACAGACAGCTCTGGGCTTCATTTAGTTGGATTTCGAAAATCTCTAGGGATAGAAGCTCTCTATCCTCTCCTAGGAGCCTGTTTCACTGCTTGACTCTCTCCATTGTTGTTACATTAAAGGCATAGGAATTTAGAAGAAAATAAATGGTCTTGCAGTCCAGCTAGTCCTGAGAGATCAGAGAGGATGGGTGTAGCTTAGCTTAATTTCTGATTATAGCCAATTTAGCACTAGAAGCCTGGTGGAGTTCAAAAGAACTTGCATGAGAACGGATGCACAAATAGTGCAATTTACTAATCCAACACTATAGTTCTGGCCACTTTCAATAAAGACTTTGCACAGTCCAGACTCATAAATACTTGAAGCCACAGGAAAGCAGGTTCAGTATTACTAATGATAAATGCACTACCTACAGAGTGTTACTATGTGTTGTGACAGAAAGTATTGCACGAGAGATTCTAATAACACAATTTATGTTTAAATGAATACTCCTGGGTGTGCTCCTATATAGTTGGAGGTGCAAAACTCACCTATAGGCATTCCTTCAGGAGAGCAGAAGAGACACAGACCATTGGCCGATCCTGAACAGGCAGGGTTATTTTCCCCTTTCAGCCCTTTCTGCCGTGCAGCACTCCTTTTATTCTATAAATTTTGGCTCATCCCAATGTGACTGAGCAATCACATGTTATAGGTGGGGTTTAGTGACTGGTCACACAGTGCATGATGCATCCCATGCTCACCTTCATTTCCGTCCCAACTTGTGTGAGTTAATATTGTGAATATGTGCTAGTTAGAAAAAGTGTAAATCAGCTCTCCAGTATCAGTCCCCAATACAGACATTCCTTTTAATCTCTCAGAAATTCTACAGCAATTTTGCATCCTATTTAAAACTGAATTCTATTATCAGTTCAGGAAAACATAGAGGGAAGAAGAGTTACTGTGGGGAGGTGACAGAAGAGGAAGGAGAAGGACCTGTAAAACCCCACAGATTTAACTGAGCATAGTCCTGTCATAAAGTATTGCAGGAAGTACAGGTTCTGGATGATGAGAGGAGAGATATGATACACAGACAGTTGAATACTGACATGATTTGTCACAGAGGTAGTGAAGGAGGTTTGTTTAATTGTTTACTTTCTGTTGAGGAGACTAAGTTTTCAACTCTTTCTTGTCAGGAATTATCATCTTTTGGGAGACATTTCAACCCTTCATAGTCATGGAATTTTTAATGGTTGACTGTGCCTTGAGTATTCATTCTGAGCAATATTCTTAATTCAAGGTAAAACACACATGTAGTTCCCAAATAACATTCAGATTAATAAAGTCATTAAAATATTTTAATAGCATGTTTTATAATTTTAAGGCATCCAGAATCCTTATAGGCTTTTTTTAATTGTTCATGTGCACTTTAGGCAGCCATTGATTAAGGATGCAAATAAGCTGTTTGGGTACCTTAAAAAAGCAATGGAATACTATAGAGAATATTATTTTAATATTGCTTTACATTTTTTAAAGCAGTTAAGCATCACACTTAACTTTGCAAATGCTTGTGTATTCTACATAGCCACTAGTTAAAATAGTAAATATGATACCTTTTCCCTGTAGAAAACAATAGCACAAGTACATCACATTTTGTATGCTGTCATGCTACCTAATCCATGAAAAGCAAATAACTGCTCACATTTATCCATGTTATTTATTCACTGAAGCAACTCAGAATCTCATTCACCTTTCTTTACTCCCAAAGCACTACTTGTGAATTAGTGTTCTTTAACACAAAAAGAGATGTGAGAATTAAAGAATACAACCCTCCTTCAAGTATTTTTAAGTATTTTATAAACATTTTTTTTCAGCTAAAGGAGGGAGGGAAAGCATGTTGTTTCATGTACTTTCATTTAGGTGTTTGCACACTTATAGTCCTGAACAGGTTTCTGGGATAATAGGTTGGTAGCAACATTGGCTCCAGTGACCATAAAATAAGTGCAATTCAAAATGCTGAGAGAAGGAATCGCGGCAAAAAGCAAGACCATAACCCTGCACTTCAAGAGAAAAGTTTTTCCTGGTTCAGAGATTAGTCTGCAAGTATTAGGGAGCAACAAGTGTTGGCTGCCCAGCAAGGGAAGTTGAGTAAGAAGAATTGTGGGATAAAAGGGCAGATGCAAGAGGCAATCTCACCAAGTAGGACCCAGGGTGGGGAATGGGAAATCAGGGTCAGCATCAGAGCCAGAGAGAGTAGTCAGTCAAACATAGTTCAGTGGTCACTCAACTAGATTGCAGTACTGCATGAACAAATCAAGACTGATTTGAATCATTTGGTATGGGTATACTCTGTTTTGAGTTTGAACAGAAGAATACCCCTCTCTTAGAACAATGGTTTATGGTATCTGAACATAAATTTTATGATATCTTAATAGTTAGAAATTACAAGACACATAAAGTGGTTTAGTCGCATGAAGGTGAAATTTTATCTCAAAATTAATGGGGACAGAGGTAAGAACACTTTCTCGTGATTGCTTTCTGATTATTTTGTGATTGTGAGTTATAAGCAAGAGTTTCAGTCTAATGCAGGGAACAAGTACTTTACATGCTGAAGCCATAAGCCATGTCACTTTGGATGAAGGGTACAGGTTTTTGTCTTCCCCAGCCACTGGTGACCATTCATTCTGTCTTTATCCTCAAGTCTGGATCTTGCTCGTAGCAGGGAATGCTTCAAACTGCTTGTTTACTGACAGGGTGCTGAAGGATGCTGAAATAATTGAAATGAACTTTGCTTTTTGGATCAGCTGCTAAGGAGGCCAGATGACATAAAAATGGCACTTTGGAGGCAGAGAAACCTTCTTTGAATACATATAAGAAGCCAGTATTGCTTATATAAGTGTAGATTTTGAACTACATTGTTTATATGACCGTAATGGAAGAATAGCAACTTTACTACAAAATCAGACATTTTTGTATGCATATATTTTGCTTGTTTTACCAGCTCTGCTAGCACTATTTTCCCCCCAAATTGTGACATTCTATAGTAATTATCATGCACTAGATGTTCTCCTAGGCGAAAAGAAAACAAATAAACAAAATTGTATTTTACATTGTAAGATGGGTTTGCTAATGTCTGTTTCTAGTTTACAGATATATCAAGATTTGATATTAAACTGTTCAGTATTTCCTAAAATACAGAAATAAAGCGGGGGGGGGGAGTGTTGTTTGTTTGGGGTTTTTTGTTTGTTTCGTCAGGGAAAATTAAAAGTTGACATGAAGAAAAGAGGAGAATGAGAGACTTGTACCAAATAGTAGACATTCCTACTGTATTATTATTATTATTTCCCATTAAAAGGACAGATATTTCCCTTGTAAAAACAAACAAACAAAAAACAAAATACATGATCAATATTATACACTAATCTGATACTATTTTTTAGTGTAGTTACTTTTGATTTAAGGAAATCAAAAATTCAGTGTATCTTGCACAGTCTGCTTCTACTTTGGAGGGACAACAGGCTTTTGCTCTGGCTATTGGATTGACAAAAATGTTATGATAAATACAACAGAAGAAAGTTCTACAAAGAACGTCCTGACTGTCATTAAAGCAGATGATATACCCAAATTCAGCTTAGTTTCTAAAGTATTTTAACTCAAGGTCAGTTTTGTTCCTTGGCAAGTACAGGATCAGGGCAAGGGAGAAAGCTTGACTCCTAAATACTTCCCATAGTGCTTTATTAATTTATTTATTTTATTGTCAACAGAAGTACATGTGGAGATGTTAAAAAAATCAAACCTTGAGGACTAAGTGTTCTCACTTATGTATAACAAACAGTGCAGATTACATCAAAAAGGACAGTTTGTGGGCTTATAGGCCCAAAAAGAGGATATCTATCTTTGGCCAACATGAACTGTGTCACTGAAAAAATCATATTCAAGGTGATTACTCTAACTACTACTTAGAGAGAATTGAAAAAAAGCTATTTCAGCTTCCTCTTGTTCTCTCTTGTTCTTAATTGCTCCAGTCCAAGATTAAAAGCACAAATATCTGAATTAAATGAAAAAGATAACCACTTACAGTTACCTCTGCTTAAGCTTTTGCAGAACACATCAAGTAACAATGTAATACCACACCATATATCATACTTTGTTCAACAGTTTTCCAAATGAGTTAATAACAAACAATGTCACAATTAATGAATAGCTCATTCCACATACTGCTTAAACATATAAACTTTGGTAAAGAATAGAAAATAGTTTTGTAATAAGATTTAGAGTCTTGTAGCTGTGTAGATGCCTTGTTAATATATTAAAGAAATTTTAAAATGCTATTTTGAGATAAGTTCTTCACCTATATCTAAGTGATAAAGGCAATAATCTCATGGCTAATAAATGTCATGTTTTGCATTACGTATACTTAAAGCCAAATTAGTGTAGCCACACATTTTACTCCAGGAAAATTAAATTAAACACATTGTATGATAAAATCCCTTAAATAACTGTGTCTTAAAAGACAGCATAATTTTAAAAAGGAATTTCGTGTTATCCTATCAAGGTAAGTATATGTGTACCTAAATATACATCAATGTCATACATCAAAGCCAGACTTACAGACAATTCATAACATAATTCATAAGAGAAACCGGAAAATTCTAGTTTGAGTAAAGTTCTCCAGGAGTGACCAAATTATTCAATACTTGCATGTTTCTAATTGCACGGATAGTTTTCATCCAGCTTTTGTTATTGTCTGGATTATGTGGAAGTACTGAATTCCTGTACAGAAATGAAATTCTACTTCTATATTGCTTATAAATCCTCACTGATTATTGATGACTGGTTCCTATTATTCATGTCTCAAACTAGTAATTTTCTTTGAATGTATGTTTGACAAGACTGCTATCTCTGCCCTGGGAGACAAAAATTTCGGAGATTTATGTTCCA
>VZTZ01050779.1:716537-794570 GCA_013400955.1 Drymodes brunneopygia
TTGATAGCCTCTTTAGCTCTATACCTCTGCAGCAAAGCAGAGTATATAAACACCATTTAAGAATTTTAGGCAGGTTATGGGAATTTTCAAAATATTCAACACTGACCTAATTTTTTTTTCTAAGCTGTCATTTCACCATCACAGAATTAGAGCTAGACCTTCAGAATCAGTTTAGAATGTATTTGTTCTGATAAGCCTCACCTCCAATATTTAACATATTAACAGTGAGAAATATCATTTGAGAGAATGAAATAGTTAGTTTACCTAAAGCTGCAGTCTTTGTGGACATACTCCATTAATCAAACTTCTTTTGCTAGCAGTCATCATGAAAATGCAGTCAGCATACCAAGAAATGTTAAACTACCTGAATAATTTGAATAGAATAAATTTAAATGAAAGCAAACAAAGAAGTTTTAAAATTATGAGTAATGTGAAGTTACTTAAAAGGCCAAAAGGGCATTTATGAATTGAAACAGCCACAGAGCTGCCTAGTGGACTAGTTCTAAACTGTGAAACTGATGTCATTTCAAAATGTATTTTCAAAATTTTCACAAAAAAAATTCCCAGTTTGGCTCTTTTTAAGCTCAAATATTATTTTAATTAAACATGTTAATATGAACTGATTAACACAAGAAGTCATCTTTGGGAGGCTGAAGACCATTTTTCTGGGGACATCATATCACCTTATTATAGGCTTTACTACAAATGTGTACAATTATCAATCCTAAGACTTTCTGAGCTTTAGTAATTTGTCCCAGGGCACCATTTTTTTCCAAGACCTTGTGGTGATCTGACAGGTCAGTAACTAAGCCACTCACTCATTTCCCCTGCTTCCAGTAGGATGGGGGAGAGAACAGGAAGAACAAAAACATAGAGACTTTTGAATCAAGATACAGACTGTTTAATAAGTGAAGGAAAGATATTTCAGCCTTCTTTGGATATCTCCCAGAAAAAAAAAAAAACATAGAAAAAATAGATTATTGTGAAATAAAAAAAAGTGAGGAAATAGTGCTAAAAATCGAAACAAAAAACCCCAAGCTAAACTACTTTAAAAATATAGCAAACCAGAAGAAAAGGCAGTCTCATTAGCACTGCACATCACCAGGAATTGCCTGGAATAAGGTAATGAAAGGGAAAAAAAACCTGTAGAGGTTATAACGATATTTTCCCCACCTATACTTTTGCTGTGCTATGGGTAATACGCACTGAGGGTTAAGAAGTAGAAGCATTACATTGCTCCATTCCACACCTGCATAGGATAGGTTTGTGGGTTTTTTTATGTGATGGAGTTGAAAATGAGAATTCAAAAGTGAATTCTGGCAGTGACTTCAGTGAATTCAGGATATCAACACAAGATTGTATTGAGCCTCTGTCCTGAACTTTGTTTACTTCAAAGGGGTGAAAGAGAGCTGCTGAAAGAGAGGGTCTTGCTGCATAATACTGCTAATAAAGTTTTGTGAAGGTCACCAGCTAAAAATGCCTTGGTTTTGCAAATTATTTTAAATACATGATGCACATGGATGTGCATGTGTAGATAGAAAATGTCAGATGTAAAAATAAAACAATCACCTTTCAAATTTGTTTCTCACAGTTATATTAATGCTCCAGAAATTAATCTCTTTTTTTCTGAAATTTGATATTTCTAAACACATGAAGAATTCTTTTGCATTAGTTTTTCTTGTTTTTATGTAGAAACTTTAAAGTCTATAGATTATAAAATAGCACGAGACAATTCCCAAATCAGTATATTTTTGGTATAAAATACCCTACACAACAATTTCTCTATGCAGTAATAACACTTTAATAGAGCTATGCAAACTTTAAATCCCAAAAACATGAGGAGTAAAATGGCACTATAAACTGCAATATTAAGGAAAAGAAACCGTAATGTTAAGGAAAAATGTTTAAATTCATCACATGTGATGTAACTGTGAGAGAACTGATTGTTCAGAAAAAGTTATTTTATAAAACTAACATAACTTGAAAATTTGTATGTGTCCTGTAAAGAACTGTAAAGTATGGTACCTTGTATGGAACTGTGAAACTCTGAGAAATTATTTTATTTTGCAGTTATAAAAGCTCTACTTCATTGCAATCTGTGAGGTTATTTTTTAAATGTGTATTTATTTCAAAGTTCAAGCTGAACTGTTGATCCTTGTGCACTTCAGATGACCACAAAGAATGTGGTTGATTCCCAATAACAAAAGAACTGTAATGTTACTTGTCCAGATGGTATTTATGGGCCATAAAATTAAGTCAAAGAAAAAGCTGAGGAAACTTAAATCATCATGGAGGGAAATATTGCAATACCTATGTTCAGTAAGACAAGTTTCCTGCAGTTAGGAGAGATGCAGGGACATAGAACATCAGATTTCATGAGTTTCACTGCTCTTGAAGCAAGACCATAACTGTTAGGATGATACATACAGTTTTAGAAATAAGCCAGACTTTTATACATATGTAGTTTAATCATATTAAACTACAACTCCAAATTCTTTCCCTGAACAGCTACTATTTGTTAAATTAGTTTAATAAAAATCTACGTTAAATTTTTTTTCTTATACATTTCCAAAAGCAACAAAAAGTCAAACCTTCTGTGTTATTAGTGTAAGGGTGTTAAAGAGTGTGTCAGACAAATAGAAGTAATATAATCTAATTTGCAGCTAAGTCAGTTTAAATTATCAGGGGACTGAATTATTTGTAGGAATTTGTCTTTGGTTGTTACTAGTGTACAATGTGGAGCTGAAATATCAAAGCAGAATTTGGCTGTGAGTGCTGGTTAGTACTTCTTTTTGTCTCACTGTCTACTAGTTCACTGGATAGGGATGGCAAAGTGAATGTTACAAAAACAAAACAAAAAAAAACCTCCCAAAATAAACCACCTTTCTTTTTAAATTAAGAATGGTAAAATCCATAAAAGTCAAGTAGATCAGTAGTTGAAACCAAAATCTTGAAAGCAGTTGAGGATTTGCTCTAAAATAAGCGTATGCATGCTCGAAGGTATGGAAATCCCAAATTTCAGTATTTCATCATTATTTCTTGGATTCAGAATGAATGCTGAGAAAAAATTTATTTTAAAAGGTAATTTATGACAAAATCATAATATATGGAATTCACATATACCTAGATATGTGCACATGTGTGCATATGTGACTGTGTGATCATGAATATGTATATAGACAACATTTTTTTAAATATCTGTTGTGAGGGAGTACCATGGTCCAGATCAGGATGAACTAAATATATATACTACTGCTTAGTAATATCGTCAGTGTCAATGAGTTCTGAAATGTAATATTGTCTATATGTAAGAACGGTTAATAAGGCAAAGTACTAAAAAGTTGCAGGAAAGTGTCTAGCTCTGCTCCCTCTTTTCTTGCTCAGCCTTGTTTCAACCATCAGAGTCGGGGAGGAGCCAGGAGCTGAGCTTGGTGACTCTGGCTGCTGACTCGGAGCTTGGTCTCAGGCATCCCTGGAGGTCGTCCATAGTCAGACACCCCCAAAGGTGTGGGTCTCTGCTCCATGCTGGGATGGTGGAGGATGGATAAGCTTTGTGAGATGGGAGCCACCTCGGAGATTGTTTGATCTTTCCTTGTTGGCAGACTGCTTCACGATGTCGCTTGTTGATGGGTGTAGTGAGTCAATGTGCAACATACTCAGATGAATTTCATGCTGCTATTCCTGCCTTTTACACATGGGTGATATTTTTTACAAAACACCTTCATAATTGTGCTTTAACCAGTGGAAACTTTGTCTCTAACAACTACTTAGCAACATACCTCAGGCCTCCTATATCAACCTGATTACTCAAGTGATGTCAGCTCAGCAAAGACAGGGAAAAAGTCAAATGAGGTGAATTCTATCCTAGCATTCTTCTCCTGTTTTTCTTAGAGGCTTTAAAGTTTCTTTCATTCTGTATAGACTCACTCTGAAAAATTATTTCCTTGAGAGTATGTTGTGTACCCTCTTTCACTCTTTGAGCTGGTGAGATCATCACATTGCAGAGTTTGTCAAACTGACTGCAGCTCCTTGTAAAGGTCAATGTTGCTGTGTCCAGAGTAAATGAGATATTTCTTCTCCTTGTAATACCTTCTATTCTTTTTATAACACTGCACTATAAGACTGCTGTCATCTATACTGAAACTTTGAAAGTCAAGGTTTCAGACAACAGCTGCTGGGGATTTTTATTATCTGATTTAGATTTTGTACTTTTGTCCTACTTTTCATGTTCTAGTCAACAACTACAATTTTTTTTTTTCATGCCCCTAGAAACAAATTCGGGGGGACCATTAGTTTTCACTAATAGGGATAAACAAATTCTCTTTTTTTAAGCAAAAAACTGTCTGTCTAAATGGAAAGTACACAATATTATGGTTAAGTTAAATACTTTATATTGTATTCAGATCTTCTTGACTTGCACATCTGATTAAACTGTGTGATTATACCAAAGGTACAACTAGTGAATCATAGACTATCCTGAGTTAGAAGGGACCCACAAGGATCATTGAGCCCAATTCCTGAATCAACACAGGACAACCTAAAAATTATACCAAATATCTAATTGTTCTCCAAATTCTTTTTAAACACTGACGGGCTTTGGATGATGACCACATCCCTGAGGATGTGAGAAGTGAATTGTGTCTTCATTAATCAAGCCTATAACAAAAACCTTGCCTAAAAATATGAATTATAGCATTAGAGTAAAAGCCTGGATGATTCTTCCACTCTTCTTAATGATGGGAAACTATAAAACCTTGAGTTATGGCTTATTAGGAATATATTTTATGCTGCAGAGTATATACCAAATTAGATATCCTTGCACAGTAATTCTTTATTTATATCAGTCTTATATGCTGATACAATTGCTGTGGGTTTTTTTTTCTTCTTTTCTCCTGCAACAGGCTGCTGGCAACATGACAATGAAGAAGTATCCTGACACTGACCTTTAAAAAAACAAATTGCATTATTAGGAGGAAATATCTGTATTACAATAACACTGTTAAAATGAAATAACATTTAAAATACTGTTTATGATACAGTTACAGACTTGACTCATAGGCTCATGAAGAATCACTTCATTTTTAGGCTTTCCTCATGAGGGCAACGTAGTATTCAAGCTATGGCCATGTCAAAGAGGTAAAATCATTTCATCATTTTTTGTAGTTCTGGTCTCTATGTTCTAAGAAGGACTTGGGATAATCACAGAAAGAAGAGAAAATAACAACATTCCACAACATAACAACATTCCACTTCTGTGGAAGCGCTGTAAAGAATGATACTCTTCAATTCAGAGAGGGAAAAAATGGAGAGAATTATGACAGAGGTTTACAGAGTCATTAAGAACTATGATTAGCTGATCTCAAACAAAATTGGAGGCATTCTGTTAAAGTACCAAGAATGTGACTTGAATAAATATGACAGAGTACTTGACACAGTGGGAATGAACTGTAGTTTGCTGCTGCAGGACACTACAAAAGCTGGCAGTATCCTATATTTAAAAAAAAAAAAATTTGATCAGGCAATCCAATGGACAGCAAGTTCATGAAGAGATCAAAAAAAGATTAGTCGAAGTCCTAAAACAGAAGTGCTACTGGGAGCATGAGGTAAATCTACTGCAGAAAGTGATCAAGCTGAATAGTCTATCTTACTACCATCATCAGAGACACAAGTCTGAGCTGAAGGGAGCATTAGTTTGGCCCAGCAGGGTTTTTCTTCTGTTCTTCCAGCCTCTCCTGGACACCTGGGAGTTTCCAATTCTTCATAGAAAATACCTATAATTATTTTTAACAACTTAAAAAATAGCACAATAGAGAAAATTGGTGAAGTTACAGACAATCCTAAAGGTGTCTATTGCCTTTTATTTATCTTCCAGATCAATTTAATACTTTTAGTAATTAAAGGGGTTTGTACGTTTGTTTGCTTTTTTATTTTAAAGTACACTGCCTCTTCTCAATATGGGTCATGGCATCACCACAGCCAACAAAAGTTGCAGAATAATAATGTCTTCCTGCTGTTCAATAAAGGATGAGAGATTCTTACACTGAATTTGAACAGAAACTTCTGAGAGCTCCACATCTGGCAACTAGTCCCAAATACCTACACTAGGAAAAAAACATGAGAATGTGTTTTACAGAGATCTAGATTACAATTCCAAGGTGATAAAAGAAGTCTTTCTTAAGAATAAGAAAATAGTACTTACCTTTTGTTTTTCTACTTGTAAAATTCAAACCAAGGGAAAATATTTGAATTTACAAAACATGAATTTTGATTGAATTAATGTGAAGTCAAATTTCTAAGAAATTACTTTAGTCCAGAAATCTTGTATCAGTAGATTAAAACATGTATCTAGCTGAGTTTGTGATTACTTTAAATCTTATTTTTTCACTTTTTTCAGTAGCAACAATTTCAAAACAGAAAAACCACTTGAATTCACATAAAATATACATGAAATCAAGAAATAAGTCCTTATTTAGAAACCTCTGTTTTGGTAACTTGAATTAAATTCATTTGGATCATCAGCTACCTTAAATCTTAACAGTTAATCTTGAGTATGTTTGTTTTTATTTTCTAAGAGCATGTTTATAAATGTTTAATGATCTTAAACCTCTTCAAAACTTGATTTTTTTTTCTAGAGGAAACACATTTGTACAAACCATACAGGTGGTAGGGTACAAATTAGAAAAGAAAAGAGATAATTCAGAAAAGAAATACAAAAATATACAACATTGTGTGGCAGGCACTTCAGTGGAAGACCGGTAATAACCATACCTTTTAGGAAGAAACCTTTTTTAACTTTTAGGCAGAAAGAAACAACCAAGCACTTTAACTATCAAAATTGTGTGATTGTTGTCTACATGGTAAAGCATAGTTGCTGACAAATGTAGAACACTTTTAAAGACTAATGGTTTTTATATGTTGTAATGATGATGAATATTGTGTATGAACACATGCTTTGTTAAAATATATTGTTAATGAATGTAGCAGTGTGGATTTAAGACTTGAAACCAGCTTGACTTGTCAGTCTTTTAACCTGATCTCTCACTATCTCTGTATTTGGTTGCAATAATGGAGTAAGACTGCATGAATTTTTTTTATTCATAAGCCTACATATGAATCACTCATTAGTTGCTGTGCCTACATTAGCATTTTGATTCAGAGTGTGACTTTTTAAATTGAATTCACAGATCATCTCCATTTACTTAATTTTCCTTTGGTTTCCTTTGCAGCTTTTCATGTCCAGAGACTAGATTCTTTTTGAGAGCAAACTAAAACACAAGCTCTTATTAAGGTGCATACTATTTGTTGGAACAGCTAGTAAGCCCATACAGGGTCTTATGGACATTTTTGGAACACAGGTGGACTGAGGACATTTGGTTCATGTAAACAGATGATGCCAATAAGAGGTACAAATCTGAACCATGAAGTCAGCACAAAACTCATTAATTCACTGACACTTCTACTCCAATCAAATATCTTACTTAAACACTATGTAATATATACTTAAATTGTAAGCTAATATTACAAAAGTTTCAAGGCTCAATATAGATAATATGCCACTGGTTTTAATCTTCTTTTCCTAAAAGAAAATCATTTATTCATCTATGTACATTTTGAAATTTTCAACAAGCATATTGTCATTGTGAAAGTACCTCTGAATTGAAAAAATTGAAAAAAAATTGAAAATGATAGAACAGAGTGTACTTTTTGGTTTAAGGTGGATAGAAAAAGACTTGTGAGCATTGCATACACAGAAATAGAAAAGCAATCCACAGTGTTCACTACAGCTGCAACATGAAGCTGAGTTCTGCTATCTAGCACAAAATAAATGAAGAATGTGGAGACCTCTGGGTTGGATGTGACTTTTTGGCTTTTCATTTTTTTAAGATAGTATGATCTACTGCATCACCTAGAAAAGTGAAAGAGTAAATGGGATATAATTGCAAGGAAAAATAACTTGGAGACTTTGATTCTTTTGGCTTGTCCTAGACTGTTCTACAATAGTGGGACAGAACAAAAATACCCTTGTGCTGTGGAAATTCCCTGCATGTGTGTTAAGTGAATGTATTTTAAACAGATAGTTTTCTGTTAAAAAGCACACGCTGGAATATTCCACTGAATTTTAAGGGTCAAGAACTCACCAATGCATAAAAATACTGTTTCAGTGATATGAATCAAACTCCATGCTGTAACTCCCTGAAACTAAAATGTCAAAGCAGGGAATATGTAATGAATCCCAGAAGCAGATTAGTATGTAGAAATCAGCAGAGAATTTCATATCTTAGCATCTGAGACAGCAGATGTCATGGTCTGATGTACAAACAGCAAATTTAACTGCTTTAATTTAAAAAAAAATCTTTTAAAATTAACACATAGAATAGGACAGAGTACAGAGACTAGATATTCACTGAACATCTGCTATTTCTGTGTCATTCAGGTGACTCATATACCCGCAATTTCCCTGGGGATTCCAAGTTGTTAAAACCAGCTTCTACTACAAGACTGGTGCCAGTAGAAAATGTGCATAAATTTGACTTCAGTGAACTGTCATTTCAAAGTATTTCTTTTGCTGAAGCCCTAACACAATGTTACAATCCATCTCCTTCACATTTTTTTTAATTAACCCATTACCAGTGGAATTCTAGACAAAATAAATTTTTTAATTATTAGCTATGTTTAGAAAATCTCCATTCTTGGGCAGATATGCCTATCATGTAAAAGAAGGATATAATCTGTATTCTTTGAGTGACTTATAAATGGTTCATTCCTCTGATGAGATACATGAAGCATATTTGAATTAACATCTCTTCCGGCGTCCACAGTGCCACATGATACATTCAGCCTTTTCCCAAACTTTCCTGCTGCATGGTTTAAAAGGTAACATAAAAGTATGGTCAGCAACCAGCTGACTCAGAAATAAGTCAGTGATTAATCTCTTGCTTTCTTGCATTTGTTGCCTCAGTGTTTTGAAAGTGGTTTCTCTATCAGCAGCCAACACAAGAGAACTTCACATTGCCCTAGTTAAGAGAATAAGAGCAACTGCTTTACACTACAAAGTGTTCATCCTGTGTGCTTTCAATGTTCCTATTGGTTTTCTCCATTCTGATAGGGAAAATATCTCCAATCCTTATGCCTTCCTCTTTCACTTTTCATATGGTCAGTGATGGATTTAACAATCACTCATATGGGAATGATGGTATAGTTTAACTGTCTGCCTGCTTGATTTCTGAATATCTAAACACCCCTCAATACTAGCTGAAATAATCATAAACTGTTAACAAGCTGCATAATAATTGGCCTACTGAAGGAAATTGTATACATTCTGAATATACATTTGTATAACTAGGCAGCACTGGCTATGAATCAGCAGACTGTTTTTGTAGAGCCTTTTCCCTGAATTAAGCCTTAGTCATTAAGGCTTTTGGAAATAAATAAGATTTTATCATTATATTTCAAATAATCTAATTTCCTAATGAAGCAAATAGAGTACCTCTGCTGCAGAAATACATTTTAATACAAAAAATTCTTACTTCAAAATGATATCTCCTCATTAAGCAACAGTTACCCAATATTATTTATTAGATCATCTCTGTCATGACAGAAAGAAACATTATCACAGAAATACAGAAAACAACTTTCAAATAAAACGTTGGTGTCACCAAAGGGAGTGACAAAATTCCCATTAACTTCAATAGGTTCAAGAAAAGTCTTTATACAGATTAATTGGCAATTAGCTATTAGTTAAATAACTGTATCTATGCACTCAGGTTAAATAATGAATCTTCTCAAAGCCACCCAAAAAGTTATACCAAAAAAAAAAAAAAGGAATGATATTTTGTGTATGTCATTTATACAAGAGCAGAAGGTTCATAGAATAGAAAAGCAATAAATAAAAAGTCTGCCATTTCCTGTCACAGAAAGAGATATCTTGATGACAGAGAAAGTTGTTTCACTAAAATCTCACCTACCAAAGTAAGACACAGTGAGAAAGGCATTTCTAGTTTGACTCATAAGGAAAAGTGGGAGAAAAATTTATATTGTAAAACAATATCAAAAAGCGAAGCTTAGATCTGAAGAAAAGAAATAGTGTAATCTAATTCATTTATCCTGTGTTATCAGAAACTGGAATTTATTGTGTTCTTGTAAATATACCAAAGAAACACTTTATCCTTGTTTTTCCTAATAGTAAAAGCAGACAGCTAGATTCCTTGGACTTACAAGTATGGTTCAAAAAGTATCACAGTTTTGAATCTAGACAGTATAAATTTATGAATAGAGTGATTTTTCCCATTAAGATAATTTTCACATGATCATTTTATATAAGGCAAATAAAAGCTCCCAAGACATTGCTCCTGCACGACTCGGATGATGCGCAGAACAAAGTAACTCCACCTATAGACAGACTTTATGAAGTAAACATAGTTTGCAATTATTTTATTGGCGTTTATCCCTCAGAGAACAAATAAAAAAACTTTACATCGACAAAATGGTTAAGGCTGTATTTCACCTTGTTGATTCTCTCTGTTGGATTTTTGGTTTTTTTACTAATGTGATAATTTGTGGAAACAAGTATTACAAACTATTAACCTGTGGCAGTAGCTGGAGAAATGAAACTTCACTATGGTATTTAACGCTTATTAAGCACTCTTTGTATGAAAAACCTCCCACCTATCCTCCCTTGGCAGTTGTGTTTTGGAAGAGCAGAAGCTGAGACACAATATTTGTTAAAGGGTAAAGTAATGCAGTTAAATTGATACTTGAATGTACATGAGAAAAAGAAGAATGATTCAGCTCTTTCTTTCCTTTATTCTTTGTTTATAGCAGTAACTGTACATATCTGACAAGGCTGTGACCCTAACCCCTTCTTCTAAGAACACATTTATAAATCTATCTTCAGAATAATTTTCTCTACTGTAAAAACAAGTAATTCAGGCAAGCTTGCTTGAAATTCTGACTCAGCCTCCCAATCATCAGAAAAGGGCAAAATAATGATGGTTGGCATTACTTTGTGATCAGCTGTATGGAACTCAGAACTCAGTAATTTAAAATTATTGTTATCAATCTATTGATGGGTGATTAGTGATAATTACTCATAAAGTGTCAAAAAAATCTAGGCACCTACTCCAAGTTTTAGAAACCTCATGTTACAGACATGCAATTATTTATTCCATTTTGCACTAATGACTTCAGATAATTTAAATGTATGTAATTAAATCTTTCAGAAATGTGTCTACAGTTTATAAATCTTAACATATACAAGACATTAGTACTTTTAAATTTACTTCAAAGGAAAAATTATCTTACTATACCACGACAAGAACTACTTCTTTGTGGGTTTTTTTTCCTGTGAAGACTCAACTTTGTCATGAAACAAGCACTGGCTAGATTTTAGCAGTACCAAAGCAAGCATTTAATGATGACCATCATCTTTTCACTTTTCTACATGTTCAGGCTCACCACAGTGAAAGAAAAGGCAAAAAATGATTTCTCCAATTTATTATTGCATTTGTCTGGAGGCAATTTTCTGACTGAAATGACACAAAATCCACTGGGAAACAAGAGCTGTGGACCTTATAAATATGCAGCCATCACTTCTATGATCGAACTTTTGACTCTGTTGCTATGGCTGTCATAATAAGAAGGAATGCTATGGGAGAAAAATAAAAAGGTTTTTTTGTTTGAAATTCCTTGGTGCATTCCTAGCACCCACAAAATTGCTGCCTATTGTAGGCACCACAGAGTCTAAAAAATTGTTACATACACTGTTGACAGCTGTTGGCAGCTGAGATTGTAGCTGTTATTCCCTTCAGCATGTCAGCATTTTAAAAAATCATTACAGCTGCCTATTCTTCAGTGTATTATGTTAATGTGGATGATTTGGGCAATTGTTTTTTCTTTGCTGCCTATCAGAATCTCATGGTATACTTCAGCATCTCCCTCTTTCTATTTAGTCTTCATCAAAAAAAACCCAGAAGAAATCTATGGGAGAAATGGCATAAAAATTGTTTTCCTGGACAGAATACTATCAATATTATCTTCTGCTGCCTGTAGGCTTATCATTAGTACATTTCCATGTATCCAATTACAATTTCTGTAACTCAGGAGCCTTAGATTCTGACAGCAATGTGCTGCATCTGGCACACTGCTCCTCCTCACCAAGTGTGACTGGGCTTTGTAGGTAGACAGTGTTACCATTCTGATTTAACAGGAGTATGATGTGGTAAAAAAAATCTCTCCGACAGTCAAAAAATGGCAGAGGGTACTTATATGGCCTTTTGCACTTCATTTTCTGATCCAGCTGGGCAGGACTACAGCTGGCTACAGAAATATCCCTTATCTGCTCTGCTGGGTGGCAGTAGATTAAACAGTGAACCCCAATCAGGCTGGAAACAGATACGTGCTTAGTATGAGCAGACAGCTGTGTGGAGGTTGCTAACTAGAGCTGTGACTCACTGCATGGAGCTCAGGAAGAACTAAATAAGAATTGGCTCAGTTCTAGGGAAGAAGCATTTTGTTATTGCTGTTACTGTCTACACGATCTAAGAAGCAGTGAGTACGGATGGAGGCCTGATTGAAAGTGAAGCTTAGGGAAATACAATATGTTCAATTTTCTACTGTTGGTAAGAAGAAGTTGACAAAGAGGTCCTGAAGTCAACAAGCAATATTGTAAGTTCTGCAGAATGTGCGAGTACAGGAGCAAAAAATTCAAATGTGTAGGTCTGAGAGCTCCCTAGACCATCAGAAGCTCACCTGTACATAAATAATAATTATGTTTAGTTCCTGCAGGTGCTGAACTTCACAGACTCAAGAACAGCAGCTGGGGCCTGATGTGCCAGCTGGCCTGAAAGAGCACTAGTTCTCTATTTGTTTTCACTTGAACTGTTCCCTGCAGAAAACTTAGATAGTTTTTTTCCTCTCCCAACATGTACTGTTTTTGAAAAAGAAGTCTACTTCTATTCCCAGAAGTGGAATTCATAATTATAGAAAGGGCATTATAATTTCAGATTTGAGCAACTCAGTCTGCATATTTGTGTATTCAAGATATCTGTCCAAACAAGAAGCATAATTTAATTATTATGGTTTTACTTGGTACCAGGGGTCAAACTCTCACCTTTGGTTAGCTGAAAGCTTCTTTTTATTTCTCAGATCAACAAAAAAAGGTGGGAAAAAAACTCTAAGATTTTTATTCTTCTCAAGCCTTCCTTGTGTATACTGAGTAGCAACTGAACAAAGACAGAAGCTATACTGAGAATAGTAATACAGTCTGCAAAAGCCACTCACCAAATAAGAAGCTGATAAAACAGAACTGACAAGGCAAAGAGAACAAAGTATAATCTGACTTGCATATTCAAATGTAAATATGTAAATTTTAAAAGTCCAGTTCTATTCTGCTGTCAACCACCTTTCACCTGGAATTTTGATAAACTTCAACAACTCCATTTGTTCTGTTTCTAATTGCACATTCCTTTCCTTAAATACAAATATTGCCCTAATTTATCTCTTTCCTTTATACACCCAGGTTAAATGGAATTTTCTCCCCTGTGTTTTCTGTCCAGCATATTTTTTCCTCTTTCGTTTCCTTTTTTTTTATTTTGCACGTACTTCTGAATTCTCCAATCTCCCCACATAATAATTTTTATTTTTATTTTTATTTTTTATTTCTGGCTTAGTGAAATGGTGCTAAGAACACTCAGGGAACTTCAGTTCCAGTAGCATTACCCAACAGAGATCTGGCAGTGTCTTCACAATTTTTTGGAGAGCTTTCCTTACATTCCATGAACATAATGAAGCATAAATACTTCAAATACTGAAGGTGGCTGAAAGGCACATTTTCAGCTCATTAGAGGAGCAAGAAGTTGAAGAAGAGATACTGTCAAAGATTTTTTGGAGAAAATCCAACTTAGCTCTTTCTTCCTCGTCTGATTTATTAAAGAACAAGAGCAACAAAAGAGAGAGGGGGAAAAAATTGTCCAGAAATGCCATTTCTGTGATATAAAGGCATTATTGGGTGTCTAATTAGTTACCAGAGGCTTTTATAAATTTTTCTGACTCTCTGTGCTGAACATTTTTTCTTATGATACAGCCAACCTGTCCAACACCTACACTGATCTTTTGAATTGTGACAGCTTATAATCAGAGGTATTACATGAAAGATAGGTCAGCTGGGAAACAACAGCATAATCACCAATAGCATGCAAGTCAGCAGTTTTCCATTATTAAAATAATTTTACAAAAATTCAGGTCTTCTATTAAACTCATATGACTTTAATGAAAGATTGAATTTAGACTTAAAACCAAAATGGATCCATTTTGATAAGAGTTTTCAAAAGAAATACTGAGGCAAATTTTTAAGTTACCTCTTTAAAACAGACTATATTCTTTCCTATAACTTCTTTGACTTTTTTTTAAGTTTCTTTTTTTTCATTTCCTATCACTTCCCATCAGCAGAACAAATGGAGGAAATAGGATGTAAGACTCATGGGTTGAGATAAGGAGAGGAAGATCACTCACCAGTTATGGTCATAGGCAAAACAGAAGCAACTTGAAGAAGATAAATTTAATTTATTTCCACTTAATACCCGTGTAGATGGTGAGAAATAACCCCAAAACTTCTTCCCACTTTGCTTCTTCCCAGGCTCAATGTCTCTCCTGATTCTTTTGCTTCCTCCCCCTGAGCAGTGCAGAAATGGGGGCTGCAGTCAGTCCATAACACATTTTCTCTGTTGCCCCTTCCTCCCCACACTGTTCTCCTGTACCAGTGTGGGTTTCCTCCCACAGGATACAGTCCTTCAGGAACAGGCTGCTTCAGCCTGCATGCCCTGCAGGCCTCAGCTCTTGCCACAAAACCTGCTCTAGCATTGGCTCCCCTTCACAGACCACAGCTCCAGCCAGGACCTTATTTCTGCACGGACTTTCCAAAGGCTACAGCGTCCTTCAGGGCACATCCCCCTGCTGCAGCATGGGGTCCTCCATGGGCTGCAGTGTGGATACCTGCTCCAACATGGTCCTCCATGGGCTGCATCTACACCCAATATGTGACTGCAACCTGTAGAGAGGCATGGACTAGGTAAAAAATTCACCTGACTATGTAGCGTTAAACAATATATAAAGTTAAATGCCTTAGAAGTAAAGTATGAATTTTGAGCTTGGATTATTAAATATAGCTTAAATTTCTGCTCCTGTTACTTAAGTAACTGTTGGGATCTCGACCTTAAGCCTCATCTAATTTATCAGTAATGTGCAGTGAGGAGAATACAGTGTGAAAGCAGGTAGAAAATACAGTGTGAATACAGGTGGAAAAGGATCATTGTCTTTCATTTGGATTATTAGGCTTCAGGATTACAGCAGCATCAGTGCCAAGAGTGGACTCCTCATAAAAATAAGATTTTTGAAAGTATCTTAGGAAGCCAAGCAGATTTCAAGCTGTCATGTTGTTTTCAGCTGCTATCTCAAACATGGCTTCCCAAGAGACAGAAGCTTATTCCAGTCTGTGAATCAGTTGTGCCTCTGAAGATGAGCACAAAGAACATAAGCCTGTAGCTGTGGCTTTTCAGTTTCTCTGCTGTCAGACTTTTTTTAACTGAAATTGTGCACAGATTTTAATCTCTTTCCCTGGCTCATATAGGTTTATAAATAGAAGAATCTGATTTTCTCAGACAGTCTGTTTGTTATCCTTGGCCCTTGGTGTCCTTTGAGTAATATCTAATACCCTATGAAACATGAGGGAGGCCAAGGGGAATCTCCATCCTTTTTTGGATGTAGGGGGAAACATAATAACAAAGGATGAGAAAAAGGCTGAGGAACTTAATACCTTGTTTGCTTCCTTTTTTAAAAACAAGACCAAGACCAGTTGTTGTCAAGGTACACAGCTGCCTGAGCTTGAAGACAGACAGGGAGGAAAATGAAGCCCCATAATGCAGGAGGAAATGATCAAAGTGCTCTCTTAATACCCTCTTCAAATGCTTACTGAAACTGATGAGGTCTCTTCTCAGTCAGTTTCTTCTCAAGGCTGAACAGGCCCAGCTCCCTCAGCCTTTCCTCAAAAGAGAGATGCTCTCGTTCTTTATTTACCTTTATTGCCCTCTGCTGGCCCTGCTCCAGGAGCTCCCTACCTGTCTTGCACTGAGGAGTCCAGAACTGGGCACAGCACTCCAGATGTGACCTCACCAGGGCAGAATATAGGGGCAGGATCACCTAACTCTTGGTCCACTCACTGCAAGAAGGACATTGAGGTGCTGGAGTGTGTCCAGAGAAGGGCAACAGAGCTGGAGGACAATGAGGAGCAGCAGAGGGGGCTGAGGTTGTTCAGTCTGGAGAAGAGGTGGCCCAGGGGTGGCCTTATCACTCTCCACAACTACCTGAAAGGAGGTTGTACTGAGGTGGGTGTTTGTCCTTCTGTCATTTAACAGCTAATACAATGAGAGGAAATGGCTTCAAGTTGCACCGTGTGTGACAGGACAACTTCCCCCCATCATCACCTACTCCTGTGTTTCCCAGAACTGGTGCATAAAGAGATACCCCAAGGGCACAAAGGCCCAGCAGGGGTCATCTCTGGCGCCAGGGGGGCTCAGACCTAATCAACATCTTAGTCTGCAGCTGATGGGAGCAGAGATGAAAGAAAATTATTGACTAAGAGCCATGGTTTTACACTATAAAAGATACACGAACTGTCACTGAGGCAGAAGTCTCTTGCACCCCAAAGTGTTCAAAGCTTCTCCCCAAAGTTTGGACGCAAGCTTTGTGGTTACTTTCTCGAGAATTGAGGGGAAGGATATTTGATATGCTACACCAGCAACTGATTGGTAAGATACATTGAATCCTAAGTTGATACTATTTCTTCGCTAGCTATAACTAAAAGGGTACCATTTCTTCGTGCACTGTGTGTTATCTACTAGTAGTCTTTCTATTTTGTTTTATCCCTGTGTAGTATTGGTTTACTTTAAGTCTTATGTTTGTTAGTTTCCCCGTCTATTAATAAATGATTCATTTTATAATAGACAGAATCAGTCATCATTAAAAGAACTTATACACGAGAGTGGGTTTTGGGGTGCTGGTTACCTCAATAAGGTTACTACCTACTGTCAAGGCCTGGGCAGAAGGTAAGAGCTGATTTTAACTCCCACATCCATTCGTAACACCGTGGGAGTATTAGCTTAGATATTAGAAAATATTTTTTTCATGGAAAGGGTAAAGTATTGGAATAGACTGACCAGGGAAGTGGTGGAGCTGTACTTGAGGCTGGTGGTGGTGCTAGGTTGACGGTTGGCTTTGGTGATCTTAAAGGTCTTTTCCAACCTTAACAATTCTATGAAACTATGATTGTACATATACTTCAACTCAGAGTGTACAAAACACTGGCAGTGTTACATGGTATCTCACTGGTAGGTCAGTGTTTCTTAGGAGTCTGGTGAATTCTTTTCATGCCTTTGGGTGAGAAGTAAGGATTGTTAAAAATGCAAAGCCTGGAATGGAGTTCTTTGGAGTACTTTTCCATAAAGGGAACTTAAACTTAAGTAGTTTGCATCCATACTGACTTTGGAAGAAGAATTTACAAATAAATAGCCCTCCAAGTTATGCTCAGTCTTTCTCCTGGAAACAGTTAGATGTGGTGGTCCAAAACAGATATAGGGAGAAAATTAACAGGTAAGTGCTTGGTCAGGAAATGATACTTTGGCTTACCTTCCAGCACTCTTACTTATATCAGAGACTTTAATGGAAGAAGACAGCCATTTATTTGCTACACAAAGATACATTTTTTATCTTTATTCCCTTTTTTGTCTTTTGCTTTTGAATCTGAGTGAGAAGTAAACTGGCAAGTCTGTGGTCATTCACTTGTAAATGAATGAAAATATGTTAAGACCTTTCATCTTCATTCTAAGCTGAGACAGAATAGGAATGTTCTGCATATCACCCTGCAGAAGAGAGGAAAGATTGTTAGGTGTAGGTATGGCAAAAGATCAATACATTCAGTGTATAATTTAATTCTCATAGGAAATGAGTTTATTCTTCATAATAGAAAGGTCTACTGTTCCAGCTTTGTTAATGATGAAAAGTCACAAAAGAGATAGAATATCAAATGAGAGAGAGGTTTAAAACAGCACAAAAATCCTGATATACATTTAATTAGGATATGAGACAATACAGTTCATTCCCAGTGGAGAAAATTATTAAAATGTCTTGTAGCAAAGTTTGCATGAAAAGAGAGCCATGTATCTCTCTATGTCATTCTGACTAAATGCTTCACTAATTTTCCTTTTCCTTTTTACACATTTTTGCAGCTGGATATAGTTGCAATCTAAAAATAAAAAAAAAATCATTATTTCCTTTTTACAATTTCAGCACAAATATAGCACAAAAGAATTCTTTTCCCAAGCATAAGGACTTAAAAATCACAGTTGCCTGTCTCAAGCACTGTTAACACCAGGAAGGAATTTGCCAAGAGAAAAGCACAGAAGGGAGTGACAGGATGGTGCTGATTCCAGACCTGGCAGAGGTGAGGTCTGGTTAGCACATCCTGGGTAATGCATTCAGACAAAAATTCACATTGGCAAACCATGTGAAAAACCAACTGCTCATACACAGATCACTGGTCAAACAAAGATCACCCCAAGTTATGGGACAGATGCCATCTTAGACCAACAAAAACCAAGGAAGGTCCCCCAGATATGCATCTCTAGATACCTGGAACTTGGGCTGGAAGATAAGACACAGCAGCTGGGAACTTGAGATAAGATACAGGTGTTACAGTTCTCCAGGTGTTATCTCAGACCTAGCTGGAGCTTAACAAAGCTGGGGGAGAAGAATGGATCACTGATAGTGGACACAAAGAATGCAGAATTTATGGGCCACAAGCAAAGCCAGCTCAGGAACTATGATGAAATCAGCTCTGAATGGATGAAAAGCAATCTGACAGGGGGAGATCACAACCACTGACTCACCAGCAACCAGCCAAAGAAATGAACCAACTCAGTGGAAGAGAAAGAATGAGAATGGGACTAATTAGCATTAGACTTGAGGGAATAGTTTAGGCAATAGAATAAGCAAGCTGTGTAGCCAATGAGCATAAATTCCTGTTTGCTAAAAGGCATAAATAGTGAAAAATTTTGAATGACTCCCACCACCTTGAAGCTCAAGGAGAAGAAGGACCAACTGGACACTGCTGGTGGTGGCTGTCATCTGCTTGAACTCTCCCTGCTTTTTCTATTTCTTCCTGTCTTTCTGCGTCACATTCATTGTAAAATAAATTCTGGACTATTGACTTTAGCATATGGTCTGATTTGATATAATTTGGGCTGAGACATCTCTCAGTAACTGGATTTTAACACTAAATGTTTAAGTTTTGGTATTAATCTAATCTTAGACAAACAAATAAAAAATACCCTACTAGTAACTAATCAAACTATCCCTCCTAGTTTTTCTTCCTGAGGATTAAGAAAAGAGACCTTACTAACATGTAATTCATACTGTCCTCAAAAGGTTGCAAAATTATATCGAGAATTAATTAATTTGTAAATGTTTCCAATGTCTACATAGTCTAAATCTTTGTCTAAATCTTTGAGATGTATCATATGTCCCTAATCCTTGCACATGGGATAATATAAAGTGAAACGAAATATGGGAAGCATGTTATCTAAGTCATCTAATCACATATCAGCATATATTTTGGGATTTAAAAAAAACATATTTTTTTCTCTTCTCTAACTAGGAAGACAGCCTAGTTTTACTAGTTCATATATAAAGCATCCTCATTTGGTCAGTGTCAATATCACATGAATATTATTATTATTTGTAAAAATTAAGAAGTTAATAAAATATCTTGTAGAAAGGAAATTAGGGTGTTTTGTTTTGTTCTGTTTTGTTTTTTACATGGAGTCTTAGCTTCATTCACTGAATTTCCATTGTGATCCTTCTGGAGGCAATGCAGTATGTAATTCTGCAACTTCTGTCATAATGGTAGTCTATCAGATGCAGCAAAGTGATTTACTGATTAAAAAGTGTCAATAAAATAAATAAATAAATAAATAAATAAATAAACATTTACGCTCTCCCCACACCCCTCTAAACATAGAAAAACAGAAAGGTCATTATTTTAGCTTTTTAGGTTCATTCTCATTTTCCCCCTCAGTATTCCTGTCAGACAAGCAGACTTTGCTCTTTTCTAATTTCTTCACGGGTAAAATATGTTTTAAATTTCCTTACTGAGTATGGAAGAACCAGACAATATATAAATCAGCCAGATCCTCAGCTGAGATTATACAGAATCAGTCTTCACAGAAATGAAAGACAAAGAATGTTCTGCAGCTAATATTATTTAGCCTCACAAGAGTCCTGCCTTAGATAATAATAATAACAATATTCCCCAGCCTTGCTAGGGGTTATGAGGGAATATTGTTTTTCTTTGCACTTTTTTTTCTTTTTGGCAGAAAGGCCATTTAAAACACAGCTAATCAATTTATCTAAGATCCTATGAGTCAGAAAGTAAATAATGTAGTACCTTCATCCCAATAAATCTTTATCATCCCAGTTACTGGATTCTTCCTTCCCCTGGGTATCAATTGCTTTGTTGCAGCAATTTTTTGCCCTAATGTTTCATCGCATGCCTTGTTTTTGCACATTTATTAAAAAGCTTTTTATTAGAATGCAAGTTAGAAACCTATCTGCAACTAAATTAGCAAATATCGAAGTGGTTGTTAACCTCGCTTCCTATTTCGCTTCCTACTATTATTCAAGATAGACATTTTTTTAAATTTACATATACACTTTAAACATTTGTAATTATTATGTCTGTATTCCCCATGATTTTTTCTATTACCACTTCTTGAAAATATGTTCAATCACATAAAATCTTTTCTTTCTCTTAATCCTTTCTTGCTATTTATGGGTCTATTAGAAAAGCTTCTTGCTTTCTGAAATCTGTATCTACTAAAACACTTTTTTCCCCGTATAGTCATTTGAGGACATAGATATTGTTTGGAGTCTTGGGATAGGATCTTTTATTAGTGGAAAACAGTTCTCTCTGTTTTCACAGTGTCAGTTCCTTTGGCCTTGGTATCTAGTTGCAGATGTCTTTCCAGTAGAAGCTGTTTCTTAAAGGTATTTAGGTTTTTTAGTAGGACAGAATTCTGATAGCCATTGTAGGCTAAGTAAAAATAAATTAACAAAACCAAATTATTCTTCAGTATTTTTTTTATATTTCCATCCTACATATCTCAACAGCAAGTGGTTTATCTTCATAAATAAAATAAAATTAATATATTTTAGCTAGAGATGAGAAATTAAAGTGCAGATTTACATGGTATTATTAAACACATTCCTGTAGCATTACAGTCATTGCAAATTTTGACACCACCTCTCATGAGCATTCACATGAGGCCATCTGTTTGTGAAAAGGAAAAAACCTTTGTAAATGCAAGGTGACAGCTGGAGGTGAGTTGTCCTTTGACAGGTTGCAGACAGTTGTGTTTTGAGAGGAAGCAGAAATGCCTCTAACCAAACACTCTGTAAATAAGTTTATCTCAATATGGTCTCCATACATTTTATGTATTGGTAAAGTACCATCTTAAGACTTCACCTGCCATGATCTTACTCCCTTTCTCAGTGTATCAATTAATTTCAAACAGGATAAAAAGTCCTTTTAATAACATATATATTTTAGGATGGTCTAAATCACTAAAATTATTATAACAAAACCTCCTTGCTTGGGAACAAAGCCATGCTTTTCCACAGTGGAAGCTGATATGATCAGCATGTGAAAAAGAGACATCTAGCCCTAATAGGACTTAGACAAATTGAAAAGCACTGTTTTCAGGACTGCCATCTTCTCTTCCCAGCTGCCCATAGAAACAGAATGCCAGAAATAGTCCCACTGAAACACATCAGGCAGGAGCCTGAAAAACTTCTCAAACTCTAGTAAAATGACTTAATGAAGACCTCTGTAAAGTACATGCAATGGAATTATTCTATTACCATTTTTTTTCCTGGATTTACATCATAGTTGTCCCACATGTTATTAACTGATTTATAAAGGTGCACTTTTCAAAGTATACTAGTGTGCAGTTCTAACTATTAAAGTATTACAAAACCATGAACATGCAACTATGGGTAACTGATACTACCCAAATCATACATGTAAATACAGTTCCTGTCTCTTTAATGTATCAACTGAATCACCTTTCAAAACATTTAAGAGAGCATCCTAGGTTTTGGGGACAGCATTTTTTTACTTTCATTAGGTTCCTGTCATTAGACATTATGAAAACCTTTCTTTAAGCAAAATGTAATAAAAAGAAATTCACTATAAAGCCTCTAATGTTGTTCAAATGATAAAACACATAGAAATATTTAGGTCAAACACAATATTTAAGAGTAATTACTATAATCTCAGAACTCTTACAGCTTTTAAACTGACTTGTATTTCTTCCTAAAATAGCAATTATTGTGGCCATTATATTTCACCTATTATGTCAGAAATTACACCTATAAAATAATAAAAGGGTCAGTATAAAAATATTTTAAAAATATAAAAAGTACCAAAATGGAATATTTGAAACATGAAATAGAAGTATTTCCAAGCTACTTGATTCCTGGTTATTCAGAAAGGATATTGTGTTTTAGACCTCACAATCATTGCTAAAAATTGCATTCAGGTTGGAGCCATCACAAATTACGGTACAAAATGTCCTTTCTTGCTATCAAAGCCAGCCTATTCCCTCAAAAAAAAAAAAAAGTGATCAATGAACAGATTATGATTGATTTTGGATAAAATCAGATAAATAAATAAGGTGTAAAGTCAAAAGACCATCTGGTCTAGCCTTTCATAGAAAAAGGAGTCTAGATAAAATTATCAGAAAGGGAGCCTAGAAGAGATTATTGGGAGCTAAAATGAGAATAGCACAGTTCTGCTTAGTTTATTGATCATCTTTTGCAATGAACCTTGTCAAATTCCTTTTGGAAATCTTCATAGACTTCATCAGATTGACCACATTTTTATCAGCAGAATTTCTTTACAGGTCCTGATAAATTGGTCCTACAACAATAAAGACTGTCCTTCTTTTCCAATGCAATGTTGGGTTTAACTTTTATAGATATCATTTCACTAAAGACTACTTAATGTGTGAATGTATTTTTGAATTACAGTTGTCACAAAAATACTAATAACATAGCTATAAGAAGAACTATGTTTAGAGATTCCCTGCTGGCATCTCAGAGCACCTTTCTGAGAATTTTGTTCAGTTATGTTTAAAAAATTCAGCTTTCTGATTACAAGTGCATGAACAACTTCTTGAAGAAAATTGGAGTGAGCTGCTTAAGAGTCTGGACTGGGCCTCTTGGTCCTGCCTATGGTGTCACTTTTGACACCAGTCCCATCTTCACTGTAGCCTGTTCATGTTTCTCCCTAAAATGCCTCAAGTGGATACACAAAACAGACAGATTGTAGGGTGGAAGGGACATTAGGATGCCCACACTGGTCCATCGTCTGAGGTCAAATTTTGAAGTCTGATCAGATTACATAGGCCATATTCACCAGGGGGTTGAAAATTTTGTAGCCTCCTTGGGAAACAAGTTCCAGTTTGACTTTTCTGGTTTTTGTTTTTTGGGATATTTTTTTTTGCTAAAACTCTACAGCTCTCTGAGTTTAATGTTCCAGGGTCTGTTGTTGGACATGTACATAATACATACGTATTATTTGTATAGATCACACCTGCTTAACAGCTCTCTAAATTCCACTGGTTTGGATTAGTGACCTACAAGTAAGAACCTAATGTCACAATATGCCATAAAGTTATCGACAACAACTACATGAACTGACAGTTTTCTCAGAGGACATATATAGGATCGGTGTTCATTTTTAATAGCAGCTACTGGAGAGGTGAAGTAACCAAGGTGCCCTCAAGCAATAACCAGTACATTGTGTGCACACAACTGAATGAAATCCATTAACTGTATTGTTGTTTTTCCATTGATTGTACTCAGACTTCAGTCATGGAGCTCATTTAAAGGAATAAAGATTTAGACAAAGTCTGTAGACAGGTGTGTACACCTGAGAGCTGAATCCAAACTTCAAAGACAGACGTCTGGAATCTGAAATATCATTCCAGTCTAGCCATCTAATCTCCCAGCTTCTTTCTATTTTGCCTGAAAATAATATTCTTTTTAAAGTAAAGGTGGAAATAAATTCTGCCACTAAGCTGGCATCCTGGAAAGCACTGACAGAAAACACAGGGACTTGTGGTTTCCTCTTAAAAAAAAGTTGAACTTCCTAAATTTCTCTTTCTGAAGTAAGTTCTCATTGCTTCAGTTAAACCAAATTTCAAAATGACTTTTGAAACGGAGAATGAGACAGCTTGAAATAAACATGAACAAGAAATTGCCCACCTTCTAAGGGGACAGAATGAGCAGTTGTGCTCTGTTGAGTGAGGTGACACTGGAGGGTGAAATACCCAGGGGGACAAGGCAGCACACCTTGGCTGTAGGAGCATGAGCCCATGAAGTGCTTTCTCAGCAGTGCATCTGTCAGCAAGGTGCACTCAAAGTCAGGGCACCCTCATCTCCCACAAAAGGGTGAGCACGGAGGGACCCCTCCCACTCCGGGGCAACGGGTTACTGGTAACCTTCATGACCTGTATCTCTGTGTGAATTAGTGTGTGTGTATATGTGGCAGAGAGACAAAGAGAAGGTCGTTGGCTACAGAAGGGTGTTTAGGAATATGTGTTTATTGACTTTTTAAAATGTCTAGTACAGTGGTTTATCTTCTGTATTGTTGTTATCGATTTTGAGTGTGTATTCACAAATCGCTTGTTAATTACTTGTCACCAATAAATCAATAAGTCACTTAGCTCATTATTTTGTTTAAATTACCCGAACTTAGAAATTTTTACCTGTGATAATATCCTTAGGTTCTCAGGTTTTTGTTGTGGATACCTGGAAAGCCTAATTAATTTTTTGCCCCTAAAAATGGCCTTTGATTTCATAAGATGCAAGCATAAATATTGTCTGCTGTGTCAGACCCCGAAAATTTAAAGTGCAAGTCCTGACATTTTTGAGAACATTAGTTCCACAGATCTGTGTTTCAATATAGTTAAAAAAGAATGCAATTCATTACAGGCCCTATTTAATAGCTTGCCCAATGGAAAGCTACCCAGCCTCCAAACAATCCATAAGTGTCATAAATTATAGCTCCATTTGCACCTCTTGGAAAACGCTGTGGCATTTTAAATAATATTATACATCTCCATTTGGACAACTCACCAAGAGCTCCATCAACACTTAAAGTAGGAGCATTTACACACAATGAGAAAGATTCTTGCAGAATGGGAGCTCTCAGCTGGATACAGATTCATGTAAAGAATTACTGAAAAATTGATTCAAAATATGTTGTGGAAATACCAGGAATAAAATCAGCACAACCAAACCAGTGTGTGGAAAAAACCTGCTACCGATGTTGAGAAAGAAAGAGCAATAAAATGGGAAGATTGTGACAAGCACTGAATGAATGGTACATGTATTTAATGCTTTTTTCCTGTAGCAATGTACTTCATAAGCTAAATTTCAAAAACTTTTTTTTAATTTGTGATAAAATTTGATAGGTTTAAAAATCAAAGAAATACATAGTACTCCCTGAAAAAGCAAGATCCTGATTATTCAGTATGAGAAAACTTACAGGATATTATCACACCAGCATATACTTCATTTATTAAGTACATGCAACAGAGAGCAGTTTTATAACTTTTTCAAGGAGAGGTTTAGATACTCTGCTGAAGAACAGAATAAAACAAAGTGATATGCTTATAATTAAACTACAGATATCTTATTTCACTGTCATTTTTTACTCAATACTTAATAAAATAATTACTGCAATTAATATTTTCAGTGGACCAAATGAGATCTTATTTGAATAAACCATCCCACCTAAATATCCTATTTCAGAATGTTTGATTTTTTAAGCATTTTATTTTTGCCAACTGAAATATCTTCTTCATTGAGTTTGCTTTGAGAGGTTTTTCACTAACATATGACTTCCAATTACAAATTTTGTACCTGGATCATTTTAATATCCTCCATGTTTTCATTGCAAAAGAGTGAGGTGAAGTTAGGAACCAAAGTAAGGAATATGAACCATGACTGCTAGACTGCAACTTGTATTTTCAAATATTCCTGACAGGCTTTTCTGTAACAAAAAGATGTGCACATAGTTGCATCAAAAAAAAAATTATAACATTCCTTCTAAAATGTGTATTCATAACAAATGTAGTGTCTTCATAAAACACTGTACCCCATCTCCTCTCTCCTTATTTTCCTTTACAGTTATTGCTCTTGGAAGTGGAAATCTAGTGGGAATTAGTAAAGGATGATAACAACAGTAATAGCAAAACAAAGTTACTCATTGGTCACAAAATTCAACAGAAATTATTTTTAAGACAAAACAAAAAATATAATATCCTAAGAGGCAAAAAACTCAGAGGAGAGTTGTAGGAAGATAGAAGATACATTTGTAGAAACTTGGATTGTAGATTTCCCATTCTGCTACAGTCAGTTTCTGAGTTGGACAAAAAAACCCTCTAACAACCAACAAACAAAACAAACCAACCAAGAAGGTGAATTTCAGTCACATTGCTGAACAGAACAAAGAAGACTGACTCTGGACATCCTGATATGGCAAAGAACCATGCACAGAGACAAAGAGTAGGTGAACCCTGTTGGTCAGATTGCTCCCTCTGTCCCTTAGAAGATGTGAAAATCCTTTGAATTTTAAGTACATGGTGACCCTTGAATTCAGGAATAGGGACAGATCCTTGAGTGCTTTCTATTAAGCTGCAAGCTGACTTTATTCCTACAGTAACTTTCTATATGGGTTTTCATTTTGCATTCTAATAAATATAACTGATAAAGAAACTCTCATGCTGAGATGAAGTGGCATGGAGCATTTATTTTCATGCATTTCAAACGCTGTACCCCTCAGTATGATTTACTCTGCTGTACTACCCTTTGTTAATGATCCCTGCAATTTTGTATCCCCAAACCATGATGAGGTAGCTTCAGAAAATGCTGCTTGAACTGTAGAAAAAAACATATCTTAAGCCATCTTGATAAAACATGTGTATGTGGAACCCAGAGAGTACCAGCTATAGTTTCCTTAATGGTATCTATATAGCCTTAAGGGCCTTCTGTTCATGATTTTTGCCTTCTATATGTTTTCCCCTGTGTAATATAAAAGCTGGAGAAAGTGAGAACAAAGACTTAAAAATGCATAATTGGGGAATTGAATGATCTGAATTCAGTGCAGAGAATAAGAAAGAAGAGCAAACAAAGTTATTTCAAGTGAATTTTCTGATTCCTCCCTACAGGGAGATGAGGCTGACCTCAAGAACAAAACAGTCATGGGGTTGCTCCAAGCTTTATCAGCATCCTTTATAGATATTTTCTTCAGCCAGGAACTTATGAAGCACAGGAGCAAGCAGAAAGGACTATGTGTCCTGGTACAGTTTTAATATTAAGGGCTGGAAGAAAAGAAAAAGAAAAGTCTGAATTTTGCATGACTTCAGGTTTTTTGACTGGCTCCTGTTAATCATTTATTGATAGTGCATATCAGAGGAAAACAGCAATTTCTCTTCTAATAAGAACTTCATAATTCTTCCTCAGGGATATCACAAGTTTTTAAGCAGGTGTAGCTTGACAATACCAAGGTTAGATTTAATTGTAGATTTCAGCAGTATGTACTCATACATGGTAAAATAACATCTGTATGTTGACATATAATTTATGTATTTAAATTCCTTTCTGCTATAGGAAAATATACTACAACCTGTTTTCTTGTCTAGTTTCACTGAGGTGTTCCTTTAAAAATGTAAATTTTGCAGCAGCTCGTCCATTAATAAACCAGAGCCTTGACATTAGTGGGGGAACAAGTGACTGGTGTAATCTAAATAAGCCTATTATTTCAGTTACTCAATCTGCATTTATCAGAAGACAAAATAAATAAATACAAATTTCTATATTCTTAAAATACAATTTTCTGATTTCTGTTACCATTTGCAACTATATATTGGGCTGGACTAAGCATTATTTTGCACATTGTTGTCTTTCTATTAAAAGCATAAAGTATTCTGAGACGTATTACGCCGTATGGCTCTTACAGCTGCAGAGCAGCTGGGCTAAATTATCAAAGGAGGATGCACAATTAAGCAGGATCTTACTAGTACAATCAAGGTCTGTAATTAAGCCTCTGTCTCTGTAGACACATCTGGTCCTTGCCTCTTCACTGTACTCTGGAATCTGAGTTTTACTGTCGTTTGGCAGTAACGTGGGTGTTGGGGAGAGTGGGGACTGGATTTGTGCATGCACTGGGTGCTATACACCTCAAAAAGGTCTGCACAATCAAGATCCTACCGTTAATGAACTGAACTTCAGAGAACGACATCATTTACCATCTTACAAAGGTTTAAAATTTCCACTAGTCACATATTTACCTATACTTATTTGCCTTTTTTTGAAAAAACATGGATATCTGAAAATAACGACATGAATTACTACATCACACTTAAAATAATAACACACAGTCTGTAAAACTGTTTGGCCTTTTTTAAAATTCTACGCATTATGTAAGTAATGTGGTAATGCCTAAGGCTAAAAATATTTTCTACTTCTATTCCATACCTTATTATTAGTTAGAATGCATTGAAAATGTATCATTCAGTATTGCACATACAAAATTTTAAAATGCATGCTATAGAACATATATTAAGGATCAAAATCACATGATGCTAAATTCAAAGAAAACAGATTTTAAATTGTCTCTATACTATACTCATGCCTGTATCAGTACAATAAGAGATGATGTCACTCCTGTCTGCAATCAGAGAATCACAGAATGCTTTGGGTTGGAAGGAACCTTTAAATAATTTCTAGTTCTAACCATCTGCCTTGGGCAGAGACACTTGACTTTAAGTCTGGTTGCTCAAAGCCCCCTCTAACCTGGCCTTGAACCTTGCCAGTGATGGGGAATCTACAACCTCTCTGGACAACCTAATTCAGTGTGTCACCACCCTCATTCTAAAAAAAGTCTTCCTTCCATCTAATCCTATCTATCTTCCAATCTAAACCTATATTTTCTCAGTTTAAAACCATTGCTCTTTGTCCTATCACTACAGACCTTTGGTAAAAAGTCTTTCTCCATTCTTCCTATAGGCTGCCTTTATATGCTGAAAGGCTACAATAAGGTGTCCCCACAGTCTTCTCTTTTCCAGGCTAAAAACACCAACTCTTCGGCTTTTCCTCATAAGAGACATGTTCCATTTCTCTGATAATTTTAGAGATATTTTTCTCTGATAATTTTCCTTTCACATAGCTCTCCTCTGGGCTCACTCCAACAGGTCCCCGTGTTTCCATTACCAAGGACCGAGAGCTGGATGCAATACTCGAGGTGTGATCTCACAACAACAGATCAGAAAGGGAAAATCACCTTCCTCAACCTGCTGGCCACCCTTCTTTTGGTGCAGTTGGCTTTCAGGTCTGCAAGAGCACAATGGCAGTTCAGATCCAATTTTTCATCCAACAGTATCCCCACTCCTTCTCTCTGCCTGGCTGCTTTTAATACCTTCATCACCCCGTCTGTACTGACACTTTGCCTTGTTGAACTTTCATATATTTACATGGGCTTACTCCCCCAGCCTGTCCAGTCTTGGGATGGTATCCCATCCCTCAGATATGTCAACTGCACTACTCAGCTTGGTGCCATCTACAAGTCTGCTGAAGGTGCTGCCAATCCCACTGTCTGTGTCATCAATAAATTTATTAAATAATATCAGTCCCAGTACAGACACCTGAGGGAAACTTCTTGTTACTGGTTTCCATTTGTGCATTGAGCCATTGACTGTAACTCTTTGAACATTCATCCATCCATCCATCCATCCAGCCATCCATCCATCCATCCATCCAACTCTTTATCCATCTGAAATTTCGCCCAGCAAATCCATATCTCTCCAATACAGAATTAAGAATGTTGTGTGGGACCTTATCAAAGGTCTGGGTAGATGACATCTGCAGCTTTTCCTCAGTCCTCTGGTGCAATTGCTCATCATAGAAGGCTACTGGTTAGTGAGGCAAACAAATGCAATTAACAGCTGAGTAGAAGAGAAATGAGGGATGAGGGCACAGAGAAAATCAATCAGCACATACATTGTCATTGCAAACATGCACACATGCATGTTTAATTAACAAGAAGCATGCTTTCTGTCTTTGAAGGATAAATGGGTTGTACTGAGTTCCTGTTGAGTCACAGTGGCATGAGTATAAACAAGCCTCTACAAGTGTCACAAATGTGAGAAAAGATAATTATATCTGCACTGCAGATATTTCCTGCTGACAATCAGATTTATATGAAGTCTATTGGAAATGGGAAAAATTCTCAGCAATTTCAGTTGTTCTTTTATTAAGCACCATGTGAAGAGTTTGTTTATAATATAGTAAGTAGATTTTGCATTTGAATAATAAAGGTTGTGCTAGTTTTAGTGGATAAATAAAAAATCCAATCACTGGGCAACTAAAATCTGCAAAATTAAAAAGTGTGAGATTGATCTTTTCTATCTAGATCTCATATTCTCTTGTATTTATCCAATGAATATATGTTAATATAGAAATATATGAACTCACCTCTTAAACTGGAGCCAGAATAAAATTACTACTTTACTATACTATATTCTAAGGAAAAAACTTCAACAACTTAAAAATCCTTTATTATATCAAAGGGGACAAAAAATCTGAGCTAGGTTTTCGCATTCAGTATAGTACAGTCTAATAGGCAGAAGTTTGCATATTGAGACTAAAACACACTGCTGGCTCTACGCCCTTGCTACAATGCAGACAACAGCTGACCTGTGCATGTAAGGATGATGATATTAAAATTAAAAGCATGAACTTACCCTGTGTGGTTTTTGTCACTATATTCTGCAGATTTTATGAGTAAAATCTTCAGGACGTTTTTTGATCCCTTTTATGAAAATAATTTGAATCAGAGTTTTTGGGACTGAAAAACACTCATAACTTCACAGTTTAGTTATTTAGTAATTTTTCTGACCCATGACAGACAGCTAGGATGTACTATGAAGACATATCTTTTCAGAAAAAAAAAGATATCTAAAATGGTGATGCCTGCTTGACACTAGGCTTTGGGAGTTTTCAAAACTGCATCTCTGAATTTTATCTCATTTTACTGCAAAAATCTTGAACTGCATTTTGTTACTTGACTCTATCTCAGTAAATATGAACTATGTGGTGTTCTTGTTACAGAGGAAACCTTGCAAATGTCCTACCCCTGTTGAATCGCAAATGATGGCACAGTATCCTTGTGCTGTTCAGAATAAATGGAATGAAAGGAATGGAGAGCCAGAAACCAAAGGACAGCAGCAGGTAGGTAGCCAGCATTAAAGTGTTGAGAAATGAGCTATTTAAGTCACCATTTCTAAGATTTTCTTTCCACATCCAGAATAGACCTGTGGAATACAGTCTTCCCTTGAGTCTGGGAGAAGAGGAACAGAAACCCACATAAAATGTTAGAGTTTCACTTTGTAGCTTTGAATATTGTATTGAGTTAACAAACACCAAGTCCTATTTAATTCTAATTAATTAATTTTATAAATATCTGTTTTACAAACCTCAAATATGGGATTATTTCATATTAACTGTATGAGTCTTAGGTTATGGAATTGTAAGAAATAATTTTATTATTATTGTTTATGATGTATGTATAAGGTATTTTTCCCAGAATATTTCAGAGTTTGACTTCTGCTACTAGCTGTTTGTGTACCATAAGGGAAGTAGTAACAGTAAAAAAAAAGGTTCCTGGAATCAATTTATGCTTTTAGAGAAACCTTACCCTTCAGTTGAATGACTTTTACTCTGAAGCAGGACAAAAGATTTTAAATGGGTTTACTTTTGTGGAGAGATGAAACCTAAACCCAGAAATATTTGCTAAATGTTTTGGGAAACTGCAGTGCAGTATTTGCATTCACAGAGGCTACTATTCAGGGAAATATATGATGATGTCAGTTCAGTACTCTTCCATATCTAGATAGGCTGGACCTCCAACCATCTCTTTTCTATAACAAGGAGGAGAAAAATAACTTCTTACTGTACATGTTCTATGCTACAGTGAAACAGCAGCCTAAGTTCTGAACATAAATTGTATATATAGTGTGGTTTGGACTAAAATGAGGTTTTAAAGACCATAAAAAAGATGTAACTTCACATGAGCAAAAATCTTCAACAAAGTGTCATAGACAAAACTATTGAAACAGCACGGCAGCCAAGTCAGATACACTTTAAGATGAAAAGTAGAAACTTATTTTCCTCTTCACTATGTCTTTAATTAAGTAACAGTCGATGCCACATTGTATTATTTCATGAATCCTATAGAATATGCTAAATATCAAGAAGGGATGTATCTGGTTTCAATAAAAATTTCGAAAGAAACAAGGTGTGGGTCCAGGTAAGATATTGGTCTCTATCTGGCAGTACAGTTTGACCTACAGATGTAATGAAATGTTTGACCCTCTGAAATACAAGCAAATTTATTTCAGTGCACTCTAGGAACTGCGGGAAGTAAGATAACTCTATAGACAAACACATTGATTCATGGTTAAAGATGCTGCAGTTTTAAAGAAATCAATTTTGATGCAGTTATAAGTTATTTTCTGCAAGGGACACCTCTTTGATCTCCAGCTTAGACGGCAAAGCCTTATTGTGTTCTCCTGCTTAAACTCATTGTCACACAGGGTTTGTTCTTCTGTACTGCCTGGGGAGTGTGCTATTCGAGCCTAGATGTTTTCTGGGGAAGAGCTGGCATACAGAAAACAACGTTGTAGATGGTACTAGCAATTAAGCATGAATAATGGCAAACTTTCTTCCTGTCCCTGTGCTACTTATACACACAGAAATAGCCTCGGTGCCTCACGGATGTTTGGTAATATCACTGCTGTCAGCATTATCCCTTACTTAAATATAAGGCAATACTTTCAAGACTTTTGTTTTGAAAGTTAAGGTGCATAGCAAATATGTTCACTATATATGAAATTAAATCCTGTTAGTTTATAGTCCACACCTGGAAAAAAATAGATTGTGTAAAATTAAAGTATGCCCTTGGGAACAAAGACTCCTGTATTCTCATGCTGCAGGCAGGTATTACCTATTTAGTAAGTCACTGAACTATTTATGCTTCATAAATCCCATCTACAAAAAAAGACATATTCTAGTCATTAATTCTAGAAAAATACTAATAACCTACAGTAAAAAAAAACTGGGGGGGAGAAGAAAAGTAAAAGTGATTTTTATGTTTATTTAAATATCAATGAACATTATCTTTGAAGAAATCATACATTTTGATGAAAAAAAAAGGTAAAGATAAATGTGTGAGCAAAGAGTCAAAGTAGTCCATGATAAAAGGAAGAGATTAGTTCTGTTCAACAGATGACCTGACAGGACACATATGATAATATTATTCCATCTAACTGAAAATCATAATTGCATTTTAAGATTAATGGTAAGTATTAATATTTAGCAGTATGTACTCCCATCTTATACTCACTAGAGATCAATGGGCATTCAAAGAATGAGCAAAATCTGCAATTAGAAATCATTTGTCATTTGGAAGGTGTCATTGATCAACATCAGCTTTCAGCAGTATATTTGATTTCTATTTAAAATTATTTAATTTCTATTCTTAGTAATTATCCACAGAAAGATCCTTCAGCCCCCATTCATGTGCACACTCTGTGATCATAGACCAGACAGGGGTTGCCCATTTCTGAGGTCCTTTATTGACAAAATTCACAAGTATGCTTAATAATGGTGATAAAACTGTGTATGCTTGGTGTCCTAGAAAAATTTTATCTAAAAGTGCAGCTGCCCAATAATTCTGTAGCCAACAGAATATTCCTAGTTTATTAATCTGGTATGCTAGTTTGTCTCCTTTGATTCTTCTAGGGAGCCTGGTTTGATCATGTTTCCAGATATGCCAGATGACCAAAGTGAGAGTGAAGATTTCTATGTTAGGAAACACTGCAGCTACAGCAATAGAAAGATATTAGTGTCACTGATAGTTTTCCACTCTTTTTGAAGGAAGAACTTATAAGTAATAATAATTCAGTAATGTTTCAGTAATAATAATAGTGAGAAAAAAATCTGTCCCCAGTCCTCAAGCAATGGAGTTGGAATATTCATGCAGATTTTTCATCTTCACACAGCTTATGAATTGATGGAAAATTATACATTGCCTCATTGCATTATCACAAAGTATATTTATCATGGTTTAGTTAGAATTACAAATTTGACATTTATTTCTCTGTTATTAAGATTCAAAAAAACACAAAACCCAAACCAAAATCAAATTAAAGGGATAAAATAAACCTATGTGAAACAAGCAAAGTAGTTTAATTAGATGCACTGTTTAAGGAGATGGTATATTCACTGAAGCAATGAAATTATGTTGCTTGAAGAGAATATAAATATTTTTACATTAACCTGCCATTACTTTAGCTGTTATTAACATTCAAAAGGACTCAGCCAAAGAAGGACAGAGCCATTTTGAGATCTTCAGTGTCATGGAGGAGTCTTCACAACAGTATACCAGTAGGGGATGCCAAAAGAAAATGTAAAAGTCATCTTGTCCCATGAGCATATTCCTGGTTTGTCAGTGGATTCCTTCATATTTCATACCTTGGTCTTTGAATTCTGAAAGCAGAAGGCTGAAAAAAAGAGTATCAGTAGAAGAATATCACAGAATAATCACTACAATGAAGTGATTATTAATCAAGAAACAGTAAAACTTTGTAATGGAAGAAGCAGACTATTTTATTGGTATACAAGTACCAATAAAATTTGAAAATATTAGGACTGAAAAATTTGAAGATATTAGGACTATTACACATACTAAATAATAGGGTTGTAAAGAATCAGACAATATGTATCACAGGGCAAAATATGCTTTTTTCTCTTTAAGGAAGTATCTAGGTTTGTATTTACGAGTTTAAAACATCACAAGTATATATTAATTCATTGATATTTCTGCCTGAGTTTGGCAACTGGTTTATAGGTTCCCCTATGGTTTATCATTTTAGCATATAATTTTTAATATATTTTTCTAATTTAAGTTATTCTTCTCTACTGTGTGGTAATCATTGGGTTGAAATGTCATTTAACTTTATGAATTCATATTGACTTTTTTGTTGTTTTTAACATACGTTTTCTTTGCAACATTAACATTCTATAGAGCAGTTGCATTAAACTAACGGAGCTAGACAGGCATTCAACCAAAGGACTTCAGTTATATGATGCTCAAAATTGTGAAATGTAACTGCACAGTTCCAGCCATAGAATTTACAATGCAGATGATTAAGTTTGCAGATGATTCCCATAAACCTCCTTGAATACTGGAGTACTCCAGATGGAAAACAGAAAATAAGAAAATAAGGGATAGACTCAAGTGGGTTCCCAAAACTGAAGTGTCATGGTCTGGGGATCCTAAGACAAGAAAGTCACGGACCCGTTGGAAAAAATCCAGAGGAGGCCACGAGGATGATCAGAGGTCTGGAAGACCTCTCATATGAAGACAGGCTGAAAGAATTGGGTCTGTTCAGCCTGAAGAAGAGAAGACACTGAGGAGAACTGACAGCACTCTTCAAGTACGTAAAGGGTCTACAAGAAAGCTAGAAAGGAACTTTTTACAACTGCATGTAGTGGCAGAACAATGGGGACTATATGGAAAATTACAGACCCATCTACTTTCTACTGATCTCGTAAAACTAATCATCTCAGCCAGCATTTACACCTCTTAAAGTTAATGGAGTTTAAGAGCAGATGCAGCCACAAAGGAAAGACAGCTTTGGGAAAGAATGCAAATCAAGAAAATAAAGTGGGGTCCATATGTATATATTGCACAGCTATGTTCACTACGGCTCAATTTGTTCGGTAGAGAGCTTTTTTTAGGGTCAACTGACACTTTTTATGGCTTGTGACTTAGGTTTCAGTGCTGTGCTAATCAAATCTTGGTGTCATAAATACCCTGCGAAGTGTGACATATCTGACTTTGACAGAATATGGTACTGTTCACCTTGACACTTTATCCACCTCATATATATGTGTCCTGATACTGCCTTAAATTTAGCAGGGGAATCTGAAAATTACAAGGGAGTTGAAACAGATGAAACTAATGTTATACAAAGGATGCCAAAACGAATATTTTTATATTTTATGTAATACATTTTCAAAAGCTTTTAAAAATATCCTGCAATTAGCAATTATATTCTCTTCCACATTTCAACAGGCTACATTAAGTTATTTTTTCCATTGTCCAAATCATATTTCTTGAAGAAATATGTTGATTACTTTGTATCTACAAGATTATTCTTTTCTAATTATACATTGCACAAATGGTAATCAGTTGTGCTGCATTGCAGCATCAATTCAGTAAAATAACAGTTTATAAAAATTGTCTGTCAGTAAGGGGGAGAGAAGCCTCCAATCTTTAGGACTTCTGCTAGCTTTTATCATGTTTAATTTGCTCCATCATTCACATTATTTTCTTTCTGATTTCTTAGAAATTGATAAAGAATACACAGACTACTTAAGTAATAAAAGTGCAGATCCATTCTTCTACACAAATTAGCTGCTGAAAAAGTTAAATAAATTACAGGCTCAGTGCATAATTCCCATCTTATTAGTGCTGTCTAAATCCCAGTTTCCAAACATACCCTTCATCAAGATACATCTCCTTCATTTCACCTCTATCTGCTGCTGTCAATCCACACATTTCCTTCAATTAAGAATTAAAAAAAAAAACATTTAAAAGAGCTTTTCTCTGGACAGAAGCATACTGAAAATGTTGCTGTTGCAGTAATAAATAAATAAATAGATAAATAAATATATATTTTATCTCATTTGCATGACAGCAAAGTCTTCTGCCTGGGAAAAATATACTATCAAAGTGTAACATACATTCAAGCAATTAGGTCATTCAAGTAAAAAAGAAGAACTGATTCTGAAATCGTCTTTTGATGAAAAGAATTTATATTCACCTTCACTGATTCCCTTCTGAAACACATTTAACTTCATTCTTCCTTTATATGTCAATTTGTCTACTCCAATACAAGCAAAATGGCATTCCTGACAGATACCTGTTCTGCAAAGCCTACAGAGTTAGAGGCTCTGCAGACTTGCTATGGACTTTTCTGATGTCTTGTAGCCATTAGAAAATTTAAATAATAATTAGTTCCATTATTTCTTATGTAGTTCACTATGTATACAGGATGCAGGTTATTGCATTTGCAGGAAGTTTGTATGGATTTGAAAAGTATCTTAATGCCAGATCCACATGAACATCCACACATCCTTTTTAAGCATCTTCAAACTAGGTAATTCTCACAATAACTTAACTCATAAGTGACTTACAAGTGCCTTGGAGAAACATGGCAAATATAAGTAGTGTTAAACTACAGAGGACTGTCTAGGGACACCACACTTTAATATTTTTAATTATGTAGAATGAATGGAATGCTTTTTTTCTTAGTGGACTACAGAACCAATAATACTTGGGAGGAGGGTGTTTGGATTCAAGATAACATTGGAAACTAAGAGCATGGCTACATAGGAGGTGCTACTTTTAGACCAGAACATCCAGCTAGTTAAAGGCAGATAGGAGAATAGCTGACTAGTGACAGCTCTGAGAGGAAGAGTCTGAGGATTAACCCATGGGAACAATATTAACACATTTCAATTTAAAAAATATTAATTTCAGAGGATCAAGCATCAGTAAAAATAAAAAGGCAAGTAAAAACATCCTAGTGCTCTGCTTATCAGAAATGTGTTCCCCTGTATGACAGTATTTAGGTAAGAACAGGTGCACCAGTTAGGAAATCCATGGAACAATGCAACACAAACTTACACAATATACATCAAAAAATGCAAAATGAATAAATATTAATTTCAATCTTCCATGGAATTAATTATGTTTTATTTGATATTTTAGCTTCAACTGCTAAAAAAATTATTTTTTTAGACTGAATTTTATTAATTCAGCAAAGCTATCTTTTTGGATGTCTTCATACCCATAGTAAACTGAAGTGACAAAGAGAAAGGCAGTGAAAGGAAACCTGGTCCATCTCCTCCTCCTTGTAGCTTCAGACATGTGAGTGATTAGAAGTTGGTCACTTCATTTGAGATAAATAGCTTTACCAAGAGAGAATATTTTCCAGCCTTTATCTTTCCTTGTGGAGCTGTTCCACTTTGTAGTAATAAATTATTGACTCATTTGATGAGGAACAATGGCATTACAGCCGTAGAGGTTAGAGTGCACTGATGGGAAATGAAATTTTCATCTTCAGGTCCTTGCTTCAGTAAATATTCAAAATTCATGAGAAAAAAAGTTCAAAGACCAGTAATCCCAACTCAAATGACCTAATTAGACTAGTCTGTATGCATCAAGCAGGTGGTCTCATCTGTTAGGGAAATACCCAGTCATTACAATAGTGCCTAGTTAGGAAATAATTTCATTTTTTATATTGCAAGTGAATGGTCAATACATTTTATTACTGGATAAGGTAAAATAATGTCTTCTGGGTCCTTTCAGAGAGGAAGATCTAAAGTTGCTTAGCTCCATGATGGGATGCTTTGTCTTAAGAGGGAACTCTTTTCTGTTGGATTGCTTCCATAGCTTTTCACTCACTCTGCAGGTGCCTATTAATATGTCCTATTATCCATGCAAATTTTTATGGGCATAGTCACTACATTCACTACTGTGATTCCATTAAGTCCACGAGCCCTGTTTAGATGGATCCACAAGTCCCAAGATGTTATTCTAAGGCCACTCTTATGAATGTTTGATGAATCATGGTGGCTAAGAAAAATGCCCAAAGACTGAATGAAAGCAAATGCCACCCCCATCTTCAAGAAAGGCAGCTAGGAGGACTTAGAAAACTGCAGGCCAGACAGCTTCATTTTTATCCCTAGGAAGTTTATGGAGCAGTTATTCCTGGAAACCATTGCCAGGCACATCAAGGAGGAGAAAAGAATGAAGTCAGCATAGAATCACCTGGGGAAATTCATGCTTGACAACTTGCTAAACTCCCATGAGGAACCAACATGCCTGGTAGATGAAGGAAATATTGTCTACCTGGACTTCGGGGAGGTTTTTGACATCTATGTACATAGCAGCATGCATACATACCTGAAGGGAGAGTGCCAAGAGGAGGAAAGCAGTGTCATTTCAATGACACTCAATGAAAAGACAAGAGGCAGTGGGCACACACTGAAATGCAGGAGATTTCCTCTGAACATCAGGAAGTGATCTTTTACTGTGAGGGTGACTGAACCATGGCACAGGCTGCCCCAAAAAGCTGTGGAGTCTGGATCTTTGAAGACAAAAACATGCCCAGATACAATCCTGGGAAACTCTAGGTATCCTGGTTTAAGCAGAGGGGCTGGACCAGATGAGCTCCAGAGACCCCTTCCACCCTCATTCACTCTGTGGTAGTGAATTCTCTCTGAGATGCATTTCAAGGACTGGCATTACAAATTTAGGTGTAGGGATATATTCTGTTCACATCATAACGGCACATACTGGTCCGCAAAATGTATTAATGTATAAGAATTATCTACTTGTGTTCAATATAAAAATAAAGAATTGGTCTTTATGTAACTTCCATTGCAATATTCATAAGGGAAGAAAAAGACTTAATTCCTTCATTTTCTTAACTCTAACAAAGATTTTAAAAATTACTTTAAAAAAATGTACCATAATTATTAGACTAGGAAACAATTTTAGTTGGGAAAAAAAGTTATAAAATTGTGTATAATGTGGCAAAGAAGCCAAGAAAATAGGAAGGAAACAAAAACAGAAAAAGAGTGAGCTTGAGTCTGCAAACTACTAAACTACTTCTATAAGTAGTCTAGAACAGGGAAACACAAAGTGCATTTCTAATGTATTCACGGACTTTATCCAATATCTGGATAGTAGAACCCAATCCTTCTGTGCAACTTCTCTCATCAACAAAAACTCCAACATGTTGACACCACCACCGCTCCTGTCCCAGGCATATTTAAAATACAAACAACAGTTTTCTTGAAAATCCCTTTGCATGAAAGTTTCAAGGCATTTCAGGGATTCTCCCCATTCTCGTTTCTCATGTGGCTTGAAAGTATATTTGATAAAATATGTAACAAAGCATATGATTTACGGGAGAGCGTAAAATCGATGATTTGGGAATTGAGCTCTTGTTGATATTAAACTTGATGTTCACTCTCTGTGAAGTTTTATGGAGCTGAAGCATAAATCTCCCACTACAAGTTTTCCACACAACATTAATACTCCTTTTGGAAGTAACAACCCTCCTAAAACATTCAAACCCATGTTTTTACTAACTCTCAGCTTCATGTGTGTTGGTACTAATCGAGATGTAAGACTGCGGGAGAGTTTAACATCTGTATTTGGAAATCTGTTGTAAAGTGTATTATTAGCACCATAAAATTCTATCAATCATACAGAATGATATTGAAAAATAAATACTATCCCAACTAGAGTGAAAGAATCTAAAATTATAGAAAATGTAGTTCAGGAAACAAAACAATGCTTTTATAAATACATGCCCACATTTTGATTTTTACTCTTACTTCATTGCAGAATGGAAATACCTTTTTAATAAATTTGTCATATTACAAATACACGCAACATTCTAGTATAAAATAGGATAAGCAGAAGTAATTAGTTGGAATATGTAGAACAAAGAATTGCCTTAAAATATTTACAGCATTAGTTTTGATATTCCCTTTGAATGGTTTATTTGCTTAGATTAATTAAAATTTTACAGGAGCTTTCAAAAGAATAGTTGCAATCTGAAATCTTAAACAACATATTTTCCATTTATTAGAATTGACTGACTATAGTTGAAATTATTAAAATAACAAAAGAAATAATTAAAAGGTTTGTTTAATAGAAGGTGTTAATTTATAAATCATTGCTTCATAAATATGTCATTTTTAAAACTAAATAGAGACAGTACTGATAAAGGAAAATAAATGAGCAGGGTTTAGGAATTGTACAAGTATTATGAACAAAAAAATGGATCAGACTTTAAATTTAGAGCCTCCTGGGTCTAGGTCAATAACCATCACATACTGAAGTTAGAAAAACAAATTTCAGCTTCCAAAATTGACATTCAAGTAAACATTCAGCACAGAAGACTGACATTCTATTACATCTATTTCAGTAAACAAAAGGAAGATTACAATTCATAGTGATGCAGTGCAATAAATGGAAGACAAAGAAAGTNAATGAAGTCAGCATAGAATCACCTGGGGAAATTCATGCTTGACAACTTGCTAAACTCCCATGAGGAACCAACATGCCTGGTAGATGAAGGAAATATTGTCTACCTGGACTTCGGGGAGGTTTTTGACATCTATGTACATAGCAGCATGCATACATACCTGAAGGGAGAGTGCCAAGAGGAGGAAAGCAGTGTCATTTCAATGACACTCAATGAAAAGACAAGAGGCAGTGGGCACACACTGAAATGCAGGAGATTTCCTCTGAACATCAGGAAGTGATCTTTTACTGTGAGGGTGACTGAACCATGGCACAGGCTGCCCCAAAAAGCTGTGGAGTCTGGATCTTTGAAGACAAAAACATGCCCAGATACAATCCTGGGAAACTCTAGGTATCCTGGTTTAAGCAGAGGGGCTGGACCAGATGAGCTCCAGAGACCCCTTCCACCCTCATTCACTCTGTGGTAGTGAATTCTCTCTGAGATGCATTTCAAGGACTGGCATTACAAATTTAGGTGTAGGGATATATTCTGTTCACATCATAACGGCACATACTGGTCCGCAAAATGTATTAATGTATAAGAATTATCTACTTGTGTTCAATATAAAAATAAAGAATTGGTCTTTATGTAACTTCCATTGCAATATTCATAAGGGAAGAAAAAGACTTAATTCCTTCATTTTCTTAACTCTAACAAAGATTTTAAAAATTACTTTAAAAAAATGTACCATAATTATTAGACTAGGAAACAATTTTAGTTGGGAAAAAAAGTTATAAAATTGTGTATAATGTGGCAAAGAAGCCAAGAAAATAGGAAGGAAACAAAAACAGAAAAAGAGTGAGCTTGAGTCTGCAAACTACTAAACTACTTCTATAAGTAGTCTAGAACAGGGAAACACAAAGTGCATTTCTAATGTATTCACGGACTTTATCCAATATCTGGATAGTAGAACCCAATCCTTCTGTGCAACTTCTCTCATCAACAAAAACTCCAACATGTTGACACCACCACCGCTCCTGTCCCAGGCATATTTAAAATACAAACAACAGTTTTCTTGAAAATCCCTTTGCATGAAAGTTTCAAGGCATTTCAGGGATTCTCCCCATTCTCGTTTCTCATGTGGCTTGAAAGTATATTTGATAAAATATGTAACAAAGCATATGATTTACGGGAGAGCGTAAAATCGATGATTTGGGAATTGAGCTCTTGTTGATATTAAACTTGATGTTCACTCTCTATGAAGTTTTATGGAGCTGAAGCATAAATCTCCCACTACAAGTTTTCCACACAACATTAATACTCCTTTTGGAAGTAACAACCCTCCTAAAACATTCAAACCCATGTTTTTACTAACTCTCAGCTTCATGTGTGTTGGTACTAATCGAGATGTAAGACTGCGGGAGAGTTTAACATCTGTATTTGGAAATCTGTCGTAAAGTGTATTATTAGCACCATAAAATTCTATCAATCATACAGAATGATATTGAAAAATAAATACTATCCCAACTAGAGTGAAAGAATCTAAAATTATAGAAAATGTAGTTCAGGAAACAAAACAATGCTTTTATAAATACATGCCCACATTTTGATTTTTACTCTTACTTCATTGCAGAATGGAAATACCTTTTTAATAAATTTGTCATATTACAAATACACGCAACATTCTAGTATAAAATAGGATAAGCAGAAGTAATTAGTTGGAATATGTAGAACAAAGAATTGCCTTAAAATATTTACAGCATTAGTTTTGATATTCCCTTTGAGTGGTTTATTTGCTTAGATTAATTAAAATTTTACAGGAGCTTTCAAAAGAATAGTTGCAATCTGAAATCTTAAACAACATATTTTCCATTTATTAGAATTGACTGACTATAGTTGAAATTATTAAAATAACAAAAGAAATAATTAAAAGGTTTGTTTAATAGAAGGTGTTAATTTATAAATCATTGCTTCATAAATATGTCATTTTTAAAACTAAATAGAGACAGTACTGATAAAGGAAAATAAATGAGCAGGGTTTAGGAATTGTACAAGTATTATGAACAAAAAAATGGATCAGACTTTAAATTTAGAGCCTCCTGGGTCTAGGTCAATAACCATCACATACTGAAGTTAGAAAAACAAATTTCAGCTTCCAAAATTGACATTCAAGTAAACATTCAGCACAGAAGACTGACATTCTATTACATCTATTTCAGTAAACAAAAGGAAGATGACAATTCATAGTGATGCAGTGCAATAAATGGAAGACAAAGAAAGTTTAAAGGGGATAAATAAAATTAAATGTACAAAGAAATGCAAATTATTTTAAAGGTTTAGTTACTTTTCATATAACTTTATGATATATTTCTTTAAAAATATGTATCTTTATATTTGTTTCAGTATAGATTTTTCCTCAGTGCAACATTTTGGACTGTAAACAGAAATGGCATAATTATAACTCTAGAAAGATTTTTGTTAGTTCTTCACCTGAGATCAAACAGACAGTGTAGTCATCCTGTCTGTGGAAGATAAAATATTTCAAGATATATTTATATTGTTAAGTCACACATCTAATAGACTCAACTATGCATTTGTTATTCCATTAACTAGATTAACAACATATGGTATGAACGTACCTCATCAACGAGCTATATTGCTTTGTGCATCTTATGCATAGCTGCTGATAAATGGGGCAATAACACATTAACAATGCTGAAGCTGTATATAACATGCCTTGAATTTTTTTTTATCATTAATATTTAATAAATTAATTAATGTGTTGAAGTAATAAACTTAAAACTTACTTTGTGTTATAGCAATGGAGCAATATATTTTGACTACTAACAAATAAATGCTTTTAGTTGGCAGCCTCAAAGAAAATTATTTACACAATGCTTACACAGCACTTTTAAGAAAAAATGTAAGCATTCAACATTGAGTTGATAAAAACACATTAATAGGGTAAAGATGGAGAAAACTTCTCCGTTATTCCTGAATTTAGTTTTTCCCTTCTTATTGCTGCCTCACTAATTGATGAGGAGTTTAATTTCATGGAATAAACTAGCACAAAATAATAGAGAAAAGAATTTGTCAAAAAGATTACCATACTATTACTTTCTGAAGAAAAAAATAATTTATTTGTCTATTACTGGTTTAAAATAATCTATTTGTTTAAGTTTCTTGACCTGTATAGAAGCTCTGCAAGTGTTTGACATCCATATAGTAGAATGTGAAGACTACTAAATTATAAATCCATCCAAGAAAATTCTGAGTATTTAAGGAAAATAAAAATGTCTGTATGGGGAGAGACCAAAGAATTATCTAGCACAAAGGCCCGACAATAATCAACAATGGATGTTTAGGAAAGAATATAACAAAAACAAATGAAGAGGTAACAAACCTGACTGAGAAACTTACATAAAATTTTGTAGCGTATTAGTGAATAAAAAAATATATAGTCCTGGTTTGCAATTACTTACAACTAGATAATAAGAAATAAGACAGTGACTTAAATTACTGAGAGTGTCAAGTTTTATGAAGACTACAGAAATTTGCCTTCTCCAGATTACCTGACAATAGCAGAATGAACTTGCTGTGTAAAACTTAAAATAAGTATACATTTCTTCACATTCAGCCTTGAAATGGTCTCATGCTAAGGGAGCTGTGCTGTGCAGTGGTGTGGAAACACTGCTCTTGAAAGGAAGAAATGGAGGACTAAACAGAATCAGTTTAGATGCTGACTTTGTGTAACATCTGGCTACAGGTCTGAATATAAACCAATACAGACTCATTTTCATTGACATTGTGAAGGGTACTAAATTTCTCTGAGGAGATGATAGCATTTTTATTTACTGACAGTGGAATGGTATTAAAACAAAACAAAAAAAACAGTTCATCTGTTTTGTTAGAAACTGTGAAAAGTGTCAGTGTTTAGGTCTTCTGCAGTAACTGTGTGATTCAGGACTAAATTGGGCCAGTGACACTTTGAAATAAAGGCAAGTTACAGCTTCTGTCTGTAGGCACTGGATTTATTTGCAAATGTAAAAGTAACCACTGTCATACTCTGACATTCTAACTTCTGGCTTTGTGTTTCTCCATGTCCTTTCAAAGTGTCCTGTCAATGTGCTATATTTAGGCAAATAAAATAAATAAATTTAACCAAAGATAATAAATAAATATTTTTTAAGACTGCTGAACAGTATATACATATATATGGTCACATAAATTTTACTTCAGGATGTGAATGATATGACCAACAAAGGGACAAAGAAGAGTGCATTTTTCTTTGGGAGGCATAGTAAAACTTGCAAACAGTGACACAAGTAGGAGATACAGCAGACAGAGAACATAAAATATAAGATTGGCATAAGGGGCTGCAAATTAAAAAAAATAAGCATAAGGGGATGCAAATAAGCAAGACATCCTGAAAAACATGTGGGAAGGATGAAAGGAAAATGAAAACCAAGATAATCAGTAATGTGCACAGATGAGATTCCCCATCTTTTAAGAGGCACAAGAAGCATGAAAACATTAGTGGTGAACGAGGAAATCCAGGTAAAAAGAATACTTCTGTTTCATTCTGATTTTCGTTCTTTTCAATAATGGTAACCTCAGTCTTAGCAGCTAAGAAGAACCAAGGACCACAGGCCTCAGTGCTATTTATAAGGCATCCATTCCATGCTATTTTATATACAGTTATTTTGGGGTATAAGTTTCAAAGACTAACAGTTGTGTACGTGAACTGCCTAGTAATAGCAGGAACTTTCAAACTGTGCTCTAAACAAAATTCAGTCAAATATTTAAAAGAAGCCAAGTGAATCAGACAATTGTCACAGTGATTCCTAAATCTGAGAGTTATAATATGTGTAGGTGTATAGAAATATTTACATACATATGTGTGTGTTTTAGTCTATTTGTGTTCTCTACATATGCACACATGTAAAGATATTCAGCTTGAGTAATACATATTTACTAACTTGTCCTGGTTTTAGAGACAAAATTTTTAGGAGGAAATGCTCTGGAATGAGTGCCTCCTCCCAAGGGAAAAGGGCCTCCCCCTTTCCTCCATGAATGAGAGAAATTAACAAAAGTAAGTGAAAGTGGGAAAAATAACCCCTGAACTATTTATTAACACAAAAGAAAACTGGGAAAACAAAGAGGAAAAAAAGGAAAGAGTGCCCATGAGGAACCAGTAACCCCCCTCAGTCTCCAGGAAGGGGAATGGGAGTCCACACAGCTGGCTGCTGGAGAAGGGCAGATGGAATGAAACCTTTTGACTCTTCTTCGGCGCCGGTTCTCCTCTTCACAGCAGGCGATGTTGGTTCATCTCTGTGTCCCTTCTCTCACTGGCCTGGTCTTCCTCTGGGTTTGGACCAGTGGGGCCACCCTGCAGGCCTGCCAGGGCCACCCCACAGGCCCCCTGGGCAGGAGATAAGGGAAGGAAAGCTGGGAGGTCAGGGGCAGAAAAAAGGGAAAACAAATAGAACCTTTTCTAAGCCACAAGAACAAATAAAACCCAAGAGAGAGAGAGAATAGCTGAGTGTCACCAGTGCACTCCCTCCCCAAACCTGGCTGAGAGCCATTGCTCCAGGGCTGTTGGGCTGAGCCGTTGAACCAACCCACACCTGCAGTCCCATGGCTCCAGCCCCACCCCCGGGTCCACCTGAAAGGTACAGACACCTTGGGCACTAAGCAGACGGTTACGGAATAAAGGAGCCTCATAACATCACCCCAGGACATAACTCCATTCAGTTGTGATCAAAATGACTTTTTAAATAGTTATTGTACTTCTTTCACAATGTCATAAGTGGAATCTAAGGGGTTGGCTTCCACATTCATAGAGAAGAAGTTTATATATAATTAATTAAGTTATTAAGTGNAGCTGTGGACCCGGATTTCAATTTTTTTTCCTAATGGTTTTTGTTAATAAACCTCCTTTTTATTTCAACTAATTATTAAGAGTTGGCTTCGTTTTTCACACTAATGGGTCAGCTAAAATCAATGGAGTCTTTCCACTGACTTCCAATGAGTTCCAGGTAAGGATGCAATCTCTGGGAGTTCAAGATACAGTAGTAATTTCTATTGAAAAAAAAATCAAAGCATGTTGACGTGTTCCAGTTTTAAAGCAAACTTTTTGATACTGATTCAAACTTTCAGGTGTAGTTATAAACCACAGAGGGAAAACATTAGTGGATTGCTGGCCTGTTCCACATGGCAACACCATCAGCTACTCAAGATAGTACAGTCTACATGGAGAAAGATACATCACTTCAGCATCACTTCAGGTCCTTACTGTTACAACCAACCAACCAGCCAAAACCCCACTCTACTGGATATATTTAAAATTTAAGCATGTATAGAGGTCTTCAAGGGTCAAAAGATATTAAGCTATAATAGAGGTAAAATTAGTGGTAAGGAGTTACTGTGTTAGTAATAGTAGTAGCAACAGTAATAGACTTTTAATATCGAATAATGAATATTGTATCTGCATAGGAGTGAAAGTACATTACAAGGGTGCGAATAAATTAGTGAAAGAAGCAGCAGTGTTTGAAAGTTTGAGATCTTTTATATGTGAAAAACCAATGAAGGGGAAAAAAGGTTAAAATACAAACTATGGCATGCTTTTAAAAGCAAACATTAATTAATCAGTATTAAAAAATAAATAATGTCATCATGGAGAACATGAAGCTACACAAATCAGCCTGTGTGAAGGCTACTGCTCAAATATATTTACTAAATTGTTCTTCAAAGTAATTTAGAAATTAAGAAAACTGGAGGATGACTAAAAAATGTTGATTTGATAGTAAATTTGTTGCTGCATTACTAGAAGAAAACCATACAAATTTTTTGCTGCTCTTGTATAAGGCTTAAACTTTGCACTCTTTTTTTATATCTTTACTGGTTTCCTATATAGTGTGTATACCTCCTGTCAAAAACTGCCTCTCCCTTCATGGCTCTTAATCTATGCTCTGTGCTCCTTCTCTGTCACTGAGCAAATTCAAAACTTTGGCAATCTACAGTACACAAAAGCATAGCAAGCTATTTATAACTATAATTCTGTGGCTGACAGATTCCACATGAGACAGGGCTTGCTGCCTGCAGAATCTCTTTTCGATTTGACAGTGTACAAACTCACCAAATCCTTTGAAAAACAATAAAAAGGCATTAGGATATGTTAGATGTTTGAAAACCAGCTAGCTTCCAAATAGGTAATGAATTAAACATACTGTCCTGTCTTACTATTCACTTATTTTTCCTTAAAGAACATCTGACAAAATAATCTTTGTGCTATACGACAGATTTACCTGAGAGGGCTCTTTTTTGAAACTATTTCATTGTGGAGGGTGTTAAACAGCATATGAACATGACGGCATGCTCCACTAAAATTTGAAATGAACTGCCACTGTTAATTATAGAGAGATGGACAAGATCTGTTTATGAAGTAAAGGGAAGAAAAATCCCACAAATCAATAGTCAGGGTGAAATGGGTTCCCAAAAGCTGCGGTTGTGGACATCAACACTAGAAATCTTGCTACTGTGTGTGTGGTGTGAAATTCATAGTCTTCTGAATAAAATAGATATAAATACAGATTCACAGAAAAGTTGAGATTAGAAGGGTCTCTTGAGCCTGCCTTGTCCAAATGCCCTGCTAAAATCGCACCAGCTAGAGCAGGTTGCCCATGACTGAATGCAGTAGGGTCTTGAATGCCTCCACAGAAACTGCACAGACTTTCTCAGCAACCTGTTGGGTGCTTCCAGAATAAAAATATATTTTTTCTTATGTTCAGATGGAATTTCTTATATTTCAGTTTCTGCCCATTGTCTCCTCTGCTTTTACTGAATACAACTGAGAGGAGTATGTCTCCATCTTCTTTATCAGTTATAAACCCTAATGAGTTTTCTTCCGTCTTCCTTCCATTCTCCAGTTTGAATAGTCCCAGCACCTTCAGCATCTCTTTGTACTAAGCGATGCTTCAGCCCCTACTCAACTTGGTGGCCTTTCACAGGAATATTCATAACTCTGTTGTATTTGAGAGTCCAGAGCTAGGTCTGGCAGTTGAGATGTGTCTCCCCAGGAAAAGATCCCCTCCTGAACCTACTAACAACAGTACTGACAAAGTAGCCCAGCAAGCTGTCAACCTGATTTGCCACAAGAGCACATTGCTGAACATCATTTCTTATTCGTGGAAAGGGATTTGTTGAAACAAAGGGGAGGTAACTCATTTTAGAGTGACCACCTCTTAAAATTTGTCTTCAAACACAGCAACCAGGAAAAAAAAGTCTATGAAATACCTTTAAGACTTATATGCAACAGTGTGTTTCGTCATAAACTGAAGTAGAAGGTAGATGCTAATGCAATGGATGAAAATTTCCTCCTTTATGAAGTTTAAATTTAAATTATAATTAATTATAATTTAAATCTTATCCCAAAAGTAGTTCAAAATTCTGGTCAAATTCACCTTTTAATAGAGTGAGATTAGCAATTCAGAGTTGCTATTTGTGAATGTCAACAAAATATCAAAGTTTATGAGTTAATATTTGAAGGAAGATATATGCTGCATAATCACAAAATTATTTAAATTAACATGTTAGTTCAATGTTGAATAAAGCCTAATACAGTAAAGATATTTTAATAAAATTAACATATTAAACAGTGAAGGTGCAAAGAGCTCAGTTGAAAATGACAGTCACAATGCTTTCTGAAATCAGAATTTTAAATTACTTTATGCATTCCAATTCATGTCTTGTTAATATTAATATTGGTTAGATACCTAGGAGAGGCAGAACTGAATATATACTCCCCAGTTTTCATCTTTTTCCAAGAATTGTTTTCGGAGGAGGTAAAGGAGCTCTTGTGGCAAAGCAGGTAGACAGCTTATTGGGTTACTTTGGCAATACTATTGCTGGTAGGTTCTTCCAGGTGATTCTTCTGATTTCATCTCACTCTTTTGTCTCCCATTCTCAATCCCAAAACTTGATTCACTACTCTTCTATGTCTCCGACAGATAGTAGGTAGAATAGCAGAAGTCACAAGCATATCTTTCTTCCCTAAAGTCCACAGCTGTTACTTTAAGTCACTGGGGTCCATGAAATAATTGCTAGATATCAGCAAAAATTATTTCTGTTTAAGATGTAGAGATATGTCTTGCAACCAAAAAAAACCAAAAACCCAAACAAAAGCATACCAACCTACCAACCAAACAAAAAAAGTATGAAAGAAATCCATATCAGCTCATTTCCTCTTACAAAAGAGAATTGATAAAAACAGGAATGTGTCTGGATAGTTATAAACCTGCTATAACGACTGCTATTTTAGTGTGAAAAAATATATTCTTTAACAAATAAATAAAGAAACAAACAAATATCCCTGCAAAAAAATATGTTACCTTTTTTTATAAAAGTTAATACTATCTTATTGGTAAATTAATAACTTAAGTATACTAGGAAAATATTGCTCAGATGTTCTCTGTGAATGTCAGAGTGGCAGACAAAATGTTCATAGGTTAAGATGTGCATACATTTGTCAGACTATGACAGGAGTAAAAATTTTAGAAATTCACCCATTTTAATATACACATGCTTGGTCTTCCAATGATCACACTGGACTGTGAAAAAAAAAAGATAAAAATCCTTAGCAGGGGCAACATACCTATATAGAGATCAACAAGGTAATTTCTGACTTAAAACATACACAAAATATATATGATATATTGAGATAACAGGTGAAAATAATTGATTTACTTTTGTTCTGGAGTGTGGCAAAAGTCAAAGTTCAGGTCAAAAAATGCTACACAACAGTTGGTCACCAAAAACCCACACAAACATTGAAAAAAGGAAAGTCTGAAGATGATTGTGGGTAGAGAGAGAAAGAGGAAACGAAAAGTCAAGAAACATCAAGAAAATATCATAGATATAGACATGAAAATTCCATAAATTAATTAGGAAGAAAAGGATAACTGAAGTAACAGCCAGCAAAATTTCAAGAATGACAAGCAGAAGTTGTAAGATACGAATTAAAGTGATAGCAGAACCAAGACTCTATGCTTTGTCTTTACTTTGCAAAAACCTAAATATCCCATCCAATGACAAGCAGGCAAGCTTGGTCTTCTGAAGTCTTGCCCTTAAATGGCTTTGTTGGTTTTTAAAGGAAATTTTTTAATGTGCAAGTAAAAAAGACAGCATATATTCAATTCAGTAAAATGCTCTTTGCATCCAGTAACAGAGGGTAAAAAGTAACTTTGAGAAGACTGCCAAACCAGTACAGGCAGCTGAGTAGCTTTGAAGTCGCTTTTGCAAGAGCAGGTAGAAAAAGTCCTTTGAACAACTTATGAGGAACTGCTTGTGTCAAACCAGCAGCTGAGTCCTGTGGTGGTCTGTGTAATTCACTGAGAGTGTAAGAAAAAAAAGTCAGATGTGACAGTCATTATATTGCCTTTCTGAAATTCCTTCTAGCTTGTGTATGTGCTTCTTAACCTACTTTTAGCGTGGCATCCTACAGATCTATCCCTTTTTAAACAGAGCATTCTGCCCCAGGGTGGATTGATAAAGGGAGCTCATTTGACAGGAAACTTCTTATGCAAGATTAAAGGCAGGATTTGCTTTGTTTTTTGCAGCCTCATGAAAAACTGGCATCTGTAGGACAGAAGGGCACATGGTCCCGACTCTGAGGCTGTTATCACAGTCCATCTAATGCTGTAGAGCACTTGAAGGTTTCACAAATCTGTTCTATGTTTTGGAACTATTTTCTGACTAGAATATGAAGCCTTTCCAGAATGTTATGTAATTTTGTTTATATGGTAATTGCAAGGTAAAATGAGGGTTACCTTAGGCATAAGGAGATGATATGCTAAACTGAATTTTCTGTAGGTGCTCCTGGTGCAGAGAGATCACATTTGCCTAATATCAGCTTATCATTACTGTGGACGTTTTATTAAATTAAATGAAATTGTGTTTTATAATTTTTGTGCAAAAAAGAAACTTTTGTTAAAGCAGTGTGTAATATTTTTAAAATTAACAGGGAAAAAACCTTTAAAACCCTTTGTGAAGACTCATTTGGCTTTCATCAGAAAATCAAGAAGAATTTATCTGATGATAAAGCTAATATGCGAATTATGTCTTTATGCACATCTCTTTCCATGCCAATAGAAAATGATTAAATATTACTAACTTTATTCAAGCAATCTACTACATAGAATGCAAGACTTCTTCCTCTCTACGGTGGTGAGGGGCTGCACTTTCAGTTTTCTTATGTTAACTATAATATTTGCTGTTACATAGAGGATATTGCTGCAAGCAGGTTTCAAATTACACAGATTTCATGGTTTGTCAGGCTGGGGGAACCACAGCACAAGCTCGTTCAGGTAGTTAAGTCCAGGGCCAGAAGTCTAAACAGTCAAAGGTGTGATAATCCAGTCATTCATGGCAATGAGCCAAAAATCCAAATACACTGAAAAACCAGTTCTAATGAAAGACCCAGTTACATTTTCAAAACAGATATGATATCTCTGGGGTTCTGAGACTCCCCCCCCCAGCACTCAAGACTTACTTTTTTCTATTGCCATGTCAGAAAAAGAAGACTTTGGTTGCATTGGAGGTTTTAGAAACCCCAAGTTAATTTTGTGCCAGCTGGAAAGCCTAGTCAGACAACTAAGAATCCATAGTTTTCTGGGATTTTGCAGTCTCTGCAATTGTCCTGGTAGTCAAGAAAATACAGAGCTATATATGCATTTAATATGTAAAATATTATTCTTTATGATCCCCTATGTTTTTTTACTGTCCTGACATCATCACCTGTATTTGTGGATTTTTTCCTGGACATTAGTAAAACTCTTAACACCATTTTTCATGGCATTCTCCTGGAGAAACTGGCTGCTGACATTTTGGTCAAGTGTGCTCTTTGCTGGATAAAAAACCGGATGGACAGTTGGGCTGAGAGGGTAGTGGTGAATGGAGATACATCCAGCTGGTGGCTGGTCACAAACAGTGTTCCCCAGGGCTCAGTACTGAGACCAGCCCTGTTTAATGACTTTATCAATGATCTGGACGAGGGTATAGAAAGCACACTCAGTCAGTTATTTTGCAGATGACAACAATTTGGGAAAGAGTTGATCTATTGTAGGAAGGGAAGGCTCTACAGAGGGATATGGACGGGCTGGATCAATAGGATGAGGCCAGTTGTATGATTTAGTGATGGACTTGGCAGTGTCAGGTCAAGGGTTGGAATCAATGATCTTACAGGTAACCTAAGTAATTCTATAATTCTGTGTTTTACCGTCTGTTGTTTACCTCATTCATCAAGCAGAGAGGGATCCTACTTTGTCTAAGGAACACAAAGTAACATTTAGATGAAAAATTATAGATATTTTCCCCATTTCAATACTAGCTTAAAATGGTCATGTATACTATTAGCACTATTTTCCAGAGATACTGCATGATGTCAGAATGATGTTAAGCATAACAAAGAAAACTTCAACTCAGCATAAAGGGCATAATTCTGAAAATGTTGGAGTGATATTTGGGTGTCCAAAGAAACATTCACTGCTGCCCCAGCAAGGCCAATGTGATGGCCTAACCAGAATGGTGTGGATGACATCGCCATCTTCAAGCAGACAAAGAGACTTCAGCACATGTTTTCCAAAACCCAGAATTTCCAAAGCCTTTTCAGGTTTTTTTTTCACGCTGAAATGATATCTGAATATATATTACTGGACCCAAAGCAATATGAATACACATCTTCACTCTATTCTGATTTTTTCCTAAAAGACCCTTTAACCAGTTTTTTTGACTACCAAATCCAACTGGTGAGATCAAGTTCAGGCCATGAAAATGTTCCAAGAGTGAGGAACAGGCCCATAGTCAAGGGTGTGCTAGATAATAAGGACACATTTATCAGTGCTCAAGGAAATAATTAGAGAAACTTCATGATGAATGGGCAGAATCTGAGAATTCAGGAGAATTTCAGTTTTGACATCTGTTTTAACAGATGTGGGTAAGCCATGTCAGGGGTGTTTTCCTGTCTTTGAAAATTGTTTTTGGCCTAAAATCAGAAGAGAATCCACTGCATCATTCAGTATCAGGTGTTTGTATTAGTTTGCATTTCACAAGCAATGGTTTAGTGCACCAAATTAACCTAATGTATGTCCTCTGGGAAAAAAATTAATTCCTTTTTTATTGCTTTTTACAGTTAATTGAGCATGACCTGTTATTCCAAAATATGAGGAGAAATTTAGAGTGCCCTTGCACTGCAGCAGTAATTTGGTGGAATGGGAACTCATTTCATGTCCTTCCCTGTCAAGATATTTGTATATCAGATCTGGAAACCTAAAGGCTACAGGACTTGGTAAAGAATTCAAAAAGTTGGGGAGGAGTAGAAGTCAGACTTTCAGCAAACCTGACAATGGACTTAATGTAAGAAAGAGGCTCTACATACAAGGACTGTTAAGTATAATTCCATGAGAAAAATATTTTAATGAGATGGAATAAGATCCTGCAACAGGGAATCCCAAAGTAGATACTTTCAGGACTCTTAGGCAGATTTTTACATAAGCCTACACATTCTTTGATCCACATGCTAAGGCTGGTTAGAGTACAACTATAAGCCCTTACTCGGATTTAGCTGACTTGCCAACAGCAGTTACACTGATTTTGGAGCTTTTGTGCATGTTCCTTACATTCTACATCAGCAAAAATGGTGACAGGCTTTTTTGAAGTCTTTCCTTACCAATACCTCCTGAAAAAGTTAATTTATATTGCCTTTACCTTCAAGGGAAGAAGCAATAGTTGGAGATACAAAGACAAAAACATTTATTTTGCCTTGTATCATGTTTCACCTCAAGGCTAGAAGAGCCAAGGGGAACTAATAAAACAAGAATGTAAGGATGAAGTCAGAGGAAGAGATGATAGCTATTTATACTGCCTTTGACCTTTTAAATGCACTTTTAGAACCTTGCCCTAAATTTGCCCCCATAGAAATGATATGTGAAATTTATACACAGACTTTTTGAGGGTTGTACTTAGTCTACAATTAGTTTTGTCTCTGGTGAGTTCACTATTTGTTCATTTATGTAATCTCTTTTTGTGTGTATGCATCAGTCTTGTTACCAGCTCAGACCTTTTCCCTTCCTCTTTTGAGTTTTTATGTTTATTTACACATCTTTTCAAATTCCTACTATTCACATAAAAGAACTAGTTCCTGTTTTCAGTTCTCTGTCTGTTAACCTGTTGGCTGTACTTGTTTATTGCCCATTTCTCATCATGAACCTTGCACAAGTTTTTATTGAAGTGCAGTAAAACACAAAATAATACACAGTTCAGAATAGATGCATCCTTAGCACAAACTTGCTAGGAGACAAATATATACAAGATATTAACACATCTGTTATGATTCACAGTGCTTTGGTAATGTTTCTATTTGACCAATTCATATGTATCTTTGAGGTTTTTTTCTGTCTACTTGCTGTCTTGTTAAGGTGTGACTAACCAGGATGAATTAATATTCTGCAGTGCTGAAAGTAGCCCACAGTTTTCCTTGTCTGCTTCCAGCTGCCTACCTGTTACAAAAACAGCTTCTCAGTATTTCACATCAGACTCTGTGAAACACTGTGTGCAAAGGCACAGTATCAAAAAAAACCAGCAGCTTTTTGCAGAGGAACTTCTTACAAAACTACAGGTGCACCTGTCATTTAGAGCACTGGATGTTAGGCCTTGATTTCATCTTCAGGGAAGATGAAATCCGTTTTAATGAGAAAAGCAGACATCACTGCAGCCATTCCTGTTTAATACATTTATCAATGACCTGGAAGAGAGGATCAGGTGTACTGTCTGTCGGTTTGCAGATGACAGCAAGTTGGGCAGGAATGTTGATCTGCTGGAGGGTAGGAAGACACTACAGATGGATCTAGACAGTCTGGATCAATGGGGTGAGGCCAATTGCATGGCACTCAGTGAGGCAAAGTGCTGGGTCCTGCAATTCTGTCACAACAACCCCCTGCAGCACCTGGGGAAGCATGGCTGGAAAGCTGCCTAGCAGAAAAGGGCCTGGGGGGCTGGTGGAGAACTGCTGAACATGAGCCAGCATGTACCCAGGTGGCCAAGAAAACCAATAGCATTCTGGCCTGTATCAGCAATAGTGTGGCCAGCTGGACTTAGCAGAGCTCATTTGAGGTGTTGATGCTGCACCTCAAGTCCTGTGTTCAGTTCTGGGCCCCTCACCAAAAGAAGAATATTGAGGTCGTGCAGTGTGTCCAGAGAAGGGTAACAAAGGTGATGAAGGGTGTGGAGCACAAGCCTCAAAAGCAATTGAGGGAGCTGGTGCTGTTTAGCCTGGAGAAAAAGAGACTCAGGGAAGAAATAGCCTCAAAATGTGCCAGGGGAGATTTAGATTGGATGTCAGGGAAAATCATCTTCCTGCAAGAGTATACCTTCTTTGCTCCAGCACCTCCCCTTGGTTTCTGTGGCCTATGATTCCCAAAGACTGATCTCACTAATAAAGACTGAGGAAAAGAAAGCATTCAGGACTTTCACCTTTTCTGTGAAGAAGATATGCATGTTAGGTATCCAGTCTTGATGTCAATGGCAAAATGTACAAAATGTGCCTTAAAGTACAGTATTTCCTGTAGATTAGAAATTCACTACCAGCAATGTGAAAAAACCCCAAATCCCCCTAACCTATACTTAGAAAATATCTGTGCAGAAATTATATAAACCTATGGGAAATGAGAGACTTTGGGCTCCGAATACCCCTAACAGTATCTCTTTTATTTGCTGAAACAAATGATTAAAAACACACCAGAGGGACTGAACTATGAGCGATATATATGCATGCTTAGACTCACAGTTTTGACTGAGGCATTGAAAAAAATATTTCTTAACATAGTCACAAAAATCTTCTTAATAAAAGCTGCAGACCATTCCAAGAGGTCTGTGCTATTAGGAAACGAAACATGCTTTCACATGCTCTAAAATTCTCTATAACACATATGCTTCAATTTGAATATATTGATGGGTGTTTCCCAGATAAATTAGACAGAGAAAAAATTCTCATAGTGGACTTCACAGAGCTAAACTTTTTTTTTTTCATCTATATTCCTCTGGAATATTTATTTGTTTCAGCACTGCTTTTAATTTATATTTTTGTGGTATAGATAGTGTAGAAATAAATAATTGTCATCAAAAGTTTTTTCAGAGTGCATGCACTCAAAAACAAATACACACACAAGCACACACAATATTTTCCAGTTGAACTGGGAATGCTACTATAATCTAAATCTCTCAAAAAAATCTCTTAGCTACCTTTCCCTCTGGATGTTATCTTTTTGTGGTTTTATACGTTACACTGTCTCAAACAAGCAATGTAGGTTATACGTACAGATTTGACACACAGGATCTTGAAAGTCTCTAAGATAGGACTGACACCTGTGGTGGCAATAAAAATAGACTTGATCAACACAAGTGATAATGAAAAATACTTGTACTGACTAATTTCAACGAGGACACAAGTAATAAAGACTCTAAAGCTTTCAAGCTCAGCTTCAGGGAGAACACATGCAAGTAGACATGATTCTCCTCTGGTTTTGTCCTCATCATGAATAAGGTATTAAGTTTACTGATGAGTTTATCTAAGAACTTTGTACAGCTCGTTCTGCATCATTAAAGGGACAAAAAGTCTTTTAGCAACCATTCCCAAAAATTTCTTTTTTTTTGAACTATCATTCATATGAGCACAATTTTAGGTATGTTGTAAACTACCAGGGGAAAACTCACAAAACTCACATGCACTTTTCAACAGCTATGGAATGATTCAGAAATGCTTAGCATTTATTCTGAAGGATAAGAAAATGGAAAAGAATTTTATGAAAACCTAAAAACCCTGGATATCTTATTGCAACGTAAAGAAAAACAGCAGACACCTAATTGCCATCTTCACCTACACAGTTAAAAGAGGTCTGCTATAAAAATTACATGTAATCAACATGAATTCAGCTATAAACAGAACTACACATGGCACCCTGCAATTTAATTCTGTCCCTACTACTGCTGGGTTCCACTTTTATATTTATAGTATGCATAATGAATGAATACATTTTAGAACTGATCCAAGGGGTAAAAAATATCTTTCCTTTTTGACATATTCAGAATAAACTACTTGCTTTTCTTAAATCCAAATTAAAATATATTTGGGTTGTGGTTGAGCTGAGTAAGAACTGAGTATGTTTTGCGTAGCAAAGAAGCTATGTAAAGGAGAACATTTCATTAAATAAAAGAATATTTCTATATCTCATAAATATAATCAAAAATTCAAATGAAGAAGATAATGAACAAATTTGTACCAGTAGCAAATGCACAGTAATAAACAAGTGAATATATATTGTTTTCAGATTTACTGGTATTTATGTGTCAATCACTTTTAAAATCTGACTTCTGGCTTACTTTAACAGTAACTTTAGAAGTATTTAAATATAAGATACATAATTCTGTGGATAGTATATTATGTGTTGAAAAATAATTTTCCAGGTAGTTTTGATTTTGAGTGTCTTTCTATGGTCAGCTTATGTCTCTCAACTTTAACTTAACAATGTCTATGCAGGAGTCCTGAAGCATCTATTGGGGATTGAGTCCTGAAGAATCTATTTGGGATTTATTTTCTGTCTCGTACCATCATGATGGGTGAATTCATCCTCTGCATTCAGATTTCTGCTCTTCTTGAGTGAAAAAAAAAATATAACTTAACAATGTCTATGCAGCTCAATACGAATTTCAAATACAAACTTAGTGACTCATTTTTAACTAATTATGTAAAAAAAAAAAAAGAAAAAAGAGATAGATAGTAACATGAACCTTATCAATAACTAAGTCAAAAGATTTCTGTATTTTTATAGTAAAGGCATAACAACACTGCTGTTATTCCTAGGATGCATAAACCGGAGTGTGACCAGCTGTTCAAAGGAAATGAGCAGATCTCTACTCTGCTCCTATGAGACTCCAACTCAAGTATTATATCTAGCCCATGAGTCCTCAGTACAGGAAAGGCCTCTTGGATCTCTTGAAGTGTGTCTAGAGGAGGGCCACAAGAATGATCAGAGGATTGGAGCACCTCTCCTGTGAGGAGAGGCTGAGACAGTTGGGCTTGTTCAGCTTGGAGAAGAGAAGGTTTCAGGGAGACCTCACTGCAGCCTTTCAATATTTAAGGGGTGCCTGTAAGAAAGACAGGGACAGACTTTTTTTAGCAGGGCCTGTATTGATAGGCCAAGGGATAGTGGTTTTAAACTAAAAGAGAATAGATTCAGATTAGATGTAAGGAATATTTTTTTGTTGTTTTTTTAATAAGAGAGGTAAAACACTGGAACAATTTTCCCAGAGAGGTGTAGATATTGCATCCTTGGAAACATTCAGGGTGGACAGGGCTTTTGAGGAACCTGACCTAGCTAAAGATGTCCCTATTCACTGCAGGGGCATAGGACTAGATGATTTTTAAGGTCCCTTACAACCCAAACTAGTCCTTGACTGTATGATGCTCTTGTTACTACTTACTGAAAATAATAGGTTTAGGATAGATGTGTTGCCTTCATTGAACTTGGTTGCCAAAATCTTTGCTAGCAGAAAAACCATGAAAAAATGAATATTTTATTGCAAGAATCTTTTTCTGCATGTTTAAGAGAGCAGGAGTGCATCCCAAACAGAGAGAAGTTATTATTTTGCTTTGCAGTCTGTGTCTACAATCAGACCCAAGGTCTTTGAATGGGTTCCATAGAGTGTGTGCAGAAGACAAAACCAATACCATACACATCAGATCTGCCTCAATGTGTTGTGTTATTGTTTCTATACATGCTGCAACTCTGAAAGCTGAATCTGTGTTCTCAAGAGTCTGAATGTGGCAGATACGCTCATGTCATTGTCTGTGCCATATAGAAACACATCATGTAGAGACTGAACTGCCCATGTTGCCATAGATCCTGGGGTCACCTTGGAAAGGCATATGTTTTTCTTTGTTGTTGGAAACTACTAAATATTCTTCTGTTCAGACTCTATAGCATCCTTTTCCATGCCTCATCTACTGCTCTGATAGAGCTGCCATTATAACAGAGCTGGTATTTTGTATTCACAACATTATTATTCAATAACCTTTCTTTTCTGCTGAGAGATTGCCTGCTGTCCTTGTGTTTGACCTTTAAAGTGAAGTAATTCTACCTAGCAGACCTTTCTTTTTATTTCAATATTTGTAAAACATCATCCATTCTTGCAAAATGATCCATAGAATCATGGAAAAGTTTTGATTGGAAAGGACATGTTAAAGGTCACTTAGTCCCAACACTTCTGCCATGTCCAGGAAACTTTCCACTAGACCAGGCTGGTTAAAGCCCATCCAACATGGCCTGGAATACTCCTAGAAATGGGTCATGCACAGCTTCTCTGGGCAACCTGTTACAGTGTCTCACAACTTTCACATTGAAGAAATTTAATAAAATCATTTTAAAAGCACCACCTCCACTGCTGCTGAGGGATGGTTTATTCAAATTTGAAGTTCCTAAGCTCTAATTTTCTCTGCCATTGATTTGTTCCATAACCTCAGACTTTTCTGTGGTTTAATTGGCTCAGTTTTACTTTGGATTGATATTATCTAATTCAGTGTGATTCTTCTGAAGACTTAATAAAGCACTGTTCATGATATGAAAAGGAAAATGCTACATGAATGTATATTCTTTTTAGATGCTTTGCATCAGCCTGCTGCTCGTTGATGTTGCCTATAAGCAAGAATGAATGACATAAACTGGATTTGACAAAAATGTCTTCAGCAATTGCTAGAAGTAGTGCTATGAATATACTAAAAATAATGACACTGTCATTATATTCGGGCTGACAGGCTTTGCTAAGAGGCAAGGAATGTTAACTTAGGCTTAGATCTGTTAAAATACTGTATTCTGGACATGGCTTCCTATGTTTGGCTGCTTTGTTGTGCCAGCAGGATGAACATCTGACAATCTGCAGCAGCTAAAGCCTGTGACCTCAAATATATTGACCTGCTCATGCTAACATGTTTTATTTGGATGTTGTAATCAAGCTGAATTATGCCAAGTTGGTTTAGAGAACTTAAAAAACCCTGTATAACAACATGCATTTATCCAGAACCATCCATACACATCTGTTCAAGCTTTAATCATTCACTACTCTTTCAGATTGAAGGGAATCCTTTTTAATGTTTTTTTCAGGTCTCCAGTTTACAGTTTTATTGTTGCATTAAAAATATAATATATTTCATATTAATTTAATTAATGTTAGACAATATAAGCTCCTGAAGAGATTTTACCTAATTAGAATTCTTCATCTGGTTCGATATTTTAAGTAGCGCTTTTTTTCTTTAATTAAGAAAATTGATACTTAATTGACTGATCAACAGCAAAACCAAGTCCTTTTTTAAAAGATTTTATATTCAAAGTGCTTAAATTTTGCTTTTGATTCAAAGATACAGATAGACAAAAAATACAGAGGAACGGAAACGGTTTATTCTCCTCAGAAGCTCCATTTGAATATAAAATGTTCTTTTCAGCAAATTGAATAAATATTTGAAAGAAATACACAAATGTCTTAGGTACTGACATAAAACTATATATTCTGAGCACTTCACCATGATCAATCATTTCTTTACTAATACCTACTGAGAAGTCATCTGGGAAGCATAAACTTAATTGTGTTTTGACACATTTATTCTACAATTTTTTAGTATTTTGAGACAGAATAATTTCCTCAGTGTGTCATCTGAACTCTACTTGTGCTCAAATAATCCTTTCTTTCTTCTAAAACTTTAGCATAGTTTTTGACATTTCCTTATCCATTTTACTAGGATGAATTTTATGAATACTAAGAATTCCACTTGTGCCTAAAACAATCTCATTAGATCAAGCTACAGCTCCAGCATTTACCCATGAAAGATCTTCTTCACTATAAAACATATGTTTATATTTTATTTCTTCTCTGATAGTTCCACTCCTTCTTTGTGGGTACTTGCAAAACAAATTTTTTCTTAGAGATATTATTTGTGGCTGTTTAGGTGTGGTTTTGCTGCCAGATCTCTTTCTGTTTAATTTTCTTTTTCTTCTGGATGTATGATGAAGATTTGTACAATTTTGTATCTTAGAAAAAAACCCAAAACTTTCTCTAATTTTAAACCAGGTTCTTAATGGTCTTTCCCTCAGATTACTCAGATTACTATTATAACACTGTATCCTGAGGTTCTAAGTACCTTCCAAAGAGCTCTCACTAGTCAAGACTTCTTTTGAAGTTTCNCAAGGGGGGAGAGGAAAGGCACGTCTTGCCAGTCCACCGGAAGCCGAAAAGAGAGCTTCTCCAAGTGCTCACCGGGTTTTTATGAGTTTTTTGGAGGCGGAAGTTGTAGTAACTGCTCTGAAATACTTCATTTCCGATTCCGCCCCCCCCCCTTTTATGCCGGGAAGTTTTGATTGACATAAAACTACCACATCTGAGCACTTCACCATGATCAATCATTTCTTTACTAATACCTACTGAGAAGTCATCTGGGAAGCATAAACTTAATTGTGTTTTGACACATTTATTCTACAATTTTTTAGTATTTTGAGACAGAATAATTTCCTCAGTGTGTCATCTGAACTCTACTTGTGCTCAAATAATCCTTTCTTTCTTCTAAAACTTTAGCATAGTTTTTGACATTTCCTTATCCATTTTACTAGGATGAATTTTATGAATACTAAGAATTCCACTTGTGCCTAAAACAATCTCATTAGATCAAGCTACAGCTCCAGCATTTACCCATGAAAGATCTTCTTCACTATAAAACATATGTTTATATTTTATTTCTTCTCTGATAGTTCCACTCCTTCTTTGTGGGTACTTGCAAAACAAATTTTTTCTTAGAGATATTATTTGTGGCTGTTTAGGTGTGGTTTTGCTGCCAGATCTCTTTCTGTTTAATTTTCTTTTTCTTCTGGATGTATGATGAAGATTTGTACAATTTTGTATCTTAGAAAAAAACCCAAAACTTTCTCTAATTTTAAACCAGGTTCTTAATGGTCTTTCCCTCAGATTACTCAGATTACTATTATAACACTGTATCCTGAGGTTCTAAGTACCTTCCAAAGAGCTCTCACTAGTCAAGACTTCTTTTGAAGTTTCTTACATAAGACTTATGAAATATAGACCCCAGTCCTTTCAAAGACTTAAATTTCCTTAAGTATTTTTTAATTTCTTTTGCACTCTTCTCAACAGCTATAAATGTATGTAACTATATAAACTGGATTAAACCTTTTATTTTTTTCCTATAGGTTCACTTCTCATTCTCTCTCTGCTGCTGATACTTTATAGTGCCAGATTTTGCTCTAATTTACAAATGATAATTATATTAAATCCTTAAGATGACAAAGGAATGAGAATTTTTTTTCTTTTCCTCTGTTAACAATATGAAATTAGCTTTAAATAGACTAAGCTGCTGCAGAGGTTGTTTTTCTAGTTTGAACAGTCTATTATGTACAGGTTATCTTAATATTTTTCTACTCTACAACTTTTTAAAACTTTTCACCAAGATAGACAGCTTGCATTTTTCATAATAATATCTATTTAAGGCTATACCATAATCCAAAAATAAGACAAACAAGTGCAGTTATATATATGTATATAAATTTAAATATGAGATTTGTGAGAATAAGTGAAATAGAAGAGCTTTAACTTATTGTCTAGTCAAAGATGATTGACCACTATTTATTGGTCTGCAGTTTTGGGTGTGATAGACAACAGAAAAAAGCTGATTATTAGAAGAGTGGAAGAAAAATGAAACTGTGGAGAGAAACGGCTAAATTGAATGCACTGATAAAAATTAGACAATGACAGAAATCAGGACAAAAGTAAAATAATTTCATTTGAAAGTTTCTTTTAAATGATGAGAAATGATGCATTGTAGACCTTAACAAAGGATAAAATTCTTTCCTCCAATCTGCACTGCAGTTCTTAATGGTATATTCTCCAGCTGCCCTGTATATAGGGCTCCCACTGATATTAATAAATGCCCTTTTCATAGAGCTATTGCAGAATATGAATAGAAATCAAGAAGACAAAAATTTTACTGTATAGTTGGGTTTCCAGATGTTCAGTGGGAACCTCCTGTGTTTCAGTTTCTGCCTCTAGTCCTGTCACTGAGCACCACTGAAAGGACCCCGGCTCCATCTTGTTTCACTCCCCCTTCAGATAATTATATACATTGATCTTTTCCCCCTCAGTCTTCTCTTTTCCAGGGTGAATAGTCACAGCTTTAAAATATCATTTTAAAATATCTGATTAAGGAGTGTTATTAAAGAATTTATAGAACATTAGGCAAATGATTTTCATGATTTATTTAATTTGAAACTAACGCTGGTCTCAATTCAAAGAATGTATGATATCTTAGTTGACAAAAGAATTGCATTTATACACATGTGGTGTACTGCATATATTTAGATCTGAATGAATTTATAGAATTACTATTAAAATATAACTTGATTTTTAAAGGAAAAACAAATGCAAAATTTGATTGCTTAGTTTTAAGGTATTTCAGTAAACAATGTGCATGATCCCTAGTATTTCATATATGACACAAAGTAGTCAGTAATAACAGTGAAATGGATTTTCAAATATGTATATGTAATTTCTTTCAAAAAGCAAATAATTTTAAAAGTTATAGCAAAAAGAGTATAATTGTACCTTTGGTAGACAAAGAAGGGGAAAGAAAAGAAGGAATTTTTAAAATTTAGACTACCTTAATCTAAACTGACCTTGAGTCTAAAATAGGTGAGCAAGATGTGTTTTTTGTTGTTTGGAGTCTTTTTATCCAAAAACAGTGATTATAAAGAATCCAAAGGAATTTCTGCACAGAGAAAGCAAATAGCTTATTCCAAAGCCTAGTAATTAGTGAAAAGCCTTCAACTTCTCAACTAACTTCAGACATAGGCAGTCTGATTGTCTCTTTGATGTATCGACATGAGGATTTATTTATAATCAATACAGAGTAGCAGGAATTTTTAGGCTGTGCTTTATCTCATCTTAAGTAGATACCTTAATTCAGATGAATCACACATTGCAACTGTCTGTTTTCTTTCATTACTTATAAACAAAAGCTGAGAACAACTAGCTATGATGCGGACTTCTCCCTTTAATTGGATAAATCAAACTCTCCTTTCAGTAGGTCTTGGATTTCTAGAAGCAAAAATATGTTTTTTTATAATTACTTAATGAAACATATCAATATGCCAATTAGTCCAAAATAACCCATGAGAGGAAAGGATGCCTATTAATCTGAACAGGAATGATTCCATTCACTCTAGCACTGATTCTGTAATTTCCCACTAAGGCAAATTGGATTGGGGATATTGAGCTGTATTTAAGTTTTAATCATAACTGAAGTCCTTGGTGCAATAAACTTTCTGTGAAAAACAGTAATAAAAAGCAGTAATTTATTATCCTCAAGATTCTGAATACAGTAACTTTTAAATAATTCAATAGTTAGGCAAAAATACACACACCCTTTTACATGCGCCCCCTTCCACACACATGAAGGCGCACACACACACAGAGCCAGGATCAGCACAGGAGATCATTAACACCCTGGAAAAGAGTGAAATGCTAAGTACTAAGTACTAAATGCTAAGTAATAAGTATTATATTATATATTTTCAGAATAAAACATTGGTTTATACAATTTTAAACCATAATGATATGGAAGAATTTATTCGTCCCTCACTAAAGTGGAATAAGTATTTTAATCACAGACCATTTACAATTAAATACTTCACATTTATAAGGTGGTTTCAAAAAATTTTCATACTCATTGTTTATTCATTGTAAACAGTAATTTTCCAGTGAATGGAAATTATGTGTGGTATATCTACATTAGTTAAAATAATAATTATTATTAATGGCCAGGATGAACTGCAGTAAACAATGCCCTGATTTATGTTTTGCCTTCTTTGTCACTTCATGAAATCCTAACATGATAAAGTGTTAAAGTGCGGAGCTTTCCTCTTTGATAGTGTCCCATGTTGAAACCCATACCATGTATTTTATGTTGTAATTCTTACATATTTTAAAATTCTATTGCTTCTCCATAGTTTTCATTAATCTTTCTGTTACAGTAGTAAAAATCACAGATAACTACAATTTTGTACAACATTAAATTTCCACCAACAGCTGAGAGAAAACTTGCTCCTATACTTAAATCTGATTTATTTCTATATTCACACTTTGATTCACTGTCATCAAGAATCTCATTTGTTGCTGCTGAAAGCCCCATCCAACCTGACCTTGAACTCTTTCAGGGATGGGACATCCACAATTTCTCTGGGCAACCTGTTCCAGTGTTTCACCACTCCACAGTAAAAAATTTCTTCCTTATATCTAATATATGTCAGAAATAATAAATCTAGGCATATAAAATTTGAGGAAAGATTTGAAATTATTTTTATTTTAAGCACATTTTATATTAATAATAACTCACAGATTACTAAAATATGGCATTTGATGGGCATTTGAGTTTGACACTTTTTGAAAAGTGCATGGAATTTAAAATTAAAACCAATAAAATTACAAACTTATTACAATTTCCTTTTTCCTCTGATAGTTAAAGTTGCATATGTCAAATTTCTATGCTTCATACAAATTTCTCTGACACTCCTGGAAAAAGTTTTTATTTCAGACTAAAATATAATTTATATGAAATACTAGTACTATTGAAGGTTCTTCAGGGAATAGGGGGAACACATTCTCATTGGATTTGTGTGCACAATACATTTTATCCAAACTGGATATCCCAAGTGTGTTATATCCATAATTCTTACTCCACCAGGCCTCACAATTCTGGGAAAATGATCCTCCGGACGTTGAACATAGCTCATGTGAAGCAGTTAAGAGGTGGTGATGAAAAAGTTGAGGCAGAGAATAGAGAGCATATGGCACTGTACAGACACCAGAAAGTACTTTTCCATATGATCCACAGCCTGACAAATTGTTTAGCACCATTTAAAGGCTGTGTTTGACAAACAGGACTGAAACAGATCTTCAAAATATCCTGTAGATCAAAATCCCTTTAAGCAAATCGCCCTGGCCAGTCACCTTGCTGCTAAAAATTCACCCTTCAGGCCAGCTGATCAGGCCTAACAATGTTGTTGAAAAGGTATTGTGAAAAAGGTAGGCACATTTTCACAGATGCAGGGGGAAATTCCCTTGGATGATGATTCCTTAGGAAAGCGTAGCAAGTCATGCACCCTTACCTACTCTGCAATATCTAAGTTGGTGGGTTCACCATCTGTCAGCACCACAAATACATGTTTGATCCACAAAAAATATTTCATATGTCCTGTCTGTCTGCTTCATTTTAGCCAATGAAGAGGCTGTGTTTTATAAGCATGTTTCTTTAAACTGTAATAATTCTCTATTTTTTTCTAATCCGTAATTTCTAAATTATGGACTCTCTGTCCATAATTTTCAGATTTACATGTAGGGGTGTAATTAAGTTTCATCTTCACCGAGTCAAAAAATATCATTCTCGTTATCCTTTTATTAAATTACTGATATGTAATATCACTCTGAGATCTGAAAAACAAACTTAATTTGCTGTTTGCCAAGTATCTATGTGATAGAAATTCTACTTGATAAATCACACCCACACATTGCCATATGATACTACTAGTAATGTCTTCACAACCTTTTCTTCATCATTAGTTATTTTGGTGGAGTGAATGATTAGAACATAAGCAATGGCACTTGCTCAAGATGTGCCAGAAAGAGCTGCAATCTGTTCTCTTTTTTGCTGCCCACGTTAGCACTGTGCTGTAAAAAAGAAAGATTACTAGCAAGAGTGTTACTTTTAGTCTAAATCTGTAAATGATATTCGGAATACCCTGCTAAGTGACAGGATGCTATTTCAAATATGGCATCATAAGGGAAAAAGTCAGCTTTGAAGAGGTTTTGAGAGGGTTATTTCTGGGGGAAAAAAATTGGAGGCATCTAAGGTCTTTAGCCATAGCATTTTGAAGATTGGTTTAAAACACAGTTCCTTCATATAGGAAGAAAGGGGACAATAAATGCAACTCATTTAAAAATGGAGCTATATATGTTTCTGGTTGGGATTACTGGACATAATTTCACGTAAAGTCAAGGGACTGCAGTTAGCTCTCGAATACTTTCCTTCCCTGATGTTCATTTGCAAGTGCAGATATCCAGTGTCCCCATTTATTAATGATGGTATACTTAATCTATGCATTAGTATATTCAAATAGAGCTTGTGTCTCATGCTTTCTAGTTAAAATTGGCTGGAACTGAATCGGTGTTTACAGTTGCTTATATTACAATAATCTTATTTTGACAAGTTTTCTTTAGTCAATCTTTCAGCAGCAACAGCAAGTAGTAAGTACAACTTGCAGCAGAGAAAGCCTTGTGAGAAGAGAAAATAGCTATACTCTTCTGCTTTCTCAAGTTTCCTGTAGTTAAATAAATGCCAAAAGGCTTTTCATAGTAATACTATCATCTTGTAGGAATACTTGATATAATCGTACCTTTGATAAAATTACTAATGGGCTACTTTTCCACAAGGCAGAAAATTTTTGTTTTAATAATGTTTTTAATAAGTTGGAAACATGAACTTATGCACTAGTCATGTCAAATGTACTATTACTTCTTAATAAGTTTCACAATCTAATTTAGAAAATGTTCATCCTGTGTGACTTAAAAATAAGAATTCTAGGCATCTTCATTCAATTGATGTGAATTTTTTTTCTACCATGCTGCTATTTTTTTATATTAAACTCATTTTTAGAAATAGAAATATTTTTCTATGACAGCTATAGAAAATACCTATATATACCCAATACTGCAGCATCAGTGTATTGTTTATAATTATTTCAATGTGGTCCCAAACATTTCTGATGGCTATACAGCGGAGGTTAGCAACAATGAAGGGGAATAACTTCTGAACAATTTCAGTAGGTTTCCCAGGAAGGGCTTCTTTTTTGCCACTGCAAATTTTACTGGAGGTATAGTCTGGTTAACAGTTGCATAAAAATAGTATTTTAGCACAAACCTTCATTACAACAATACAGTGAAGCAGCCAAATTTGCATGTAACTGTAGCAAGAACTACATCTGAAATGTTTAAGCAGATCAAGGCAGAAAAAATAAAACCAACAAAACCAACTTATTCATCTGTAGAAGGTTTTTAAGTTGTAGGGTACAGAGTGTAGTTCCTGTTTTATATGATGGGTTCACTGCTCTGGCACTGAGCCCAAGCAGAAACAGATTCTGTAGAGAAAAAAAATGCAGGTATTTAAATACTTCATTAGTAGCTAATTGTCCTTTGCTAAATGCCACAGGGTCCAAGAGCAGCACAGTTTTTCCAGAAAGGCTATTTTAAATCTTTCAACTTGCAGCTCTAGTTCAGGCAATCCTTGTAAGTAAGGAAAAAGAATCCTAGGATGTCGGTATGACAGGGGAAACTGTTCTGTGAATCATGTATATGTTATAGACTCTCCATTTGGGGTACCTTGGAAAGCACTTTCAAATGGCCCATGTCTTGATGAAAAAAAACAAAATCCAAAAAACCAGCAAAGCCCCCCACAACTCAACAATCAGTGAAATTTTGCTCCATTTTTCCTTTTTTATCTTGCAGAGATTAAATCTTACCTACATTCCACTCAAACACAGTGCCAGACAGGAAATTTCAAGAAGCAGGAAACCACTTTAGTTTTGATGAGAGAAATAAACTAAATTTTTTAATTCCATTTTTCTTTCCCTGTAAATGTTGTTGAATGGCTAACAGGAAGGAGAAAGCAAAAAGTCTGAGAAAATCCTGAAAATAAATTTCTTTCTGAGACAATTGTATTGAATCCCCACTGTTACATGAAATAATCAGACGGAAAAATAGAATTGGGAAGAACTGCACATTGTTCTGAAAAAAACTCCAACAACAGTCTTATAGACATCAGTTTTTAAAATTTCATATAAGATGAAAACATTATTGCACCTTTATGTTTTCTTAATATAATATAACTGTATAAATGGCATTTTTAACACATATGCTATGGGACACTGTGAAAGTAATTAGCTATAAATATAAATTCAAAATTTTATAACTATTTAGAATAAAGTAAGTCTAAGGTGATATAAGAAGAAAATAACAGTTTTCTTCTTCTGATAAAAAAGAAGTAAATTGTAGAGTTCAAGCATATTATTTCACTTCCTGAAAACTGAGTAGGTATGCTATGGCCAATGGTTTACATAAGGAAGGAAGAAATTCCTTTTGAAAAAAACTTCAAATTGACTTTACATGAATGCTATGATGTTTAATTTCACCAATCAAGAACAGAAATTCTCATCACTTGATATGGAAATCATGCTGGTAATGGAGATAAGGATATCTGGGCCATGCATCAGGAACATAAAAAAGCATTGGAATGCAGGTAAGACTGCATTCCTGTACTAGTGAAAAGAGAGTGCAATGGGGACATTTTCCTTTAAGAGTCTTCAGGATTAACAGCAATATAAACTTCTTCATGTGAAGTATTTACGAATACAATTAACCTTTAAAATGACATTGTTTTCAAAAACCTGTTTACAGTATCTCATAATGATAGACAATTATTATAGATAGAAAAATAAAAGTATTTTTTTTTCAAACTGTTGTACACTCTAAAACAATCTACAATAAAAATAGTATTTTTTCATGCTGGAAATTATGTTAATTACAAGAATGCCTCGTAGTTCACTTGGCACTTTAGTCTCTTGTTTAGCGTAGTTTTTTATTCCTCTAACAAGTTTCACATTGACAATTTTTCAACCTTAATTAATGGTGCTTTTGTACTTATGCAGCATCCATAAAGATTTTCTTGGCTTTAATTTGAACTCGATCCTAAATGACAGGTTCTGTACTGTGCCATCTGCCTTGCTTTCCTGTTTGATGCAGCTTCTGAGAGGTATTTCCAGACTTGAGGACTACCTGCAAGAATGATGTTAAAAACATGCATTTTACTCCTTGGTTAATGCAAAATTATTTTCCCTTTATACCGCAATAATAATAGGAAAATAATGATGGTAGATTCAGTTCTCATACTAATACACAGAGGATTATTATCATAATTAGAAACCAAGCAAATGATATTTATTTCACATGCAGTACAACCAACCACTAATGCAGATTACCCTGTAAATTCAAAATGAATCTTCATCATAGGAGTAGATTGAAATTTTCTATTGATATTTTTGCTTAAATCAGAAAATTAATTAGTTTGACAGCCAACTCATAATTCCAACCTAACTTTCAACTACAGCTTTCAAACAGTTGAAACATGTCAGCTTATGAAACTATACAGTACAGTACAGATTACTAGATCAGGTCACACACATTAAAAAGCAAAAAAAAAAAATCAAAGGACAGATTCATTCACATCTTCAAGCCCTCAAGAATGTACAGGTCAAATGTCTCCAGAAAACTAGGCTGGTGGCACAAATTTTCTACATTTGCACCAGCAGAGGCAGCTAATATCTTTATAGGATGCAATCTTGCTTACATTACCCTCCAGAGCGATCTTCTGCACCCCTGCCCAATACACCTTCTGCTCTATTCCTTGGACTTCACGTTTGCATTTCTACAGAGTCCTGCAAATTGAATCAAAGTTCAGATAATAGTTTTCTGGGATTTAGAAATGTTATGTTAAGTTTATTTACTCCATCCTTCTAAGTATACTGTAACTTTCTGAAGTGAAATATGCACTAAGAAGGAGGCTGGAAAATTTAAATATTTCCACATCCATCTTAGGCAACACTAAATCTTGGTCTTTATCTGAAAAACTAGGTGAATTAACCCATTCGGCATTCACAGGCCAAAAATGTGATTAGTACACTAGGAACTATCAAAAGAGCAACAATTGCAGTCATTAACTTATAAAAATAATTCATTTGAAGAAGTCAGGGAGAAGGACTAATCATGCAAATATCCTACCCTGAGAATCATTCTATTTATTTATACAGGATTCTTCTTATGTTCCTGTCTAATGCATTGGACATGTGTGCTGGTGATGACACAAACACTTTCAAAGCTTACCAGATAAACCATGTGTTCTCTTCAAACAGCAAAACATTTATTTATGGTTGGATTTGCTAATTACATTTGGACTCAATGTTCTTAAAGGTCTTTTTCAACGTAAATGATTCCTTAATTCTCTAAATCACACCTCCTGTTCTATTGAGATATGTCATCAGACTATGCTAAGACAAATTTTTGGAACTGCTAATTAAAATTCTACAGCCACGGTGAAGCTGAGGAGGAAACACGGATCACTACAGTTACCTTGTGGCATGCCAATACTTCTTTTAATTCACAATGTTTTTAATTTTGATATCCATGACATCACAGGCACTAATTAAATATCCTTTGGGCAGGAAGGAAGGTATTATTCTTCTTATTTTACTGATAGGTAAGTTGAAATGCAAAGCAGTTAATTCAAAGTGAGGCTCTAATAAAGCCAATGCTAAAACTCACCACAGTTTTGTTTACTACCATAAATCCTTACTATCCCAAAATACAATAACAGCTGTAAAAACCTTGTGACTACTTAATCTTTTCCTATACTTCTATGGCAGGATAAGGGATAGATGATTCCAAACATCCTTGACATCGTGTTCAAATTTTGCATAGCGAGCTCTTCACCTGATAAAATTTTTCCATTGCAATGGTTTGGGGAGTACCTTAGAAGGCTGGGTGTTTGGTTTTAAACCATCTTGATGATTCAGGTACTCAGTAGCAATGAGAAAGCTTAAAATTAGATAGTGCTATGCACTGATTTTCATATATGACAGATATACTTCTATAAAACAGAAAGTCGACCTAACACTTTACTACACATGGGTGAAGTGGCATTCTGCTCCCCATAGGTTTTCCTGCTTACTTGAAACTGCTTTCCTACCAGATTAGAGAGCTGAACTAGCTCAAAAAGGAATCAGGTAAGCACCAGAGCTTTCAAACAAAAAAACTGATGAAAATAGTTATTTGTAAGTGTGTTTGAAAAGATAATTTTTTTGTACTTTTCATGGATACATGGCATTCTCTAGAATGATGTTGCTCTAATATATATTTTTTAGATTCTAAATGTTATGCATTCTTTTGGCTGTCTTGGTAAATAGATTTTTTCTGATACGTTCTTTCAAGATGAAATTGGTTCTGGTAGATATAAACACACTGGTTGGTAAAAGTAGACTATAAAAGATAACAGTCAGAATGTATTTCCCTTAACTTTCCATTAAAGCAAGAGAAGAAAGCAGGGAGGAGATCTTCAGATAATACGCTATGTGAATTGAAAAGAATCTGTCCTTATTTGAAGCGAGTGGAAAACTCACACAATGAAATACAGTTCAGAGAGCTGAAAGGGTCACATATGAGGTCAAATCTATACTTTTAATGTTTGAATTAAACAAGGTTTCTTTAAGTACAATCATATAAAATAAAGGTGAATTTGCAGAAGCAATTGAATTAGGTCTGTTTTATAAATACAATGTTTTCTAATTAAACTGAGGATACAGGAAGGCAATCTTAAATTTAAAAGGATTTAGGAACATACAGATACCAAGACTGGCAGTTCATCAGCTTTAACAGTTTCTTTGAGATAGGATTTCTTTTTAACTTCTGCTTGTAGTGGGTCTGATGCCATTAGGAACAACTAACTCCAAAGAAAACACCAAAAAAGCCCCCACACTCAAAAACCTTTGAGAAAGCAGAGAAAATGATGATTTATAGGGGTTAAGTAGTTCTTTAAAAAGTGTCTCATGGAAAAGAGATAAAAAACCTCTAATGACTGTGGGGTATATTACAAAACTGTAATGAAGCATAAAAGGGGCAAGAACCTGTAATAAAAATAGTCTGCTGGGTTCATCTGTTGGAAAGATTCCAGAATGGTTGAAATTATGATTCACTTGTTATGGGAGAAAAAAAAAAAGAAGCAAACATAAGGAAAAAAGCATTTTAAAAGTACTTTCCCATTCGAAGATTGTATAATGGCTTTGTTTCATTTTGTTACTAAGATTATTTAATATATTTTTAATTGTTTTAGAATAGAGAGTGAGAGTGTTCACACTGACTATACAATATTGGGGGATCTCTTTTACTTTATACAGCAGCTGCTATGGTTCAGCAGTCCTTCACAATTTGGTCCTCCAAACTGAAGGAGTTGGTGGATTTAGCCAAACTGCCCAGTCCACTAACTGCCCAGAATCATTAATTATCTTTAAAAATGCTTTGCTATATCTCATTATCTGGCTGTGTCTCCCTATCTCCACTTTGAGCTTCTTGATCTTTCATCTACAGGATGAGATCCAATTTAGCCTACCAAGGATATAGCCTTTCAAAACTGCATATTTTATCTTCTGTGTTCTTACAAGTACATTAATACTGCAGGGAGCAATTTGGAAGACCCTAGTCTTTTTGTTTCTTAGGTATGTTTCTGTGTAAAATAGCTCTTATTTTAATTTTCTCCCTGCTGAAGTATATGGTCTGTGCTTAAATTATTGTGATGCTAACTCATATATTCTGTAGTCCAACGGAGTATGCAGCAATGTTTTCTCTTCTTCTGAGAACATTTTACTATTTTTATGAGAAATGCTGAGGGTCTGAATTTAGTTGCAAAGGTCACTGATTCACAGATTGCAAAATTGTTAAGTCTAGTAATAGTAGGAAAAGTGTGCTGTTGCTGTGTGTGTAAATGTCAAGTCAACTGCTGTTGGGATAAAAACCATGAAAATGACCAAAGATCTCTGCATGGGTATAAAAGAAATAAATCAGAAGACATTTGTTGTGATTTCCACACTAAGGAACAAGAATAAGTATGAAGCGATAATTTCAGTGGCTAGGCAGTATCATCCTTGGACCAGTTCTCTTCAACATCTTCATCCAGGACACAAGATTTGAAGGAATATTAATTAAGTTTGCCAAAGACACTAGATTGGGAGGAGCTGTCAACTAACTCCCTTGAAGGCAGAGAGGCCCTGCAGAGGGACCTTGACAAATAAGAGATGGGCAATCACCAACCATATGAAGTTTAAGAAGGGCAAGTGCTGGATTCAGCACCTGGGACAGGGCAATCTTGGTCGCATAGACTAGGAAACAAGAGGCTGGAGGAAAAGCACTGCAGAAAGGGATTTGGGGGTCCTGCTCAATGGCAAGCTGAATGTGAGTCAGCAGTGCCCTGACAGCCAGGAGGGCCAACCCTGTCCTGGGGTGCATCGGGCACAGCATCACAGCTGGGCAAGGCAGGGGATTATCCCGCTCTGCTCTGCAGTGGGGCGGCCTCACCTCCACTGCTGGGGGCAGGTTTGGGTGCCACAACAAAAAAAGACATTAAGCTATTTGTAAGCATTGAGGCCTCAAATGATGTCTACAAGGACAGAACTCGGGGAAATGGCATGCAGCTGAGTCAGGGGAGGTTTAGGTTGGAGATCAGGTAAAAGTTTTTCATCCAGAGGATGTCTGGGCACTGGAACAGGCTTCCCAAGGGGTGGTCACAGCATCACACCTCTTTGAGTTCAAGAAGCTTTTGGACAATGCTCTCAGGCACATGGTATGATTCTCAAGGATGGTCCCATGCAGGGCTATGAGTTAGACTTGATGATCCTGATGGGCCCCTTGCACCCCAGCTGATTATATGAGTCTATGATTCTATGGTTCTATCCTGGCCACTAAAGGTATATTGCTTGTTCTCACTAGATTTTGATCTGCTATTGTTGGTCAGAATTTGTCACTAGTGATATTCTGTAGCATATACTGGGTAATGGTATTTATCACAAAAGACAAAGTGCCTTTCTCAACAGAAATTTGAACACACACCCTATAATTCTAGAAAAATCTCTTCCTTGAAACAACAGTATGTTGTGCCAAGTATTCCCCCAGATCTTAAGGAGAAAGAAGACAAAATGAGCAGACATATTACAATGAAGGATGGTCAATTTTCTAGTTCTTTAGCAGTATACTTGTACTTCCACTATCCTTTTATAAAACATCACAGTTTTGTATAGCATGTAATTTTCTAGCAAGACACATTTTTGCAACTGAGCCCATCAGCCTCTGTGAAAATATATTTTAAAAAGCGCAAAACATATGAACAGGCAGTGACAAGTGAGGAAAAAAAAAAAGTATGAGAAGCAGCTCCTTGATATGAAGGTGAGACAAGAAGGAGGAGGAGGTGCTCCAGTCGACAGGGCAGAGAACCCCGCACAGTCCCTGGAGGATGTCATAGTGAAGCAGGTTGTCTCTCTCTCTGCAGCCCCTGGAGAACTGTGGAGGAGCAGATACCTGCTCTGCAGCCCATGTAGGGCTCCATGCCAAAGTAGGTAGATGTGCCTTGAAGGAAGCTGCAGCTTGTGGAGGGAAGACCAGAAAGCCATCCTTGACCTTTAGCACATAATGGAAAGAGTAAGTTCAAGTGGTAGAGCTGCTAAATCTAATGTACTCTTTCCAGTTATTGTCATAGGTAAGTAAGAAGACAATATAAGAATCAGAAGTCTAAATATTTTAGCTTGAGCCTTCCATTTTTCCTGCTCCTCCCTTCAAAATTTAGTTTTATATAAAATAAAATTCAATATAAAGCTTGATGTTCAAACTTTGTAGAAAACAGGAAATGTAAATAACTCTTGTCACTGTACTTCTTTTTTCTTTGCACAGAACTAAAAAAATAAAATTACTGTTTTCTAAGGACTCATGGAATGCAATTGGTAGAGGTGGTGAGAATGAAGAGTATAATTAATCTGAAATGAGAATATCATTCAGGTTCTGCAGTTGTGTACGAGTTCTTTACCAGAAACTCTAGACTTTTAAACAGACTTAGGATACAATAGTTATCTCTGGCAATGTTTTAGTATGTATAATACATTCATCTTTAAATAGCTCTATCTGTTTTATAGTTATGAATTACATTTAAAATTTTATTTGAAAAGAAATATTTGCGATTCAGATCATTTACAATTCTGAAGCATTCCAGTTGTTGACAGTTTTTGCTGTCTCCTGAGGGCAAGAGAATAGTCTTTGTAGCAATACTGAAACAAACTAGTTGGAAAAATTATTTTTCTTCATTCTTTTCTGTCTATTCTAACAAGCACTGCAGCAAAACCACCGCTATGAATCTGCTATACTTGCTTACTGGAATATGTTATTGTGGTTATAAAACAATACCCTGAACATTAAGAACAACAGGATTATATAATGAAGTAATGAAGTGCTCTGGTTTAAAGTAAAATTCATTTTAAGGATATGAGTTTAGCACAGCAAGATCTCAGAAATTCAGTGCTAGCTTAGTTCTCTGGTTCAGGAACAAGTGAAGCAATTAAGGAGTGTCCTCCTGTGAAAATAGTTTGCAGATCCTTCTGCACAATAGTTAACAACCAGCATCAGAAATGTGTGCAAATAAAATACTAGCCACTACAAGTTTGACATCCATGATGGGGTGGTATCTTTTTTCGGTTCAATAGCTTTTGGTTCTCAAAGTCAAGCGGTATTCTTCCTCGACCTGATGGCAATAAAATTAATGGAATATTTGGTAAAAACTGTCCAAATGACACCTTCATGTGAACCAATTAGTCTAACTTGGGTTGCTTACATACAATTTGTTTTCTAAATATTATGGCAACTAAAGAAGAATTGTGTCAATGACAGATCATCTTTTTCAGGAAGACATCCATGGCATGTTTAAAACATATCTATGGCATTGTCTTGGTTTAAAAGA
>VZTZ01050782.1:0-96821 GCA_013400955.1 Drymodes brunneopygia
ATGAAAACAATCAGCCATTGAAATCATCCCCCAAAGGAAAAGTGTTGAATTCCAAAATCCTTGGCACTTTTAAGATTTGGCTGCACAGGTGCTGGGTCACCTTGTCTAGACCAGCCTTGTGCCAAGAAAGGTTAGACCAGGTGATCCTTGAGGTCCCTTCCAACCTGCTGATTTGGGATTCTGTGAGTTGGGAAATTAAACTGGCTGCTGCCTGCTTACAGCTGAGCTTACATGAAGATTTGCTGCCACCTATATACTGCTTTTTTCCTGGATTAATAAAAAAAAAAAACTACCTGGAGAATCTAGGTGGGTATGCAAACTCTACAGCATGTTATATTTTTTTATGAAATAACCCCTCATGACATGGCAAAAAATACAATTATGACATAAAGAACCATCACTGACCCCTGTAACTTCTTTCATTAAAACCTGAGTCTAAATATTGTGCACCTGCATTTCCCCAGGATATTCTGATAGCCAGGTATTCTTTTAAAGCATGGCTGTGGTTTTATTTCCAATTTTTTCTCATATGTGTGCACAGGATGCCTTCAGCTTGCATGCTGTAACAGCATTTTTGGCACGGGAGAAAAGAGAATGAAAAATTAAAGCAAATGGAAGGAGAAGTAAGATTTATCTTTAGTTTTCTATGGGAAACAAAACCAGAATTGCAGATGCTGTGAATGAACCAGCTGTGGTTAATCATATAGAGGATTTCAGATGCTCTTCTAAATACTTAGATTACCATTTCTGTCAGGTAACAGAGAATGGAAGAGGATCCAGACAAATATCCATTGTAATTTTTCATTCTTTAAAATGCTCAATCACTTTGCCCAAAATCTGCAGAGCTCCCAAACACTGCAGGATCTGGCTGAAGGGAAATAAAAACCTTGCTTTTATTGTGTTGTGGGTGTTTATTTGGAGTCTCTGCTCCTTGCACTGAACTCCAGGAGTCTGAGCAGCCCTGCTGGATCCTGTGGGTGCTCCCAGGGGCTCAGAGTTCAGCACAAATTCAAAGTTCTGCTGGCTCCAGCTCACACTGCCTGGCAGGAATGAATTCTGTTCCTCTGGAACAGGCTCTGCTTAGGAAAGGGCTCCCTCTCCTGCTCTTGCTGAGACCACACCAACTCTGTGAGGGAAGGGAATTGTTTCCAGTCCCTCTGTGCAGGGATGGAGCACAGACAGGGTGGCAGCACCTTGCACAGAGTGTGCTGTGCTCTGGGTCACCCCCCTTGCAGCACAGCTTCTCCTTTTCAGCTCTTGCTGCCAAAGCCTGGGAAGTGTCAATGTGTCCAAATACATCTGAGTGAGCCATAGAATTATAGAATTTTTAGGTTGGAAAAGATCTCTGAGATCAAGTCCAGTCAGTAACCCAGCATTGCCATGTTCNTGCCATTGACCTTCTTGCCCACCTGGGCATCCCTGGCTCATGTTCAGCCACTGTCACCTGCACCCCCAGGTCCTTTCCCCCTGGGCAGCTTTCCAGCCACCTTTCCCAAGGCTGCAGTGCTGCCTGGGATTGTTGTGACCCCAGCTGTGAATAAGTGAGGTTTGTAGCAGATTTTTTTACTGTTTTTTTGCAACAGCCTTCCCAAAGAATTCCATCCAGTCCACTGTGCCTCTGAGGCTCATCCATAATGAACTATACATTCATGGATTATCAAATACCAGGAATACACTCAATATTCTCAGCTTTGCTGGGGAGCTGCCAAAGCCCACTGAATTTCTGTTTTCTACCTCAGTTAATGCTGAGTGTGAGGTGAAAAACCATCCTGAGAGTGGACAGAATGAAGTGATGGGGCAGCACTGCCTTACAGGCTCAGTCAAGCTGTATGAAAACAGTTTTAAGACTTTAGACTGTGGTACTTTGGCCTATTACACATTAATCTTCTACAAATTAAATGCACCAATGCACTGTGGAATGCTGGCAAATATTTTCAGTTAATTTTTGGTTCCAAATAGGAAGAAAGTGCCACTCCAGGACCATCTGCAGCTCCAGCAGATCCCCAGTTTGGTAATTCCCACAGCCTCTAACATAAATGTGAATGAACCCAATGTAGAATTGCTTCCTTCTCAACAGGGCCTCAACACAGAACATCTCAGACTTATAAGAAATTAAACTGGAAAACAAGATAGCAATACTAATTTTAAGAAATCTGGCCGCAGTTTTAGTGCATAAATAAACAAAATGCCACACCTCTAACTCTTAAATTTTACCCAGAAAAAAATATTTTAAGAAGATCATTTTAAGAAACAAACAAAATGTCACACCTCTAACTCTTAAATTTCACCCAGAAAAAAATATTTTAAGATCATTTTAAGAATAAAAGAGAGAGAAAAGCTAAAAATATGTATTTGGAGCTCACGGAAGGAGACACTTCCAAAACTTTTATGTCATTATGAAATAGTGCAGAACAATAACAAAAAATCTGATTTAGCATAATATTCCCAGCAATTCTCTCACCTGTGGCCTGACAATCGACTCTCAGTTTTCTTGAGGGATCTTTCCTTCTTTTCTCTCCCAGCCCCTGAATGTCTGTGAGAGGCACTCACTTTAAGGCTTTTTTCACTGCTGTCTGCACCAGAGCTTGGAAGAGATTTTCTTTCTTCTGTCTTGGCCCTCTCCCTCTCAGCCAGCAGCCTGGAAAAAAAGTCATCTGCATCTTTGGGGCTGCTCCTTGGTTTCTCAGAGGCAGAGCTGGTGTGTGAGCTTGGCACAGTCTTTGATGCAAATTCCAGGCTGGATTTTGTTGGAGAGGCTTTGCTCTCCTGAAAATCAGTGCTTGGGACACTCAGGTCGTGCTCCTCGTGCTCCTCACCCCTGAGCTGGGCTGTGCTGCTGATGCTCGTGCTTCGTTTGGAAAGCCTCCTTTTTTGGGGATCCTGGGAAAAAAGTGCCATGAAAGCCACAGATTATCATTTTAACCGTTTTAAATGAACACAAAAAGCAAAGGAAACTGATCTATGAGCTACTCTATTCGTTTATTTTTAGGAATCAGCTTATGGAATAAATCAGATTTTTTAAAAAATCAATAATAAATATGACAAACACTATCACTAAAAATTTGACCAGCATTGCAGATGTTACATTCCATTAAAATATGCTTTCCTTTACTCAAGCAAATCAACAAAATACCTCCTAAAAGCTTATCTTGAGGTTGTATCCAGCTCAGGAATTGAAGATATATTTTACTGGTATCTACCACTACAGGTATCAAGTCTTTAATTCTCAAATCAGAGATATTTATAAATATCCAACTAATGCATTGAATTTCCACATGCTCTTCAGTAGTGCTAAAATCTCATAGTTAAAATATTTCAGTTTATCATTATTACAAGCTTCATTTTAGATTGGAAAAGTCCCTGTCTACATAAAAGAAGCATAAAGGCAAAAAAATAGGCAGGGAATTTTTAACTGTGTTTTGAAAGCACTTCTTGATGGAATATTGTCTGATTTGATCAATTCGGAAACTTATTTCGAACTCAAAGCAATTTTCAGTTCCAAACTGCCACTGATTAAATGGGGGGTCTTGGAAAAACCAGAGTAAAACAGATACTGTGAAGGTAAAAAAGCAATTTTCATAGGAAAATAGGAAAACCAAATCTGTCAAGAGATATCCAGAATGGGAAAAGTTTATAAAGCAATTTGGTGACCTAAAATCACAGACATGGAGGGCAGTGCAGTTGCCTGCAGTGGTAATATCTGAAATTCTGAATGAAGCAGAACAATGTCCCTAACTTACCACTTCTTTTCAGCCTGCAGATTTAATGGACTAACATGCAGAAGCCACTGGAACATTATTTGAAAATGATTTTTATCCCAGCAGGCTGGATATAAAATCCATGGGCAAGCCAAATAATTTGATAAGTGTTGGGAATCACCTCTGGTGGACTTGCTACTGGTCCAGCCATCATTGCCCTGGCAATGAGACCAGCCCTGGGCCTGGACTTCTCCTTCCCTGTGGATTTCAGCTCCTCAGAAACTGGAGCTGCTTTTAAATCCTCTCGACTGTCTTTTAACTTCTTGTCCCCAGCACAGTGTAAGCTACTGCTGTGGGTTGTCCCTGTGTGGCTTTTTTCACTCCTGTGCTGATGTTTCCTGGGTGGAGGGATTTTATCCAGTGGATTCTCAGCATCACACCTAGAGGGAAGAGAGAGGAAAAGCTTGAAACAGCAAAGTAATGCACAAGTAAATTAAAAAAAACCAGCTAATTAAAGCACTGCTGTCAAATTAAATTGCATTTTATCTCAAAATCACTCTACTGACCCCTCTCACTCTTTGTTCGCCTGTAGAACACTTATTTTAGTCCAAAAAAAGGCATTTTTGTGATGGAAATTATTTTATTGAGCAGTTCCCCATTCTATGTCTGTTTATAAATTCATATTCTGTGTAATCAAAAAATACCTTCCTTAATACAAGGAAAGAAGTCCCTGAGCTTGTTTTTCACTCTAGGATGTTTTCCTCCACCCTAATTCATTGCAAAGCAACTCCAGAAGTTGAAACATCTTGCACCACAAAAAAGTTCCTTTAATTTAACCCATTTTTTCCAGGAGTGTGTCTCATGCTGTGAGGACATGCTGTGTGTGTAAACTGAAGGGAGCCTGATCTGCCTCTGGAATCATCAGGAAAAGCAAGAACTGCTCCTCCTGACCAAAAGGATGGTGAAAGGTGCTGACTTAGAGACTGTTTTAACAGTTACAGACACACAAACCTCCAAGAGGAAAGTAAAAAGGAAAGCAGACTCATTAAAAAGGAACCAGGGCAGAGTCCTGACTGATTATACTCTCCATCCCTGAAAGCATTGTTAAAAATTACCCAGATAGTTGAAATTAAAACTAATTTCAGGCACTGGCAGCTGACCTTGGCAATCCCTGATTTTCCCTTGACCAGAGGGGATGGCAGTGGTGGAGGATGACCCTCAGGGCAGAGGGCAGGGTTAGGTGGGATATTGGGAAGAAATTCTTCCCTGTGCGGGTGGGGAGGCCCTGGCACAGATTTCCCAGAGAAGCTGTGGCTGCCCCATCCCTGGAAGTGTCCAAGGCCAGGCTGGAGAGGGTTTGGAGCAACCTTGGGATAGTGGAAGGGGATGGAATGAGATGATCTTTAAGGTCACTTCCAAAGTTAACACCTCTGGGCGCTGCTGTGCCCTCCCAGAGAAGTGTCAGGGGCTCCTCTATGGGAAAGATCCATGAAAGGGAAAGGAAAAGGAACAAAAGAAAAAAATAGAAGGAGGGAAAAAGCCTTTGCACTGCCTCCTTTTCAAGTGTTGCTTCTGAGCTCAACTTAAAAACATCTTGGCTTTCTTCCCCGTCAAGAAATTACTTCATGGTTTTTTCCCAAGCACTGATGCTCAGACTTGGCTACTTTGAGCATGTTGCATTTAGGATGAAGAATAAAACCTGATTAATTCCCTGAGGGTGGAGGCTGGGAAGGTGAATTACACTTCTGTGCCCGTTTTAAAAGCTTTCTATGGAAGTACAGGGCTGTTAATCCCCTTTGAGGCACCAATAAATACAAAACTTGATTACATGCTATTTTCAGGTACCTGCACTCTTTTGTAACAACACTGGATTTAAAACAGTAAACCTTGCTTTTGCCTATGTAAGGCATGAATATACCTGTAGTTTGAGCACAGGTGGTTTGTTTCACCTCCAAACCTGCTTCAATTTGAGTATTTCCAATTTAAAAGGCATAAAATCTCCCATTTCTATGTGCTTCAGTGACTGAAAGATGCAATTGAGGTTATCAGTCTTCATAATTGGCAGGCAACATAAAAGATCATTTTTGAAGGGTGGCTTGCACAGGGGATTTCAATAATCTGGAAAGTTAAGCTTTGTGGTATGAGAATAACTAATAAAACATAGTCAAGATACAGATACAAATGATAAAACATTTAACACTACTTCCCTTAATTAAGAAACAACAAGTGAAAACACAGGGCAAAGAGAAATAAATCAGGCTGTACCTGGAGGCCTGAGTTTTGCTTTCATCCAGAGCATTGGCATTGCCATGATCCTCATCCAGGAGATCAGGAGGGTGGGATGCTGAGCTCTTACTCTGAGGAGCTGACAGAGCAGAGCTGGAGCCACTGCTCCTGGAAGTGCCACGGTGCTCCAGGAAGTAATTAGTAATAATTTCAAGCAGTGTTTTCAGCGGGTTCTCCTTTGCCTGGCCAGAAAGAGAAACAAAGTTCTTTATTTATATAAAGATTATTGAAATGCTGTGTTAGTCTGGCTGCAGGGTATTATTTTTACACTGAACAGAACCTGAACATTTTAACTGTTTCCCAGAGTTACCTGTGGGTGTATCCCAGGAGTGACTGCTCAAACAATCCAGGGAACTGGAAAATGGCAGCGAGAGAATGTCAAGAGCTCCAAGGTGCTGCTGTGTTAAGTGAAGGAAGCATGACCCAGAAAAACAACCTGTCATGGTAATTTTTGACTCTCATTTTAGCTAAATATTCCCAAGTGTGGTAACTGTGCTTTTCTACACTGGGAGAGGGATTTTTGAAGTGACATTTACAGATTTATGTGAAGATCCCAAAAGCACTGTGGTGCCTCAATTCACGAGTGAACCGTTTATATTGCATTTTAAGGGATAATAAAAGCCAGAAGCGTAATTTTTTTTTATCTGCTGTGCAGTATGTAAAGCTGCAAATAGAAATGGGCATGGATCCTTCCACAGTTTGGGGAGCAGCATGTTCTCATTCCCTCACCTTGTTGTGTTTGTAGAGGGAGTGCAGGTGCAGCACATTCCGGAGCTCGTTCCTGTTGTTGATGCTGAGCGCAGAGCGGGGAAGCTCCCGGTCCATGGTGGTGATGGTTTTCTTCAAACCCTGAGGAGGAAAAGTGTTAGACCCCAAATCTTTTACTCTCAGGTTTTGCCGGGTGTCACATGAAACTTGTGGGTGGCAGCAATTTGTAAGCAGGTAACCCTCAGAACATGTGCTGCAATGGTGCAATATTGAATTATCACAGCCCACGGATGTGAAAATAATTAATGTGGCTACGTGAGATGGAAATTACTGAACACAGAAAAACAAGAATCCCTATGCAAAGGTGACTTCAGCTGCTAAACAGCCTCCTAAGACTGATGATCTGTATGAAAGGCCCTCAGATGAAGTTATTCCAGTCAGCTTCAGGTTGGAAATCAGCGAGATCACCACAGCATCAGCTGGTTTGGGGTCTTCAAATTTCAAGTTTCAGCCTGTGCTCAGCACCCACGGACACCTCAGAGACAAAATCTATGGGCATCTCACCTTCTGGGGGGAGAGACTGATTTATTGTGAGCTGGATCCCAAATTAATTTAAGTGGTACAACACAAGACTGCTATTTTGAGAGAGAAAGCCCAGATTCCTTCCTTTTGAAGAGGTATTGTCACAACAAAGGATTTATTTTTCTGCTGACAGAGTGTCTGTTTCAGATTTATGATATTAAGGGCAAGTTGTGGTAAATAAAGAATCATTATCCCTGACAGGCTCTGATGTGTATGAAAGATCTGGGGGAAGCAGAAGCACAAAGGATCATCAGTGCCCCTTGTTTTGAAAATGTGAATTTCGAGACGGGATACAAAACATGAGACTAAAGTTTGTGCAGCATTTAATGAGACAGTGGCTGGTTAATTTCTGATGTGAAACAACTCATTCTTGACACTAGGGGTCTGACATTCTGATATCAATATATCCTTAGGATTGAACATAAATACAAAGTAATACATGCTGCTACATGGAAATGTGAAGGTGATTTCCAGTCTGCTCAATCCCACATTCCCTACATCCCTGTGTGGTCCAAAATTCCCTTTATAGTATTAATGGTCTCTTTCCTCCCCTTATCTCAATTCCCTCCTCCCTCCAAAAAATGGGTTTTCTGCTGAGTTATTACTGAAAGTACGGGGAAAAGTAAATGTTACCACTTTCTCTAAAATTGTTACCCTTTGCCTTAAAAAAAAATAAATTAGGCTTTGTATGCCTCTTACAAACAGGACAACATCAAAACAGGCAATTCATGAGCGAAAAAAACAACAATAAAAATTTAAAAAACCAAACTGGAACTGCAAACAACGAGAAAAACCAAACTGAAAGTGCGTTTCTTGCTTTAATTTCCAGCCTCGCAGGCATGTGTGGGTAAGGATGTGTTTCCCCCGCGCAGGAGGAAGCAGCTCCATCGCCGGGAATGGAAGGGCACTGTGGGAGATGTAGTCCAGCTGCTCACCCCAGAGCCTCCCCCCCTTCATTCCCAGCTGTTTCCAGGCTGGAATAAGCCCCTCAGCATCCCTCAATTTTCCCAGCCCATCCCATTTTCCCCGGTGCCATCCCCACCGGCGGCTCCGCTGGGAGAAAAATCGAGACCAAGTTTACCTTTCTACTGAGAAACTCTCTCACCAGTGAGGCGGCCACTTCTTCCACGAAGGCGTTGTCCATGTTTGAGCCCCAAGAAGGCGCATTTGGGGTGCGGGGGTGCTGCTCAGTCCATGGCAGCCCGGCGGCATCGCCGCTGCCCGCGGCGGGAGCGAGCCCGCAGGGATGTTACCCTGGGTACCATGTCATCGGAAGCCGGGACAACTCCTCCCCCTGGGAAGGGAGGGAGGGATGCAGGGAGGAAGGAAGGAAGGAAGCCGGACAGAGATTTGGGATGGAGGGAAGTTGTGGCGAGCGTGGGGAAAAAAAAAATTAAAGCAAGTTTTTAAAAAATTAAAAATAAAAAGAAATAATAAAAATGTTTAAGAGAGGGATGTTCGGCTCTGAGAGAGGGAACGGATTTATGATGATTTGTTTCTTTATTTTTAAGAACGGTACGTGGTTACCTGCAGTCGAATACTTCCGTGCTAATGCAACTTTTAACCACGCGCGTTATCTTCAGTGAAGCGGCGCTCTCAGCACAAAACTGGGTAAAACAAAAAACAAACAAACCAAAAAACCCCAAAAACCAAACTAACAAACAAACAAAGGACAAACAAACAAAAAGCCGAAAAACCAAAACAAAAAACCAAAACAAACAAAAAAAACCAAAAAAAAAACCCAAAACCAAACCAACAAAGGGCAGACAAACAAACAAAAACAAAAAGCCAAAAACCAAAACATAAAACCAAAACAAACGAACAAAAAAACTCCAAAAAAACTGCAAAAATGCTGAAAATTATTGCAGCTGCTAAATTAAGCTGAATCTCTTAAACTGGCAGTGTCTGTGGTGGGAAAAGCTGAAAAGCTGAGCCTTTCAGGTTATACTGACATTAGGTAATAATATAATATGTTCAAAGATGAGATTCTGGTGACAGTTTTCGGCTTGGGGATCTGATTAAGGTACCCTGTGCCCCTGGGTGTTGGGATTCCACAGCCTGACCAACCTTTTCCAAAATTTGGCTGCTCCTGTGTGGGTAATTTTCCCTATCTGTTTCAAATTTCCCTTGCTCCAGCTCCTGGCTGTTCAGTCTCACCCCTTTCACTGCACCCTCTGAGGTGAGTCTGGCTCTGTCTTTTACTTAACCCACATTTAATAGTTGTGTACAGCCTATAAAGCCTTTCCAAGTGTTGTATTCCCTTATTTTCACCGAATGATGCAGGGACTGCACCCAAATCCCTCTGATGAACTGATGGTCAGAGCTTGAGGCATTACAGTGGTTCCTGCTCCATCATCATGTCAGGCACAGGCTGGAGCTCTCTCTGTGGTGTACCTGAGCCAGTTTGCTTTGTCCTTTCCCCTTCAGAGTTCCCTAAATAATTCCAGGCATTTTGTTAAGCTCGGTTACTTCTCTGACTTCAGTTTTGGAATGGAGTGGGTGTTCCCAGTGTTGTTTCATTTGTCTCAGGGCAGCCTGGAAGTGATTCTGCATAAGTTTGTGATGTCCTTCTCCAGAGAGGCTGTGGCCCATTGCTTCTGACAGCCTCCAGCCCTGCAAGCTCCATCCCTACCCCAGAAAAGACCTTCTGGAGGCCAGGTTGTGCAGATTGTCATCAGAACTGAGACTTTTGCCCAGTTGAGCTGAGTCTGAGTGTTGCTCAGCTGGCAACAGAAGAAACACGCAGGTCTCAGAGTAGCAGTTGAATCTCTAGGTAGGACGGACCAAAATAAGGGGGCACCCTTCTTTATTCTCTTATTTTTATATATTACCAAAGACAATCAAGGATTGGTGAGAGGAGTTAACACCTCTGAAAGTTTACAGGACAAAGACATGGTCAATTATCTTTTCCTACCCCAGGGGAAAGGAATGAAAAACAATCTACAAGTGCAAAACAATCCCGGCCGGTTAAGAAAAACAAGGACCATGTTTACAGAAAAAGCATGGGACACTACTGTTACAATGTTACAAATCATGGAACCCTGCAAAAGGCAGGGTGACATCTGAGGTGTTCAGCTGGTGGACTGTGGTGAACTACAGGCCTTGTGTCAACCACCTGCATGACCTTTTGGAGATGCGATTCCCATCCTCAGATTCCCTTTCTCCAAGGCCTTCAGAATGATTTTTGGAGTGGCAGTGCCTGCAGAGGTGGGATGCTCTTGAGGCACAGGGGTGCCTGCCCACCTCATCACTGTAGTCCCATGAATTTGATTATTCTTCAGGTCAGTCACAGCCCCCTCCAGTGCAGCGAGTCTAATTTGGATGCTCTGTAAGGATTTGGCAGCAGAATGTTCTGTGTGCCACAGACAAGGCACCAGCTTGCAATGGTTTCACTGAGCTCTGACCTGCACCCCTGTGCACTTAATCACTTTTTTCTTACCCCATCAGCTGCATCCCACCTGCTCCAGTTTCCCATCTGCTGCAGAGGGATTCCTGGGACACACATCCCTAATCTCTGCTCTGCTGAGCAGCCACGCTCTGGGAACGTGGTGCTCCTGTCTGTGCAGGTCTGTTAATCAACAGGAACTCAGGCTGCCTGATGGGTTTGTGGTTTTAATCAGTCCTGGAGCTCCCGAGTGTCCCTGTCCCAGCTCCAGGGTCCCCATGGGCGGCAGTCATGGCAGGATGTGGAGCTCACCTCCTGTCACACAGCAGCTGGAGCTGCAAGATCATTTTGGCTGGTTCAGCATCACCAACTACTGATCATGTGCAGTCTAAAAACATCCTTCTGGTTAGGGGCTAAGGGAGATGCTTCCAGTAATGTGACAGTCCCAGCAATCCAGCAAATGGGGGGTCTGGAAAGGCTTCTTAAAGTTTTCTTTGAGCATTTTGGTATCTGTAAATACCATTATTTTCCAGAGTGGGTAACACTCAATGACTGTAATAGCTCTGGCTTTTAAGAGGCACCTGCAGTTGGCTGACAGTTTTGGCTAGAGAATTTGGAATACAACAAAGCTTGATAGCATTGCAAAGTAATTAGAATAAAAGTAATTATGTGTAGCTTGTGTAATTGCACACAGCTACGTGTGTGCTGCAGTTTGTTGACTCCTTTTGTTCTCTGCTCTGTGCTTTGGAGAACATAATTGCACTTGAGCTTGATGTTTTATGCTCTGTTTAAGGTGATCTTTATTTGTCTAGTTAATGTCCCTGTGGTTTTTCGTAGAAATGCAGAACATTTCATTGTATGTAACAGCAGAAAGTGAAATGTGTTAAAAGAAATTTAAATGTGAAATCCAGCAACTTTTTGTGAACAAAAGGCATTTTTGTAAATACAGGAGAGTGGCTGATTTGTACAGGAAAGGAGTTGGCTGATATTTGTGGTGATGAACAAGAAAGTTGGTTGATCTTGTTGCCAAAACTTGTGGTTTTTTGGTCCACAGTTGTTTCTTTTTCTATTGCCTGTCTCTTTTTTTCAGCCCTTAGCTCGCTCAGAGGACCTGGGGGGAAATGAATTCGAAGCACGAGAAAGAAACAGAAGAGTCAGAACTCTGAATACACACAGAGCCACAGAATAGAGAGTGACTTACCTGGGAGAGGAACTGGAAATAAAGTTTAATGAGGACACAGGACAGACTGCACTGACCACGGGCACAAAAACAGTGGCCACTCAGCCAGCCCCTTCTAACTCCTGACCTTTCTGTTTTCCTGGATCTCATCTTTTCCTTGTACCAGGATACCAGAAATGTGTGAGACATTTCCCATGAACAGATGATGGGGATGTGACCCGGTGTGATCTAAACCCCTCAGAGCCAGGGGGGTAAATAATTCCCCTCAGGCATTTTCCTCCATTAACAGGCCCTGCTCCTTTTAGATGCTGTCAGCTGCCTTTGCTGCTAGGACCAGTCACTTGCTGGCTGCCAAGACCTCCACATCCTTTCCCACAGACTGTTCCCAGTAGCCACCATCTCCTTCATGCACTGAGAAATCTCTTCTGAGAGGACTCATTTCATTGGGTTGGACTCGATGGTCTTGAAGGTCTTTTCCAACCTAGCGATTCTGTGATATGTGATCATTTTCCCACAAACTGACAGGAAGCTGAGCAACTTTTGGGTCCCTGGGTAGAACTTTTGGCCTCTTTTTGAAGCAGCTGCAACATTTGTCTCTGATCAGTGGCTGAGGACTTCTCTGGATGCCCACAGCTGTTCAAAGATGCTGGACAGCAGCCCTGCTGTGATTCCAGTCATGGGTGTGAGAGAAGCAGCACTTCTTTGTGCCCTAAAAATCTTCTACAAATGTCGCCCTGCTTTTGCAGGGTTCCATGGTTGTAACTTTGTAGTACAAGTTTCCCATGCATTTTCTATAAACATGGTTCTTGTTTTTCCTAACTGGCCAGGATTGTTTTGCACTTGTAAATTGTTTTTCATTCCTTTCCCCTGGGGTGGAGAAAGATAATTGACCATGGCTTTGTCCTGTAAACTTACAGAGGTGTTGACCCCTCTCACCAATCCCTGATTGTCTTTAGAAACATATAAAAATAAGAGAATAAAGAAGGGCAGGCCCCTTTTGGTTGGTCCTGCCTGGAGATTCAACTGCTGCTTTGGAACCTGCATGTTTCTTCTGTTGCCAGCAGTGCAACATATAAACATGAACTGTAAGTGAGGATGAGCTCTGGCTTTTCTGACACCATCTCCACGTGCCTTGGCAGCATTTCTAAATTCCTTCATTGCACCCTGCAATCTGTCACAGAGGTCCAGTCATTCAGGCCTCTTGTGTGGATGTTCTCATGGTCTCCCTTGAGCCTTGTGAAGGAGCAGCAAGTGGCCAAGGGCTGGGGGAGCCTGGCAGCTTCTCCTCAGCATGCCTGACCCAGGGCCAGGGGAGCAGCAAATCTCCCTGGGCAGGGAGGTGGTTCTTTGTCATCTGACTCTGGGACTCTCCACATTCAGGTTCCAGACCCCAAGGGAGGAGCTCTGAAATGATTTGGAGTCCTGATCAGCACTGATGTGGGCAGGTAAGTGTTTTGTTTCCTGGCCACCTTCTGAAATGTCTTTGGAAAGAGGATGAAACTGCCCTTTGGGGCTTCATGAGAGAAGCTGGAACAGGTTTTCCAGAGAGCAATGGATGCCCCATCCCTGGAAACATTTGAGGACAGGTTGGACAAGATCAACCTGATCTGGTTGAAGATGTCCCTGATCATGACAGGGGAGTTGGACTAAATGAATTTTCAAGCTTCCTTCCAAGCCAAACCATTCCATGATTCTGTGATGCCTGTGTTCCCTGGAATTGCCTTGGGACTGACCTTCCTTTGTGTAAACATCACAGAGAGGGTTCTCTTGTGGAACTTGAAGTGTTTGTGTGCTTGTGTGTGCTCTTTGTGTGTGTCCTTGGTCATTTGGGATCTTTGGAAGAAAAGGGAACTGGAGTTTGGTGGTCTTTGTGTGTCTCTTCCAACTCAGGGGATTCTGTGAGTCTCAGTGTTTATTGACAGTAAAAATGCACCTGAGTGCATTTACAGAGGTTTTCTGGATGGCTTGGTAGCACCTTGACTGATTTGATCAGAACAATTTATTTTCTGCTTAAAAAAATAAAAATTATTGTATGTAGTTATAGTTTCACCCTGCAATTTAAATCTCCTTCCTTTGTGTCACCTCATATAAAGGATTGATCTTTGCATGTCTGCATTTTATAAAAACAATTTTCTCTCCTCTGTGATCCATGTTCTCTTATTCACATGAATAATTTTCTCCTTTTTCTTTATATTTTTTTCCAAGATAAATTATTTAATGCAACAGCACTTGAAATGCTCCATTTTAAGCCTTAAATTAACCTTGGATGTGAGACGTAGATTGGCAACATTGTACCAGGGAAGAACCTCTATTAAATAATTGAGAGATTCTTTTAAAGTGGTGCTTTAAGCTCTTGAAGTCTTTGACACCCCCTTCAATTTATGGAATTTGGGTTTGAGCAAAATGATGCATTTAGCTTGAATTTGGCTCATTGGGGTGGGTATTGATTAGAAAAAAATCCATTTCAGTTCAGCAATTGCAGATTTTATTTAAAAATGTAAAGTGGCTTGTGTTGTCTGTGAGGAGAAATACAGGAAATTACTGCTGATACACAGAAACAAATTACTGCTAATACACTGAAAAAAAGTCTATAAATGAGGGGAGGTGTTTTTGGGGTGGGTGACCTGGCCTTGCCAGCAGCTTTGCAGGTTCACATTGCAGAGAATGAGAATCAGTTCTGGGGGTTTATGGACAGCTTTGGTTTGGTCCAATATTTCTTGATTCACTACAGAGGATGTCAGAGATGTGGGAATCTCCCCAAGGTCTGAGTCAGAAGGGCCCAGTAAAGAAATTCACTGTTTTTGCTGCATTTTCTCCATCAAGCATTCCTGGTGATTCCTTTGCTGGCCTCCTGCTTTGATGCTTTTCAAGAACTTCTTATTGTGAAGTTGAGTGTCCACTGTAAGATGCTGTTCTAATTAATTCTTATCCTCTTAATTTCATGTTTATCTTTGACCTGCCCTGTTTTATGCTTTTCTGTTCTCTGCAGGCGGGCAAGCTTTCCACTTCTTTAAATTCTGACCTTTTCCTTCAGACTACTAAACTCTCTGTAGAGCCAAGCAAAAATTAATTGCATTTTCTTTCTTCTTTTTTTCCCTTTGTTCCGTATTTTATCTGGCCTTCTAACCCAGTGTTCTGTGTGATCCTTGGATTGTTTCTAGATGTGATAGTTCCTATTTTGGGGCTGTTCATTTCATCACTTTCTTGTCTAATAGCCTTGTTTCTACATTGTTCCATTTCTTCACATTTTTTTGTAATCTAGTGCTTTTTTCACTCATCAGCTCTTTTCTATACCAATTTTGTTGTGAGCACCACTAAAAAACAGCTTTTCCAGTGATTCCACTTGAACTGTTTTCCAAGCACCACTTGAGCCTAAATCCAAAGCAGCATCTTTCCTGTGGATTCCTGAATAAGTTCTTTGAGAAGTTTTGGGTTTGCTTCTCACCTTGAAGAATTGCAGACTCATTTTGTGTGGGGGTGATTGAAACACTCTCAGTCCCAAATTTGCATTTGCTGTGCTCAGCATTTCCTGGTCACTGGCCAGTTCCAGAGCTAAGCTGGAATTACATTATGGGATTCCTGGCCTCCAGGGTTCTTCCAGGCTTCTCTTTTCCTATAACATCTCCATGCTGTTACACTGCAAACATACATAATCCTCTAGGAATTCAAGCAGAGCACAAATTGTCTGTTTGATGCTGCTGCAGTCCCTGCTTTGGCATCTCCCTCCAGAGAATCTGTCATTTAAAGAGAAGAGTTTCCAAGCATTATCTTGTTGCCTGTGTTTATCAGACCTACCTTCATTTAAGTGTTGAAAATCAAAGGTGGAAATGACTGGAGGAGTAAAACAATAACGGCAAAAAAATTCATAAAACTTTTCAAGGATGAGATGTTGAGTTGATGCTTGAAAGCTGTTACACTGCTCTCCTGCTCAGGAGTGCTGCTGTAAATCAGTGCTGCAAAAATTACCCTGTCACAGTGAGATGTGAAGAATGCACTCTTAGGGAAAAAAATGTGCTAAAATACCTCCCACCCTCTGAACACTTCAGTTTCAAGGTAACTTTGTGCTGCTGTGCTGACTGAAACCAGCAGAATGTGCCTGGGCCACACGTGGGTTCTGTTTATCTTGTTGTGTGTTGTTTAGTCAGTGGTGAATCACAGAACCACAGAAGGGTTTGGGTTGGAAGGGACCTTAAAACTCATCCAGTTCCACCCCCTGCCATGGGCAGGGACACCTTCCACTGTCCCAGGCTGCTCCAAGCTCTGTCCAGCCTGGCCTTGGGCACTGCCAGGAATGGGGCAGCCACAACTAAGCAGGAGCCCTGATGAAGCCTTACTGTCTGGAGTGGCTGGAATTCCTTTGTTCTGCTCTTCAGGTGCTCCCCTGCTGACTGAAATCCCTCTCCAGACACTGAGCATCTTCTGTTGGATGTGAGGAATGGGATGGATTGAGTTTCCCCTCTCCCAGCAACTTTCAAGTCATTATTATAGATACATTATAGCCCCTCTTATTTTAGACCCAATTATTAAAACAAATCAAAAGATCTGCTTTTATATCTGCCATGTTGGTTTGGATTCCTCCAGTGTGGTTTGGTTAATATTTCCTTAACTGTTTTGATGCTGGATTCAAAAGCTGTTTCATTCTGTAAAAAAGTAAAGACATGGCACCAGGCTTTTTTTTTTTTTTTTCCCAGCATTCTGCCCTCCCTGTCAGTTTGAGGATTGGGAGCAAAGACAGGCCTTCAAAAACCCCTCATTTTTACACTGCCTGGCAGCCTTGGCTGCTCCTCTGTGCAGCTCTGAGTATTTCAGAGTAACAAACAGCCAGCAAGTAATCACAGAACTGCCAGGCACGGTTTGAAATACAGCATCACCATCCTTTGGATAACTCATAAACTCTGAGCTGTGGCATTGTTTCAGTGTGAACCTTCATCCATCTTTTTGTCTCACTCCTCTGGTGAAGGAGGACTGGTTTAATGGGAATCTTGGCTTTCTATTACGGAAAAGTTATGAAACACAGGTAAGAATTTAATTTCTTAGAAGAAATGAAAGCCAGCAATGTGTGCTTGCCCACCACTGAGTTTTATAATTGCATCCAAGGCCTTGAGAGGAAGCAGCTGTGTAATTTATAAAACTGTTGTAGTATTTCATGTAGGAATATGATGGATGCCTTGTTCTTCCTGAGCCCTGTTGTTAGGGAGCTGCTGGAATCCTGAATCACTGTTACCTATAGCTGTGTGTAATGACATGTGTGTCTTTTGGGCACAATGCTGTCATTGGTTTCCTAATATCAGGTTGTCAAATCCCCCTGAACATTGCATTTTAAATAGTTAAGAGCTAATTGAGTCCAAATCTCTGGGACTGTTTGCTAATGCAAGGTGTTAGGGAGCCCATTGTCTCACCTTAATGCTTGGAAAATAGTTCTGAACAAATGTTGGCCATTACCCTGTTGGAAATATGGAATCAGTGCAGCTGCACAGCGGGGCTGTGCTTGGAGCATTCCCACAGCATCTGCTACCAGCAGGATTTGCTGCTTTTGTTTTGTACAACCCTTCCATGGCAGCTGACAGCCTGTTTTTCTTGTATTCTCCCTGTTTTTATTCCGTCCTGTCTTATGGGTGACTGTCCTGATGTCTGCTGAGGCTCTCACAGAAACCCACCCATCCCTCCCAGTGCTGTTTCTCCACCTTCCCACTGTTATTTGTATTCAGCAGTTTCTAATGTTGTGGCTAAACCTCATCCCAGTGCCTCAACTTCTTACAGACCTCAGCAAAAGCACTCTGAGTTTGGTGTGGCTCACATAATTTTCTTTTGCTACAACATTCTGCCTCTCAAAGATCCACAGAAACTCTGTGGGAAGATTTCACTGCTCCTGAATGATCTCCAGTACCAGCCAACGTGGCTGCATGGAAAAGCAAGAGTGTATTTTGGTATTTAAGTAGGAACTGGCCCTGTTGTCAGGAAAATAATTAACTCCAATCCAGTGGTGAACAATAACATCTTCTGGCACATAGACTGAGAAATAATCAAAATGCAGAATAAATTAGAGGGACTGAACACACGCTCTGGCTGTCAAGTCGGATTTCAAACATCCTTTTTTAAGATTTTTTCCCCTCAAGATACAAAATAAGTTTAATACAAGAATGTGAATCAGAAGAATACAGGAGATGTTTTCTTTTTCTGTGCAGGAGAATAAAATGTTTCCTTGTCCCCATTATGCTTTTGCTGGCTTTGATGGAATCTGTCAGGCTCCCACTCTGGACTAACTTTGGTCTTACATCTCCTCTGTAAAGCTTTATCGTTGAGCATCACTTCTTACAGTATCCACTTGTCATGACTGAGATGGAAATGAGAGATTTTGATTTGAGATTTAGATCCCTTTCGTTTTTTTGGGTTTTTTTTTGCCTTTCAGAGAGGATTTTCAGAAGGACTTAAGGTGCAGCAACCAGAGGACCCTGCCTTGGTGTCCTTTCAGACACCTGTAAAGCTCTTAAGAACGAACCAAAGCCCTCCACTTCCCAAAGTTTTGCCCTCAGATTTCCCAGTTCATCTCAAGCTTTCCCTCCTCCTGTGGGTTTTGGGTTCAGGTATGAATTATCATCACCTCATGCCAGCTTCTTGCTGTTCTGTTTGGTTTATACACAGTAACACTGAGGCATTGCCACACTGAGAGCTTTCCTCCCTGGTGCCATCCTGTTGTCCCTTTTCTAAGGGAAAGTACAGATTTCCTGCATCTTTGGAGCAGTTTTGTCTCAGGCAAATGCCAGAGTTCCCCCCACCATCTCTGCAGGGTGGCTGTTCAGTGCTTTGCATGCTCCAAGGCACTCTTTTCTTCCCCTAAAATGTCCAACCACTTTCTGACTATTAAGGAATTCACCTGCTGTGGGTGATGTGTCCAAAGCCTTTTGTAAAATTTTTTTCTCTCAGCAATGAGCAAACTGCAGAAGATTTTACATCTGTCCTTAAAAAGCTTTTCTGATGTAGTTTTCAAAGGCATTTTTTATAGTTCTCAAAGGATTGAAATTTCATTCTTTTCCTTTTCTCCCACAATTTGCAGCCCACTGCACACTTCTGTTGGAATTGAAGTGTTTTCTGTCCCTCTCCTCCTGGTGCTTTCTGTCCTCTTGCTGAAGAGGGTCACTTTGCCAATTTACAGGGGACAGGCTGTGCAAAAAACATGGGGCTATTCTTATTTTTCCTCTAGGCTGAAGTGCATGGTCATGGAATCCCAGAATAACAGAATTGGGTTGGGTTGGGTTGGGTTGGGTTGGAAGAAACTTTAAAGATCATCCCATCCCACCCCCTGCCATGGGCAGGGACACCTTCCACCATCCCAGGCTGCTCCAAACCCTCTCAACCTGGCCTTGGACACTTCCAGAGATCCAGGGGCAGCCACAGCTTCTCTGGGCACCCTGTGCCAGGGCCTCCCCACCCTCACACTGAGGAATTTCTCCCTAAAATCCAATCTAACCCTTCCCTCCTTCAACTTAAAGTCATTCCCCTTTTTCCAGTCCCTACATGCTCTGGCATTGACCTCTCTGCCTAAAATGTGCTATTTTATTAGCAATTAAAATTTAAAAGGCACTGAGAGGAAGAAAAATTAGAAAGACAGCTGCATGCAGGCTGTATTTATGTAAATTAGATTAACTGATTTCTAAAATCCAGGTCGTGAATGAATTGAGAATTTCGTATAAATCCCACATGAAATGCTTCAGATTTTTAGCTCCTCCTGTTCCCCCTCTCCTTTCTTCTGTCTTGTGTCTTAGACTAAAATCCTCACTAACATTTTGCTGAGGATTGTCCATGCTAAATGCTGCTGTCCTTGGAGCCTGCAAAATAAACTGATTTGATATTAATTAATTGACATCAAAATGTGCATCAAAGCACTGGAGTATGTGCATTTTGTTGTAAAATGGGAGAGCCGGATGAGGAAGCATTTGAAAGAAATCAGAGCTTGGGCAAGGAACCTTTTGGCTTTAATATGGACAAGGTGGATAGCTAAAATGATTTATGAAAATGCCAAGTAAAACATGAAGGATTGTTTAGCTACTCACTGCAGTCTGATATTGAAACACTAGGGAGAGCTCCTGATTCATGGTTTCATTTTTCCAGAGGCTTGTTTGGAGTGTTCTCCTAACTTTAAATAAAAGAGAGACTTACAATGGAATATTGCCTTTTACTCCATATCATAGCAAATTTGTGGCTAGTTAAAGCTGAAATGTAATTTAATACAAGAATCAAACAGCTTTCTCAGCAATGAATTAAGAAAATGCTGATTTTACAGATCCTCACCTGCTGCTTATCCAAAAATTATCATGTTGTTTTTACCAGTAACTGTTGCAGGTGTTGGAAACCCACTTCACACAACTTTTTCCTTTTATTCCACTCTGAGAGCAGCACGGGAGTTTTTCTGCAATATTAGAATTTTGATCATGCATTTTTGGAATATCTTCCCTGTCGCAGTGGTCCCAAGTATTCTAAATTTCCTTTGTGGTATCTGGGAGCATTTGGGTAAATGAACCACAAGCAGTAGCAGCATTTCCGTTCCTTGATTGGATGAGCAGCTCTGGCATGAATCGCATTCTTGTTTGTGTACAGATCCTCTCTGGAGCCTCAAATATGCACCCCCGAGATCTCCAAACTCATTTCTTATGAGTACTTCTGCTAAAAAAAGGAATGCTTGGATATTTGCTGAGAGCCAAGCTAAAGTCTATCTGTCCCAGGCTCCTGCAGGAATCCCAGCCTTTTGTTACACAGTAATTTGAATAAGTTCCAGTCCAGCAGCTGACAAACTTGTTTGGGTTTGGTACCCGGGCTGTGTGACAAATTCAGTTTATTGGGAGCTGCAGGACTACACAATAAATGAAAATATTTAATGTTTGGATTGAGAAATAAGGCTGAATTTAGACATAAGTGTGCAGGCCTTGTGTATGTGGTCATGTGTGTGTAGATATATTAAGAAAAAACATAGTGTGGTTGCTGTCCTGGCCATTTTTCAGCCCTCAGCAATGTTACTACCAAAAACAAGGCAATTTTACTCAATATTTGTACCCCAGCCCTGGAGAATGACAAGTTGCCACATGGTCTTCTAAAATATGTTTGACTCAGAATTAGATTAACTGACCCAGACCTTACTGCAAGGTTTGGAGCTCGACTTTTGGAGGTAAATCCATGTTTTGGAGTACCAAGAGGATAAAAACTTGGGGTTTAGACCAGATCTACCCAGGTCTGGTCTAGTGGAAGGTGTCCCTGCCCATGACAGGTGGATTGGAAACAGATGATCTTTAAGGTCTCTTCCAACCCAAACCAGTCTGTGATTCTATATTTCTCTAATATTGGACATTTCAAAAGAAGGAGCAAGAAAATCTGCAGTGCACAGGCCTGGCAAAGCTTTGCTTCAATTCTGAAATTTTAACAGCACCCAGCAGATCTCATTTCCATTGGATTCTCTCTTCTTAACAACATTTCTGGTGGTGAGGACCTCCATCCATGCCTTGAAAACAAAGATTCAGAGAAATTGGGTGAGGAATGGGTTTAATGAGACCCATGAAGGGCACATGATTTAAGCTGGAGTAGAATTTACAGCTGGTCCCCATCTCCCCTGCCACAGCCTGGATTGGGTTGGGTTGGGTTGGGTTGGGTTGGGTTGGGTTGGGTTGGGNCTGTGTATAAACCAAACAGAACAGCAAGAAGCTGGCATGAGGTGATGATAATTCATACCTGAACCCACAAGAGGAGGAAAAGCTTGAGATGAACTGGGAAATCTGTTGGGCTGGATCACACAGATTTTGCTGCACACATGAGCCTCAAGAAGAGGTGCCTGGCTTGGATGTTACCATTTCACCAGCCACTTCCTCCATGCTTTAAGTGGGAGAAATCCTCCTGGAGCTGAAGCTTCCAGTGGCAGAGGCTTCCCAGGAGCGGGCTGTGGGTGCAGGGTTGGAGAACAACACTGCTCATGTGCTGCCAGAGAGGTGTCTGTGGCCTCTTTGTTTTCCCCTATTGTTTGTGGTGTTCTCAAAGTTTAATCCTTTATTTATCGAGCATGTTTCCCTCCTCATGTTTATGCATGAGCAAATATCTATTTACTCCAGCACACTGTAAGGTCACAGTTGTTGCTAAGTGAGTGTCACTTCTTTTGATTGCTCTGTTTCCCGGGGTGTTTATTCCCCTCTAACAATGCTCTTCCTTTTTTTTTTTGAACAACTGCTCTCATTATCGTGGTGTTGTTTAATGATAATGTCTAATTGTTAGAGCCTCTGCTTCCCTCTTCCAGATGTGTGGGGAGGTTTTGTTTGTGGTCCAGGATTGTTCCGTGAAAACATTCATGAGAGTGGTGTTGGGTTGGGAAATGGAGCAGGGATTGATTGCAACAGGAACAGTCAATTGAAATTAGATGCAGTGAAGTTGCAGGGGAAAGTAAAAATTATTTTTAATGGAGATTCTGGAGAAGAAGTAAGGCCAAATCTTTCCCCTACAGTTAACCTACAATTAAAATCTTTGGCTGTTAAGAGTGTTCATCTTCTATGAAATCAAACTTGTGTTGTCTCCAATGTCAGTTTTGTTGTGCCCTCCTGTAACAGGCTGTCCCTGAACCCTGAGTCTCTTTCAAAATTCAGAGGTATTTAAAATTTCGATGTAAAATGTCTTGTGCCTGAGGGCTGTTCCTGCTTCACATGTTCATCTCATTTGAATGAAGACCTTGAGGTCTGCCCAGCCATCAAAGGTATTGGAATTTGCTCTTCTGGAGAAACATTAAAATTTTTCACTGGGGGGAATGGAAAGGTAAGATTCCAATGGAAATTGTGTCCTGCCTTTCCAGCAGCCCTAACAAGCATTTCTCATCCTGTTTCCCTTCCTACTGAAGGCATGCCTTCCATATTAGAAGCCTGGTATAAATTACAAACATCCAGAAGGAGGCTTTGAAACATTTGTGGCTCTGAGATATTCCTGTGCTCTCTTTAGGATCATCACTCAAGCTTTATCAAAAATATCTACACTCTTATGTTCATGTTTTTTGAGGGAAGCTAATTATAGGTACTAAAACGAGCTGAAGTGGAGGATTTTTTTTTCTTCTTTTTTCTTTTTTTTCTTCTTTTCTTTTTAATTTTTCTTTTTTTTTTGGGGGGGGAGGCACCAAGCCAAGCTCCCCGTACAAGGTTGCACAGTTTGGTGCCTGTGCAGGCCAGGGGAGCAGATGGAGGGAGGTGTAGGGACTCTCTCAAGTAGAACTGGCTGGGAAACTGTGCATCTGCTTTGTGAAAAACAGGGAGGCTTTGGAAAACGTGTGGCTGCCAGTGCTGAGCTCTAGGGCTGGTGCTGGGGATGGATGGGGGGACAAGGCAGCTTCCTGCAGCAGCAGCAGCCTTGCTGTCAAAGACAAGCTCTCACTGGTGTCAGGTGCTGGTTTGCAGCAAGATTTGAGCCCAGGAGTTGTTGTCTCAGGGTGACAGAGCACTGGGAAGGGGGGCATCAGTAGGAGGTTGGCGTGCACAAGTTGCTCTAAAATGTTTGTAGTTATTTTTCCTTATTTTCCAGTTATTTGAAAGCAGGGTGCTAAAGCCTAAAATTTCACGGGTGCGTGTAGGGACAGGACAAGGGGGAATGGCCTGAAGCTGAAGGAGTGCAGGGTTAGATGAGGATATTATGAAGAGATATTAGGAAAATATTAGGAAGAAGTATTAGGAAGAGATATTGGGAAGAAATTCTTCCCTGTGAGGGTGGAGGGGTCCTGGCACAGGGTGCCCAGGGGAGCTGGGGCTGCCCCACCCCTGGAAGTGTCCAAGGCCAGGTTGGAGCAACCTGGGACAGTGGGAGGTGTCCCTGCCCATGGCAGGAGGTGGAACAAGATGATCTGTAAGGTCCTTTCCAACCCAAACCAGAGATTCTCTGAAAATGTCACCGAAGACCTGCTCTACCCACGGGTTTGATAAATTCTGGTTCAATATTCACTTCATCTCAGATGCTGAAGGATTTCCACAGTCCCAGCAGGAGAGACCCTGTTCCTGTGGTTTCAGCCTGACAGGGTGAAGGGTCTTCCTTGGATCAACCTTGCCTCTGCTTCACAAGGTTGCAAGAAGTACAAAATTACAGAATTACAGATCTGTGTCTCTGCTTGTCAGAATTACAAAGCCATTTAGACTGGAAGGGATCTCTGGAGCTCCCTGGTCCAACCTTGGTTTCCAGCAGGATACCCTTCCCAGTCAGATCATGTGGCCTGAGGATTTTATTAGCTGAGTGCTGAAAATCCCCAAGGACAGGGATTCCACACATTCCAGGCACCTGTCCCAGTGTCACACTGAAAAAAGCTGTTGCTTATTCCTCCCTAAATTCCCCTTGGTGCAGTTTGTGTCCATTGCCTCTTGTCCTTCCACTCTGGTTTTGTCTTCCCCATAACCTTTGTCTGGCTAGCTGAAGGCAGGAATTTGATTCCTTGCAAGAACCTTTCTAGTTTGGTGGATTTGGAACAGGAAAAGAGGGTGATTGCAGCCAAAGGATCACTCATTTTAAGTTGGCCATATATTCATGGACATTTCCCTGCTGACCCAACCCACCCCATGGAATAAATTTCATCAGCACACCCCTATCCCCCAGGTTAATTCCTCTAAGCAACACACCCCAGACAGCAGAATTTTCCTGCCTTTTTTATTTTAACTGCTCTAAATTAGATAATTGCTTAGAGTCCTGACAGATTTACAAGAGTAATTGCCTAATTTTATGATGCAACAGTGCCGAAAACAAAGATTTCTTGATTTAAATCGGGTCTTGTAAAGGAAACGCTCCCTGGAAGCGTTTGAATAATGCCTGAAAAATACTCTCCCTGAATTTCAACTGGTCACTGGGGAAAAACCAGTTTAGATTCTGGCCCAGCCAGCTCTGGGGAAGCAGCACAGGGAACTGGAGATGTTTGGAACATAAAACCCCTCAGAACACAGAGAAGTGCAGGACAAGTGGCAGGACACAGGTAAGGAGATCCACAATAATGATTTAAAGACCTTGGTGAGTCCCTCATCAGCAAGCTGAGTTCAATTTCCAACTGACTTCCTGTTTTTTTCCTATTTTTCTCTCCACTTCTAGTCATTCAAAACAACTTCTTGTTCCAGCAGTATCGACCCTGGGTTGAATTTGATCCACTCTGTTCTCTTTCATTTTGACTGGCAGCACTTTTGGGCTCTCTAAACAGTAGGATACTCTAGAGTAAGTGCCTGTATTGGAAAACAAAATGGTAAAATACAAAATTATAGGAAATTTGTCTTTTGCATTGTTCATTCTGCTCAAGCATTTTTTCTGACTCTCCTCACAGCTGCCAAAATGTCAAAATGGTTGTTTTAAATCAAACAGCAGGGTTTTGGCTTCTCTGTCCCTTCCTGATGTGCAGGTGAGGGGTCCCAGTTGCTCCCTACATGTGACATTTTGTTCCCCTTGCAATGAAATCAGCCCCCAGCTCCATTTCTTGCTGTCTTTAGTACTGCTTTCAACACATCAGAAGAGATCCTGGAGCCAGGTGGGTTTAACAGAGTTATAATTTTATTGTGTTTAATCACTTCAGATTCCCCTTTTCTTGGGCAAGCTGGGAGGATTAATAATGGGCTTTTCTGCATGGTACCAAAACCAGCCTGCCTTCAGATCAGGAGGGCTTTTGTTCCAAGAGCTTCCACCCCAAAACCAAGATCCAAGAACTGTGCAGGTGCTGCATTATCCCTGAAAAGTGAATCCACTGGGTTGAGGACATCACAATTCATCAGGTGATTTAGGAGCTGCAACATCTGACTTGGTGCTGAATTTCTGGGGGGCTGGGCTGGATTGCTTGGCCAGTGCAGGAGGAAGGTGGCATTTGGTGAGTGATTTGTGCCACATGCTCCAGGGTAGTACCTAAAAATTTGGGATGAGTGACCTCCTGGATGTGCCACTCTCCCCATTTCCTGGAAATGGAACCTGGAAGAATTTTTGGGATCCAATGAGCAGACACACTGTGCTAACTGAGCAGCTGGAGCTCTCTGTCCAGCTTAAGAGGAGTGAAAATCAATGAAATTGAACCTTCTTGGCTCACATTTTAGTTTTCTTAGGCATCTTTGGCCAGACCAAACAATTAAACAGCAAAACAGGATATTCCACTGGAAGGTGAAGGAATCACAGAATGGGTTGGGTTGGAAGGGACACCTTTCACTGGACCACACCTGGATGGATCTAGTCTAAAAAACATCATCAGGATTTTATCCTCTTGGCACTCCAAATCATGGATTTTCTTCCAAAAATTGAACTCCAAACTGCTTTTTCTGCTTTTTGAGCATAAAGACCCAGATGTAAATATTTCCATAAATAAATCATAGAACCCTGGAATGGTTTGAGTTGCAAGGGACTTGAAAGGTCCTCATTCCAACCCCCTGCCACGGGCAGGGACACCTTCCACTGTCCCAGGCTGCTCCAAGCCTGGCCTTGGGCACTTCCAGGGATCCAGGGGCAATCACAGCTTCTCTGGACAACCTAAAGGAAGACCCTAAGCTTGCTGCAAAAATAGGAATCACAGAAGAAGCTGAGTTGGNGGCTTGTTGCAAAAATAGGAATCACAGAATCACAGAAGAAGCTGAGTTGGAAGGGATGCATCATCATCATCATTAAGTCCAACTCCTGTCCCTGCACAGCCACCCCAACAATTCCACCCTGTGCCTGGGAGCCTTTTCCAAACACTCCTTGCACTCTGTCAGGCTGTGACCACTTTGATCCAAGGTGCTGAAATGTTTTTACTCTTAGATCCTGACTTTGCAGCTCTTCTATTGCCATTTACTGTGGTGGCTCCTCTGCTGAGCCAGTGGGTTGTTGTTTTTTTTTTCAGGACCAACCATCCCACTGCAAATTGCTATGGCAATAGAAATCAAGCACAACAACAGTCCTGCCCAAACATGTAAGGATTTATTTACCCACATCGTTGCACTGCATACTTTCTCAGGAATATTTTTGGGGTATCAGACTCGGAACAGAATGAACTGAGAACTTGTGTTTAGTATGAAATACATGGATGACAAAATGACAGGTCTGAGATGCCTGGTTATCCCAGGAGGATTGACTTGCAGAAAATAGGTATTGCACACATTTCAAAAAACAAGAATCCTTCCTGTGACAACAGGGCCACTCAATCTCTGATGGTCTTATTTACTTTTTGGTGGAAAAAAATCACTCCAGAGTCTGCCACACTAATGAGGGACAACTCTCTCCTGTTAACCAGCTTGGCTCCCTGCTTTCTATGATCTGTGATTGACCATGCTGGTTAATTCCCAGGCCCTCTGGAAGAGGGAAAAATCAGCTCCTTTGGGAGTGAGGCGAGGGTTTGGTTCATTCCAGGATTTCTGTGATCAGTACAGAAATGGCCTCTCTGTTGTGTGTCCTCCAATTTACATCTCGAAATGATTGCAGGAGAAAAGCTGATCTGGCTGTGTGTGCCAGGGACTGTCGAGTGCTGGAGAGAATTATGATTCTTTTAGTGAAAAAAGTAACAATTTCTCATTCAAAGCTGTGCCAGGGGAGGCTTAGATGGAGCAGGAGGAAGCATTTCTTTACTGAGAGGTTTTCAGCTGCCCATTCACCAGGGGCTTCTCTGAGAACCTGGGATTTCTCCCTGGGGTGCCTGCATTTAGCACAGAAGTAGGATTAAGGGATAAAACCCCCAGTAAAAACCCACCAAAAGCACCTTTTGGTGTTTTCAGACTTCCTAAAGCCCAAATGTTTAAACAGAAGAATTTCCTTGTAGAAATTCTTTGCCATTGCTAAAAGGAGAATCCTTCAGAATAAGCTGCTTTATTTCAGATGTGCTTCCTCAGCACCTCTTCAAGTCCTGTAAATCACCTCATATTATCTGAGTGCCACTGCTGAACCACAGGCTGAGACTTCCCTTTCCTTAAATCATCCTAGAGCTACCCTTAAAATGCTTTCAGCTCCTGCATTTATGTGAAAATAAATAGGGCTGAATTAAGCGTGGCAGAGCGCTTTCTTTCCAATTAAATCAGCCGTGTAATTTATCACCGAATTTTATTCACCAACTCATATTTCAACAAGTGATTTTTCATATCATCTTTTAATTAAAGCTGATTTACATCCCTGTGGAAGCACTTAAAATGAACTACCATTATCATAAGTCCATAATCAATCACTTGCAGAGTGTTAACAGACCAGTAAATACAGATTTTTTTTCCCCCAACTATTTATTAGGGAGCATTTGTTAAATCCCTTTATTTACAAGCATCTCTCTCTGTTTTGGCAATCAATCTCAGAAATCAATCCGAGTCTAAACATTTGTAGTTTACATCAGTGATGGTGCCCTCTGTGTTTACTGGGGTGTGAATTTATACCACACTTAAACACACTTTGGAACCAGGAGTGGAATAATTTTGTGATTCGATTTTCTGCTGTGAGAAGATCTTGTGGGAGGAGCAGAGGGAGCTTTACATGAAGGCTTGAGGATGTGGAGAGTGGAAGAAGCAGCTGGTTTTGGGCTGAAATGTAAAACTACAGGATCTGCGCTTTCCTTTTTTACCTGGTTGAATCTGCAAAAAGAGGTAAAGGTGAAACTACTGAACAACCAAAATGGTGGAGAGGTGTAAAAAGCCATGACAGAAGGTTTGGGCTGTGTTTTAATTCCTGTTTCCTTGATCACAAGTCAAATGTTAGCTGAGGTTGCTCCCTAAGACATGAAAATATGTCATTTTGATGTTTTTGTATTTGTAATATCACCAAGTTGGTGAAAGGTTTAGCCATAAAATCTTAATTTGTTGCCAAATTCTGGTTGTATCTCCTCTCACCTCAGCACTGCCAGGGCTCCTGGTAAGATTATTGTATCTCCTCTGTAGGTAAGATGCAGCCAGGTGCCACTTCCTCCTTCATTGTGCTCCAGAACTTAAATATTTCTGGCTCAGCCTCATTTTCTGGATGCTTTTTGTATCACGCTGGCATCAACTGAATTTCTTTCCATTGCCTTTTCTTCATCACCACAATAAATTGACAGCAAAGTGAAGATGGAGGAATGAGTCTGATTCCAGGAGAAAAGCTGATCTGGCCATATGTGCCAGGGACTGTCAAGTGCTGGAGAGAATTATGATTCTTTTAGTGAAAAAAGTAACAATTTCTCATTCAAAGCTGTGCCAGGGGAGGCTTGGATGGAACAGGAGGAAGCATTTCTTTACTGAGAGGGTTGTCAAACACTGGGACAGGCTTCCTGGAGAGGTGCTGGGTGCTCCAACACTGTCAGGGTTTAAGGAGCATTTGGGCAATGACCTTAACATGACCTTTGGTCAGCCCTGGATTGGTCAGGCAGTTGGATTGAGTGATCATTGTAAATCACCTTCAACTGAAATTATTCTATTCTAATTCTACCTCTATTCTATTCTATTCTCTCTTCTCTTCTCTTCTCTTCTCTTCTCTTCTCTTCTCTTCTCTTCTCTTCTCTTCTCTTCTCTTCTCTTCATTCTACTCTATTCTATTCTATTCTATTCTATTCTATTCTATTCTATTCTGTTCCATTCCATTCCATTCCATTCCATTCCATTCTATAATTTATACAACAATAATTTTTAATGTGATTTGGGAAAGGTAATGTTTTCTTAATCACAGAATGGGTTGGGTTGGAAAAGACCTAAAGGATCATCCAGTCCCACCCCCTGCCATGGGCAGGGACACCTCCCACCATCCCAGGTTGCTCCAAGCCCCATCCAGCCTGGCCTTGGACACTTCCAGAGATAGGACAGCCGCAATTCCTCTGTGCCAGGGCCTCACCACCCTCACAGGGAAGAATTTCTTCCTAAAATCTATGCCTGCCCTCTTCAGTTTAAAGCCATTTTCCCACACCCTTGTTAAAATTCCCTCTCCATCTGTCTTGTTAATGTTTTTTGTGGGGTTTTTTTTCCATTTCCTCTCTATTATTCCTTAATATCCTTATCAGGATTACATGTTTGGAACATGATGCAGGAAAGAGACCTGAATTCTTCAGCATTCCTCCAGGTTCTGTGAAAATCTGTGAAAAGTGCTGTCCCCAGTGTGGGTGCAGGAGACCAACTCCATTTCCAGCCTCAGGAGATCCTGTGTGGGAGAGGAACCCCACAAATGCCCTGGCAGCAGAGCTCTGCTACAGCTGAGAGAGGCTCAAAGATGAGATTTCTTGCAGCAGGACAACATGGACAGAAGATGTAAAAATCGCAATAAATATATCTATTTTATTTTTTAAAATAATCTTACAAACTACTTCTGTTTCTCCTTTGGGATGAAGTCAACACAGCATGTTGAGAGTGTGCAGGAACTTTCTCTTCCCATCTCAAAACACCAAAAAAAACACCCCATAAAATGAAGACAGCATCTACCCAGGGACAGACACTTGCATTTTCTCAGCTGTTGTAGAAACATGCCAAAAAGATGCTGTGCAGCCTAATTGAGGGCAATTCATTTAAAATGAGTAAATAGTCCTGCCCCTGCAGTCAGCTGGGTGTGCTTGGAGGGCTGGGGCTGGCCACAAACCAGAGCCTGTGTTTGCAGCTTTCTTTGGCTGCTTTCATAATTTAATGAATGAAATAATGCAGTCAAAGGCTGGGATAGTGAGCTGCCTTGCCAAGCATACTGTAATAGTGATTAAGAGACAAAAGGTGGTAAAAATGTGGATAATTACATCATGTGCAACATGGCTTAATTGTTCTTTACAAGAGCCAGAGGAAATTTCCCCTGTGAAGTGTTATTTCCTTGGATTGGAGATCCATCCACCCTGGTTTTATTCTAAGCAGCATATTCTGATCCCTTCAAGAAGGGATGTGTCAGAGAGCATTGACTCCTCCTGGGAAAATCACATTTTTGAGCAGCATTCCTGTGCCCTGCTACACCCAGAAAACAATCAGTGGCCTGTGTGCTGAAGGTGGTGCAATGAAACATCCATTTCCCAACACTTTAATAAGGTCAGTCATTAGCGAGCCTTGCTTGGGCTGAAGGTGAAAACACCAGAAAATTGTTTTCCCTCCTGAACCGTGTCCTTCCATTATATATTTCCTGTCACTGCCTTGTGTTGATCTTGGCAGCCTGAAAGCCAACAGCAGCTTTGTCTTGCTGCTGCAGGTCCTGTAGCTGCTGCTGTCACTAAAAGCCCTGTGAGGAGTTGGTTTATTATCCACGTAACACAATAAAAGGATTGCTAATAGAGACTCCCAGGAGTTCAGCACTTCTGGCCGTGGGGCAGGCAGCAGAGGAAGGTGCTTTGTGACTTGTGGCTGCTCCCTGAGTTGTTTTGCAGTGAATGACAGCAGAATTAGGATGTCTAACTCCTGCAATTGGGTCAGATCTGGTCCTACTGAATGCAGAGAAAAGCCCTCCTTGGCTCTTAAAACCCTTTCCAGAATTAAGCTTATGGCTCCAAGTTACTCCTCCTCCTCCTCTTCTTATTATTATCATCATCATCATTGCCATCATCATCTACATCTTTTTCTCCATCCCAAATGCCAGAGGAAGGTTGCTGACTGCACAGGGCATTTTTATTCAAACCAAATGCTGGAGCTGGTCACCAGAGCTTGACCTCAGACTAGATATGGATGAATAATAAAATATTCATCTGTCTGCTAGTGCTGGCCAGCAAAGAAACGTGGTCAAGGAGGCAGAACAGCACTCATTTACAGATGGGATAATGTGATTCCGTGTGAAGCTGTGTGTGAAGTGCAGCAGCAGTTTCTGCAGTCCTGCTTCTCCCAGGCAATCTGACCTCGGCTGGGGGCACAGGGAGAGCAAAAGGAGAGGGACTGGGATACTCAGGACTGTAATTCCATCTTTTTTTACTCCAACCCGTGTGCCAGCAGGCTGCCAGCTCAGTGTGCCGTGGTTTAACCCTGGCTGCATCAGGAGCAGCCCCTGCAGCTTCCCTGGGAGTGTTCGATTTTATGGGCGCTGCTACAGCAGGATTGAACTGGAACTGGGAACCACAAGTGATCAGCTCAGACGAGAGAATTCTTTTTAATTAGTTGTAATTGAATTTGGGAAGGATTACATCAGTGGTCTGAGATGATGAATTGCTCAGAGCAGCTAATTTTTCTGCTCTCCTGACTCCGTTATCAGAATTTGCCTTCTCTCTGCTACTTTTTTGTAATAATTGAGACTGGGACAATGGAGAATTTCCAATCTGTGCCCTGGTGAGAAGCTGCAGGAGTTGCCTGACACAAAAACAGTCTGTGCCTCAAGAACTGTGTTCTCATTCTTGGTGTGTGGTTGTTTGGTGTGAAAACTGCCCAGGCTGGGAGTCCCTGCCCCGTGGAGCTGGGACCTGAGCACAGAGAGCACAAGGGGAGCTGGACGAGGTGGAAAGTGGAGTCAATTGAAAAGAAAAACATAAAAGCAAGAATAAACCAGCCCCAGATGCACTACCTTAACCACAAAATCTCTCTCCTTGAGATCTGCACTTCTTTATCACCCTCTCAAACTGTGACATGGCACAGTGGATTAGAAATTGGAAGATTTGGGTTCCCTGGTGGAACAGATCTCGGGGCTGCATGAGAACATCATTCTGTGGATAACCCTCCCTTGCCTTTGTGATAGCTTCTCAGGGAGAACAAAGAGGGAAAGGCAGGTGCAGAAAGAGAAATCTATTAAATTAAGTTTCTGCAACTTGCTGGAGCAGGATGGAATGGACATTTCATTCCCTGCAGCTTGGGCAGGATGCAGGAAGATCAGCCCTGTGGAGGAGCTGCAAGGATCACAGGCTACCCCAGCACAGCCTGTTGGCCTCTTTCTCTCTCTATTTGCTATCCTGCCCTCAAAATGGGCATTTTTCCCCCCTCCACCCTTTTCTGCTCTCAGCCAGGCACCACTTGGGACAGGAAATGTGGGTGCCTCCATTTCCCCAAACCCCTCAGTTTTCTGCACTCTGCAGCCTCTGGGAGCCTGGGCAGGTCATGGGGGGCTTCACAAAAGAGCTGTGCCCCTCCAGAGGCAGAGTCAGGTTGTTTTTCACACTAACTGGACATGGCAGTGCTCTCTGGGGTGGGTGCTTGTGCCCCACAGTGCCCTGGCAGAGGTTTTTGGGAGGCTGTGGTGCCCTTCTGCTGCTCCCCCTGCAGAAAACCCCTTGTGCACCCCAGCCTCCCAACACACAGAGCGTGTTTCTCATCCATTTTCATACTTTGCACCAGGTTTCTTGCCGCCCTGCTTTTTGCAGGGTTCCATATTTGTAATTTTGTAGTACAAATTTCCCATGCATTTTCTGTAAACATGGTCCTTGTTTTCCTAACTGGCCAAGATTGTTTTGAACTTTTAGATTGTTTTTCATTCCTTTCCCCTGGGGCGGAGAAAGATGATTGACCATGTCTTTATCCTGTGAACTTATAGAGGTGTTAAACCCTTTCACCAATCCATGATTGTCTTTAGAAACATATGAAAATGAGAGAATAAAGAAGGGCAGCCCTTTTGGGGTAATCCTGCCTGGAGATCAAACTGCTGCTGAAGCCTGCGTGTTTCTTCTGTTGCCAGCAGTGCAACAGTTTCTCATCCATTTCTGCTTTTAAAAAACCAATACTCTGCACTTGCAGCTAAAATGCACATGGGAAGTTGGAGTTCATGAGCTTAAAAAGTAGGACAGAAAGTTAAGATTGGAGGTGATGGTGGGGAAGTTGCTGGAGTGAAATTTGGGAAACGGAGCTGATTCTTGATCTGCTGCTGCCAGGAATGAGTGTGGAGGAATCCCCTGCACTCAGTGGGAGCAGCAGCACCTTAACCCACTCGTCAGGAAAGGGCTCTGGAGTGGGAATTCTGCTGTGGAGTGTGGGAAGCCTCACTCAGAATGTCATGTCTCCATTCCATTATTAGCACTGGAGTTTCTATCACCAAACAACCCCTTGGATGCACTTTCATGGCTGTGTAATAATTTTTGCTGTTTTGTCTCGATGGATCTCGTTTCATTTTCAGGCACTGCTCTGAAAGCAGCCACTTGGAGTAGAACCATTTCATCCTCTCAATTATTTCTTTTGTGCGAGGCAGAACTGCCATCAATTTTGTCATAAACACAAGAAAACCGCATTCCTTGGAAGTTAAAAATAATTGAAATCACGTTTTTTAACGTTTTGAAACATCAGGCTTCATCACCCTCGTAGCAATTTTCTTTGTCTGGGATGGTTTTTTTCTGTCAATGCTATTTACACTTAACAGTGTTTTGAAAGGGAGGAACGACTTTTTTGAAAATTGAAATTTTTTTGGGGGGGTAGGCTCCTTGACATGGCTCATTCCTTCAATTCCTTCAATTGTTTCATCCCCAAGTCTGACATTTCTGTCTGAGAAACGTGAATATTTTATATCTTGATTTGAGTATTACCATACTCACATAATAAATACCAACTATTTGCATCATCACTTTAAAACAATCATGTTTATGGTGGCGTATGGTCAAGTGAGATGTCAATATTTGGCCAGACAGAGTTTTCTTGATGCCACATGAACCCTCACTCTGCTCCAGGGCTGGTGTGTCACCTCTGAGTAGATGTAGAAAATGAATACCTGGATTTGCACCAAGGGACAGGGTGGGTATTTTCCTGGAGAGATCCTGAATATTGTTGCTCAAGCCATTCTGAAAAGGGAGAAAATAATCAGATTTTTAGTACAGCTCTGAGGAATATAGGTTGTTTTAACTCAAATTTCAGTAAAATTTTGCTGCTGTGAAATGAGATAACTCTCAGATTGCAAAAAAATAAAAAAAAAAGGGGGGAGGGAAACCCAGTAATTTTTTCAGGGATGGATTGGTGGCTGATTTCTGATCAAATCTGGAAAATCAAATTCCAGGCTGCCTGAAGAACAATGACTGTAAAGAAGAGACAAAATCACCAGCACTAATTCAACTGCAGTTCTCATTTAAGGGTAGGATTGGCACCCAATCAGTTACAAACCCTTCCTCTGCTATTCCAGGCCTCCCAAAAACTCAAAAGGGTCACAGGGTGGGTGCAAAGCTGTTTTTTCCTGCAGAGGGCTTTGGGATGAGGCTGTGCCTGGTGTGTGAGGCAGTGCTGGGCTGCTGATGGTGCTGGGGCTGTGGTGGGGGGCAGTCTCTGTGTTGTGGCTGTTGTCAGACACTTCCACGTATTTCATGGAGGCTTCAGGCTGTAAAAGAGGGAATTTTCTGCCTGACTTCAGCAAAAATAGAGCAAGAAAAGCTTTACCAGGTTGGTACCAAGGACAAACAGCTTGTAGCTGTGCTCTGAAGAGACCAAAGACTCTGTTCTCAGCCTGAAAGATTTTTTGGTGACCCTTTGCAGAAGCCTTTTAATCATTTTTTCCCTTGAGTCTCCCAGTATAAAACAAGAATAACTGTCTCTGTCTTGCTCTCCTTCACTCTTTTCTTTTGGCACCATCTCCAAAGGATGCTGCAGCAACTCGAGCAACAAAGCCCCATCTCAGCAAGACCCTGATGCTGACACAATTAAGAGAATTAATAAATATTTTCATCCTTCCCTGGAAGGATTTTGCAGCACACTTTGGAAGGGACCTTCAGCCAGCAGCAGTGGTGGTGTTGGTGGTGGTTCTCTTGTTGTATCTTTTTAATTATTTCAGTTGTTACCAACTTTTTTTGCTTCAAAAGAGGTTTTGCCAGGTAACTCAGGGCACCTGGGTGTAAAACTGACCAGCATGGGTGAAAAAACCTGGAGGCTGAGTGAGCATGGAAATGATGAGGCTTTTGCTTTCAGGGAAAATGTGCTATTTATTGCACAGAAATTTCTAAGTAGCTCTAAGAGCAGCTGTTGAAGCACTTACTGAAGGAGCAGTGTTGCCTCAGTGCTCTTGGTGCTGATAAATCAGTCTTTTACCACAAACTGTACTGGACAGACACAGAAATGATGCAAATTCCAGGTATCATCCTCTCAGCAAGGAAGGTTAAATAGCTGCTAAATACCTAGAAAATGGAAAAAGAATCAGAGCTGTGGCTTTGTCTTCAGTGGATGTGTGTAGTTCTGCCTTTAGTGTCAATACACTTGTGATAATGAGCTTCTCTGAATTTCATTTCTATTCTCTCCCAAGTAGGTACCTAAATATATCTTTTGCAAATTGCTTGTTCTTTAGGAGTGAATGCATTCACAGCTCTAACAACTTCTGGGGTCAGAATAACTTCTTGTCCTTTTTTTTTAAAATGACTCAGATAAATGGAATTTTAGCTCCCCCTTTCCACAAGGACAGGCTGAGAGAGTCGGGGTGGTTCAGTCTGGAGATGAGAAGGCTCCAGGGAGACCTCAGAGCTCCTTCCAGTGCCTAAAGGGGCTCCAGCAGAGCTGGAGTTGGACTTTGAACAAGGGCATGGAGTGATGAGACAAGGGGGAATGGCTTTAAACTGGAAGAAGGGAGATTTAGATGAGATATTAGGAAGAAATTCCTCAGTGTGAGGGAGGTGATGCCCTGGCACAGGGTGCCCAGAGAAGCTGTGGCTGCCCCTGGATCCCTGGCAGTGCCCAAGGCCAGGTTGGACAGGGCTTGGAGCAGCCTGGGACAGTGGAAGGTGTCGCTGCCCATGAGGTGGCACTGGATGAGCTCTCAGGTCCTTTGCAATCCAAACTCTTCAGGAGGGAAGCAGTCAATAATTCAAAGCCTGGTTCTGATGAGTTCCCAGGGAAATGTCCTGGTACAAATTAAGGCCATGCATCCCTCCAGGTGGTTCCTCACAATGGGACACACGTCACATACAGGCCCTCAGCTGTCTGCTCTGCATTATTCTTTTACTTTGCACCATGTTTCTCATCCATTTCTGGTTTTAAAAAATAATACTGTGCACTTAAGGCTAAAAGGCACATGGGAAGTTGGAGTTCATGAGCTTAAACTGATCCAAAAAGTAGGACGGAAAGTTAAGAATGGAGGTGATGGTGGGGAAGTTGCTGGAGTGAAATTTGGGAAACGGAGCTGATTCTTGATCTGCTGCTGCCAGGAATGAGTGTGGAGGAATCTCCTAACTCTGCTTTCTGTGGTTTTTTTACAGCAATAAAAATGCCTCATTTTCTTTTAGCTGGAGTCTGTCTTATCTAATGGACTTTTGCATTCATTAAGCTGGAGCCTTGACACATCTGTGGTGATCATTTGGAATACCATGAAACTCTTTGGGTTGGAAGTGACCCTTAGAGTGTCTGTTCCCAAAATCTTACCCAGAGCAGTGCTGGCTTCCATCCCAGACCAGGCTGCTCAAGGTTTTAGTGCAGTTCTGAAAATCTCCAGCGATGGATCGTTGGTTGAACATTGGAATAGGTTCCCTCAAGAGGTTGTGGAGTCTCTCATCTTTGTAAATATTCAAAATCCGTCTGGACATTGTCCTGGGCAACCTGTTGTCACTGATCCTGCTTAAAAAATGGGGTTGAGTTAGAAGATTTTGAGAAGTCCCTGTTGATCCCAACCATTCCATGATTCTGTGCGGCTTCACAGCCTCCAATTTTCACTTTTCAGATGGGAATTTCCCTCTCTTCACTCTGTAACTGCTGTTTCATGTCCATCTGCTGTGCCCTGCTCAGCAGTCTGGCTCCTCATCTCTATTTTCCCCTACTTGAGAGTTTAAAAAAAAGGTCATTTAGATCCCCCTTGGGATCTAAACTCTTCCAGGCTCTCCTCATGCATCACACCCCCCAGGCTGGTGGACCCCAGACCACCTTCATGGCCCTTTGTCAACATCTTGCTTGTGCAGGAGAACCCACACAACATTCCAGAAGTTTTGTGCCATGTGGAAAGGAATAATAAGTTTCCACAAAAACAGGCAATACCTTTCCCTCCCAAAGCAGGCAGCATTTTGATACCTGAGCATCATTTGCTGTCACCACTCCTGTCAAATCCCACCAGCAGTCCAAGATGGGAGCTCAAAGGTGGCTGAACTGAGGTGAAATTAATCTCCATCTCAAAAGGAATAATTGATGCTGGGCTGGGCCCAGTTTCTCCTCAATCACTCTGGCATCTCTCTGGGTGTGCAGGCTTTACCCAGTGCACATCAGCAGCCCAAGGCAAAATCCTGATGCTGTCCTGGGACAGCTGGTAAAAAATCCAATATATCCGGAAAACCTGGATATGATGTTGGCATGAGGAGCCAAAGGGGAATTGGAAATAGAGGGAAATTGCTTCCAGTTACAGGTGAGGTTGTTTGTAAAACATCTGGGGGGGGAGGAAGAGTAATTTATTGCGTTATTTCAATATTATTATTATTATTATTATTATTATTATTATTATTATTATTATTATTGTTTCTACTATTACTGTTATTTATTTGGCTGTCACAATGCTCATTTCTACTCTGCACACCACTCATCTTTTTTTAACTACACCTCACAGTTTCCCACAGCCCTCTTTGCCTGGGGTGAATCTGCTTCCTGGGTTGAGCTTTCTTGTCCTGAGAGAGAGCGGGGAAAGACCTGCAGAAGGGAAATGGATAGAATTGAGAAAGCCAAGCTTGCCCAGCAAAATAAACTCTTTATATCAGTTCTGGTATTTCAGGAAGGAAAATGTTTGGAAACAATTCAGATTTTTCCAGCTGGAAAGAATAGCTGCTGAACTCTTACAGGAGAGAGTTGACAAGCACAGGTTTCCTCTGGCAGCTGCTGCCCAGGGCCTTGGCTGAGCATGGAATTTGTGGAGTGGCCAAACCAACCTGAAGAGAAATCAGGGTGCTAAAACCCAGTGGGTCATGGTACACTTTCATTAGCCAGGGTGGATGTGGTTCCATCCCCCAGACCATGGGCTTTAATGCCATTAATCATAAACCAAAGCACTGAGGAGGAGGTCGACAGTTTCAAAATCCATTGAATTTGCTGAATTTTGAAATGTGAGTAATGCCTGCAATATTGCATAACTTACCATATGCAGGGGTAATGGGGACACTGGGGAAACTGAAGGCTCTTCCTCACACAGAAAATCCCATTTATAAGCCTGTTTTCTGCATGTGCCCCCTCAGGACTGAGCTTCCTTCTGGGTATCCACGCAGGAGATGTTAGATCAGCCAGAATGCCAGTGCAGAAGGTAACACAAAAAGCAAAATCCCTGCATTATGGACAGCCTGGAAATGTGGGCAGTCAGGTTCCTGACAGGGCTGCCTGTGTGGTTCAGGTTCCTGGGGTCACATGAGGATTTTCTGACATGTGAGGACCTGCTGGGGTCACTGGCCCCTTTCCAACATGAATGTGGAGTTGAGGATTAACGAGGTATCTGGGGGGCTAAAGTTCATTTATTCTCCCCCCACATCTCCACTGCATTCTGAGACAAGTCCCTGACACCTGTCCCAGGATCTGCCACCTCCATGCAAGAGTTTTATACCTAGAACTCATGGGGGAAAATAATAAAGAATACCTGCTGGAAGGTAGACCTGAACTCCCAAGTGACCTCAGTATTCCAGACTTTTCACCCCTTTCTTCTTCAAGAGTGAAAAATCCCAGTCCCAGCCCCGCCAGATTCCAGTGGGATTTCATTCCTGCTGACTGCTGGGATGAAAACAGGCTGCCATGGGTTTGGCTGGAGCTGGGTTTGTCTGTCATTAAGTCTAAATCTGCCCAGAGGCATCTGTGGCACTTTTAGATGGCAGAGCTCCTTTCTGTCACAGCCTGCTTATTCTGAGGTTGGCCCTCAAAGGGAGGCTAACTGATTGGGAACGGCTTGAAATACTTATCCATTAGAAAGAGGAATTAAAATGGAATGTTTGGGTCTTCTCAGGCGCCTGAATTATATAAAGGCAGAAAATTCTGCAGCCCTTGATGTGGAAATAATCAAAGATTAAGAAACACTTAGAACAGACGTGGTGAATTGCAGGGATACATTAACATGAAATATAGAGGACCTGATCTTCAGCTGGCAAACCTAGATATGGCTCTGCTGGGTTTTGGGGAGCTGCTTCCATCAGCAAAGATCCAAATCAGGTTTGATAGAGGTTGGGGTACAGGTTTTGTAGCCAGGAGGTCTGAGGGGCCACATTGGGTGGTGGTTAAACCAATAAATTCAAGCTCAAAATCATCCTTTGTGATCGTGGCTCTCCCAAGAGCAAGGTGGGAGATGCTGCACAAATCAGTGGTGCTGCAGGTTCTGATCTGGGTAAATCAAAAGATGGTGCCCTTTGCCTGAGGGCTGTCTTTGAGCTCTCCTGATAAAAAGACAGCTTATGAAAACTAAATGACATTATTGTTTATTTCTCATAGCGTGTGGACACATACAAAACTTCCCTTTGCTCTTTGTGAATGAAAGTTATATGTGAACCTTAAACACTTGCTGTGTTTCTAAAGTTCATACAAAAGGCAGGAAAAGACTGAACAACTTCAGGGAGTAGAGCTCTTGTAATTAAAAAACTCCAAAAGATTTAAAATCCCTGACTTGGTCAGACTCTCTCCTTACATCAGACTTGTGTATTTAGTGCAGTTCTGCACTAACAGTGCCGGTTTGAGATTATATGGAAGAGATCAGATTGTTTCATTGTTGTTTGGGTTTTTTTTTCTTTTCTCATTTATGGAACCCGCAGTTGCTCTGCCCATGATCTAAACCCACCATGACATTTCTAAATACACTTCAGCAAAATAATCCTTCAGCAAAAAAATCTGTTCCTGGTGCTGATGAAAGCCAAGCTCAGGTAATCCCAATTAACCCTGGTACCAGAATCTGCCCTGTGGCCACCAGCCCCCAATCTTTTCTTTACAGCAGCCTCAAGTCAGCTGCCAAGAGCAACTCCAGTTCCCATCTATCAAAGGTGAAACAGCAGCCCTCTGCCCTTGGCTTTTTGGCTCTTCAGCTGCACGTGGCACCAAGCCAAACCTAACAAATGCAAAGATTTGAGCCAGGAAATAAACACAAACTAGACCCTGCTGTTGCTACAGGAGGAAGAGGTGCTCAGCCATCCCGAGCTGCCCGGGCTCTGCTTTGGCCTGGGGTGGGTGTCTGTGTGCAGGACAGGCTTTGGGGGAGTGGACAGTGGCTGTGAGCTTTGAAGAACAGCCACAAAATATCTCCTGTGCCGACCTGCTCACATCACCATCACCATCACCATCACATGTGTTATTTTGGGACTGAGAGCTGCCCTGATGGAACCATCTGTCCCAAGGGGCCATCAGGGGTTGGTGGCACTGGGAATGACCCCTGGCAGAGGAAGCTGGCAGTCTCTGGGTGGGAATGGTGTTGGGAGGAGGGTGTCAGAGCTGGCATGGAAATGTGAGATGAGCTGGGACCCAGCTGGGTCAGAGCTGGGGGGGCAGGTGGCGCTGTCCATGGTGGTACCACGTGGAGCTGATTGAGCAGGAGGGTTTGGCCATTACGGACAGAAACGCTGGCAGGAACAGTGCCCTGCTGGTGGGAATGAACGAGCCAAAGCCCCGGAGGTGCCCTCTGGTGTTGGTTCTGCAGGGTGGGTGTTGATGCTGACAGGAGTCAGCAGTCGGTCTGGTGCCAGGGCTTCAGCTGCTCCCCTCCCCACGGCCCCTCTGACCTCCTGCCCTCCTCTCATCCCCCTGTTTTCTGTGCATATTTCATCTGGAATTGTTCTTGCAATATGCCTGCATCCTTTAATAGCCCTCTTTTCAATCCTTTACTCCCCAAACTGCTCTAATTTTCTCATTATTTCTCTTTGTAGCACCCTCTTTAGTGTAGGATTCCCCAAACTTATCTGATTTATTCCCCAAACTTCTCTAATTTTCCCATTATTTCCCTTTGTAGCACTCTTTTTGACATAGGACTGTTGCAACAATGAGGGATTATAGATTATATTTTTGAGGAAAAAACGTGCTGGAAGAAATGGGCTCACAATGTGGCAGGTGTGGAACTCTCTTCCCAAGCTCAGGAATGAGGACCTGGAGCATCTTTCCTGACCAAACAATGGCAGATGGTGCTGGATGTCTCATTTTGGCCACAGTTACAGTGTCCAGAGCTCTGATTCATGTTTACAGTGGTGCAGAGCATGCAGACCAATATTGGGTTCACTTTGGGGGCTTGGAATGAGATAATCTTCAAGGTCCCCTCCAACCCAAACCATTCTGTGATCCTGTGAACCAAGCTTTGAGCCAGCTGTTAATCTGGATTTCAGAATCTGCCCTTTTCCAAGACCTGCTGTTTCCAGGAGCACCTTTGAGAGGAGGTCACTGGCCTGGGCTGGGTTGAAGAACCAGCAGTTTGCCCAGAAATCCAAATGCAGACCAGGGTACAGAGTGTCCTTGCCCACAAAGGGCAGGATTGCAACTTCTGAAGGCCATTTCTTTCCGTTTAATATTCCACTGCACTCCAGCTAATACAAATTATTTAACGTGTCTGTCCCTTGCACTGAGGGCTTTTGTGCCTTCTTCCTGCTCTGTATAATTATGCAGTCATGTAGCCTGACATTTATTTATGTAACTGCTTGCTGGAGAGGTACTCAGAGCAGGATCAAAGGCTGTGCACAGTGAGCTCTGGAGCAGGGGCAGGGTGTCTGCAGGGCAGGGCTCAGAGCCTGCCTAATCCTCACAGCTTTGTCACACAGTGTGTAAGGCTCTTTATGCAGATTGTACAGATATCAGGAATTGAAATTCTACCATGAAATACCTTGACTGGGAGCTCCTGGTACCACGTTTTGGCTTAGCTGAGGATTTGTCTTCCCCTCGTGGTGGGTGTGGGTGTGCCAGCTGTGTCTGGGCTGGGGAGAGATGAGAGGCTGACTTTCAGTTCTGCCTCCTTCTGTAGCAAATGCATTTCTTGGTGTTTGATGGAGTGTGGGACCCAAATGAACCTTTCCTGGGTTCTCATCCTGGCTGTGACTGCAGTGATGTGTGTGCTGTTTGCCTCCCTTTAGAGTCACTGAAAGATTATCTGCTGATTTTTGCACTTTCCTCTCTTAATTAGCCAGAGGCCACATTAAAAACTGCACTGGCTTCAATGTGAATCAGGAAATTCAGAAACAGTGTGTTCCAAAGATTATTTTCCCCTCTTTCCTTTTTTCTAAGCCTTGACTTTTAGCCCCTCTTGGTTTTCATCTGGGTTTTTGGGGGGTAGTGGCTTCTAGAGATGCTCAGGAAACATCATTTAAGATGCTGTGAGGGCTGGAGCCCCTCTGCTCTGGGGACAGGCTGAGAGAGCTGGGCTTGTTCAACCTGGAGAAGAGAAGGCCCTGGGGACAGATTATTGTGGCCTTCCAGTACCTAAAAAGGGCTCATAAAAAAAAAAGAAGAGCAGCTTTTTACACAGGCAGATAATGATGAGATGAGGGGGAACAGTTTTAAATTAAAAGAGGAGAGATTTAGATTAGATATTAGGAATAAATTAATTACTCAGAGGATGGTGAGGCCCTGGCTCAGAGAAGCTGTGGCTGCCCCATCCCTGGCAGTGCCCAAGGCCAGGTTGGATGGGGTTTGGAGCAGCCTGGGACAGTGGAAGGTGTCCCTGCCCATGGCAGGGGGTGGCACTGGATGAGCTTTAAGGTCCCTTCCAACCCAAACCATTCTGTGACAATCTTGGCAATAATGGCCATGAAACAGTAGAGTCCAGAACCCCAACAGAGCACAATACAAACCCTGGATTTAAGAAGAGTAGAATTAAATTATAGTGGTATAACTTTTTTTATGCTGTCTTTAGATGTGGACTTCATCTACAGAGCTGAAACTTTTTCTGTTAAAAAAAAAAAAAACACAAAAAAACAACGAGAAAACCAACCAAGAAAAGAGGTCACAAATACTTTTAATTTCCCAAGATGTGTTTCTGCTCTCATGAGAGGGAGTGTGTAAGTCCTGAGCTGTGAGCAGAGCTCTCTAAAGCTGTGAGACAAAACTGTTCACAGTGAGAGGAGCGGGCTAACTCATCCATAAATTCAAGTGGTAAGCAGCAGATATTTCTTGAAACCTCTTTGCTGGCTGTGAGTTCACACATTTGTGCTTCCTTGAGCTTGCAGCCTTAGTGTGAAGTGAGTGGCCGTGGGGATTAATGCAAAGCTAAGCAGGGACATTTATAGATGAAAGATTCCTTCCAAATGCAGTTACTTGTGGTATGCTGAGGTTATTTTTATTATATTATTCTGGTTGCTATGGTGACGAGCAGATTAAAGAATTATATAGGTAGAGAAACAAAGTTAGGTCTGTGTTAAGGTGTTTAAGTGGCTGAGGAACTGAGAGCATCTTTTATTCCATCCCAGCAGCTCCACTGCAGCTCAGCCTGCCAGAGCCCCTGTGTCAGAGCATCTCTGAGAGTGGATTAAGCCCAAACAATTGGAAATGTTCCATTTTTTGGGGGATTCAATGGGATGTGTCGCAGCACTTTCTGAGAACTCAGCAAGGATCTAATTTTAGGAGTTTAAGTATCAAATAATCCGGTTAACTACACGCCAGTTTATTGGATTTCCAGCCCTGGGCAGAATTATGGAAAAGCTGATATGGGATTTGATTAGTGAAGGCACAATGCAATTATCCCAGCGTGTGCCAGTGTGGCTTTATTGAACATAGGGCTGTTGGACACTTGATCAAGGGAAAATGGAAAGATTTGTGCATAAATACATCCAAAGCATCTTTCAAATGCTTTTAATTAATATGGAGCAATATTTTTGGGCAATAATGAGCAATAGATCATGTGAATAGATATTCCTGTCCATAGGAACACTTCCAAGTGATTAAGAACAAGGGTGACAGCATCCCTGTAGCTAATGAAAGGACTTTTTGAGATGCTTTACTGGCATTTTACAGGATTGGCTCTGAGCCCAGCACTATCAACAGTGTCATTAATGATCCCAAAGTAAATATGCAATCACGGCCGATAAAATTTGGGGGTGTCAAAATGATGAAGCACCTATAAATAATAATGAAGACAAGATATTTAGAGAGGGCAATTCTGACTGCTTGTCAACGAGGCTTGGGCAAATGGTCCTTTTATTGCAGGCAATGCAATCTGCTGCCTCTGAGAACACAGGTAATTCCTGGAGAATAAAGTGCTTTGAAAACAATCATTCTGAAGACAATCTTGTGGGTATAAATCTGAGCAGTTCAGCCTGTCCTGGTAGTGACAGGCTGGGAGTTGTTGGTGATGGGTTGAGGGAGGTGTCTGATTGACCTTTTAGGTGTTTTGGGAGAGGAGCAGTTGGGTAAAAATCCCCCTTAACTGGGAGCACTGGTCAGACCAGTGATATCTTTTGGTGTCGGCATATGGATAAACTAATGAGGGAGGAGAAGCAATACATAAGATTATAAAAAGGCTGGGGAAAGCACTTTTGGTAAGTGATTTAATGAGCTCAGTCTCTTCAGGTTGTCAGAAAGATGATTGAGAGGTGACCTGATTGCAACCCAGAACTACGAGTTCCAAAGGAAAGGGCAAAGTGTTTAGGAGGTTATTTAAACTAACACAAAATAGCAAGAACCAATGTTGGACGAAAGAAACAACCTCCGGCAGCAAGGCCCCTGGTTTTTTACCCCAGAAGAAGAAATTATCATTGCAGCCAAGGAGCTGAGGAACTGAACTCCTCAAGTCTCAAAACAAACTTCAGACACTCTGTGTGAGAAATTGCTGCTCCCAGGAGCTGCTGGGCTGTGACCCAGGGCAGCAGTGAAGTGACAGATGCTGGGAAGTGATGGGTGATGGGTGATGGGTGATGGGTGATGGGTGATGGGTGATGAGTGATGGGTGATGGGTGATGGGTGTCAAACCCTGTCTGGTGTTCACACTTCCAGAGCCTTTGCACTTCACTTGAAGCCCTGGCCCAGGCTCCTGTGACAATATGAGTGTTTTTGGGCAATGTCACCACTGCTGGAGCTGTAGCTTGCACAAAGAGTTTCACAGTTCATTAAATTTGCTTAGAGGAGTGCAGTAAATGGTTCTGTGATCACATTTCATCCTGAAACATCTCCCAAACCCACAGAGGGGGAAAGCCATGAGTGAAGCACCTGCCCACAAGGATTAAGCCAGGCCTGGGACCCCTCTTGCCCAGATAAAGCACCTTCAAGGCTGAACACAGGCTCTGCAGGGCTGCTTGCAGGAGGAACACTGCAGCCCTGGCCTTTGGACATCTTTCTCCTGCACATGTCCAATCCAGGTGCTCTCTCGCCAGCTCAGTGCTCATGTGCTGCTGCGTAATCTTCTCCCCAAAAGCAGAGAGGCTTTCAGATGCTCTTTCATTTTACATCTCTGTGTAAAAGGCTTCTTTTTATAGCTGTGGCTGCTCAGCTTCACAGCAGTGCCAAGCTGCATCCTCCTATTTCATTGCTCGCTCCCCAGAGCCTGGATGTAAAACCTGCCTGTGAGCTGCTCTTAATGTAGTCACAGTCTGTTGCACTGTGTTAACTTGTGAATGCATTGTCTGGCAGGCTCGTTTTCATGCTGAAAGAGGAGAGGAAGGAGTGGGGAAAGGAGGGGAGGAAATAGTGTTAATGGGAGCAGCGAGATGGGAATGGCAGAAATCGGCATAAGCGATCTTTATTTTCTGCTCAGCTCTGGATTTTGGCAAAGCTCCCCCAGCCGTGGCTCAGGTCAGAGTTTGCAGTGACCTTGGTGGCCTTTGGATGAGACTCTTTGTGCTGAGGTTGAGTCCTACATTCCTGCAGGTTAATCAGGTATTTGAAGCATCCACTCGAGTGCAGGTCTGCTCCCCTGAAGGACCTCTGGGAACAAGTGCAGCTCCCAAACATAACCTGCTCCAGGTCATGGAGTATAAAGGCTGAGCTCTTTTGTGCTGGAAATAGCACAGAATTGTGGAATCTCCTGAGTTGGAAGGGGGCCACAAGGTCAAGGCCAGCTCCTGGCCCTGCCCAGGGCACTCCAATAATCCCACCCTGTGCATCCCTGGGAGTGTTGTCCAAAAGCTCCTGGAGCCTTGGGGCTGTGCCCATTCCCTGGGGAGCCTGGGCAGTGCCCAGCACCCTCTGGGGGAAGAACCTTTCCCTGATCTCCAACCTAAACCTCCCCCAACACAGCTCCAGGCATCCTCTCAGGTCCTGTCACTGTCACCAGAGAGAAGAATCAGTGCCTGCCCCTCCTCCCCCCCTCCAGAGGAAATTACAGACAGGGCTGAGGGTCAAGGTCTTGAACATGGGTTTGGAGAGACTTGCAAGAGGACAGTGAGCAGGACAACCTTGATGGTGCCTGCTGTTCCCCACGGGCATCCAGGGAGGCAGTGGATGCCATGCTGTCACCACCTCCATCTTCTCCAACAGCTCTCCTCCTCTTGGTGCCTAGAGGACAAGTTTGCCAGGGTTGGGAAGAAGTCACTGAGGTGACACCACAGCTTTGGGTGGAGGGAAGGTGGGTAGCGAGGGGAGGGAAGCAGCAGAGCCAGGATCAGAAGTTCAGGGAGAAGCCAGAGAGAAGGATCACAGCTGGGAACATCCAAGGGTTCAGCCTGGAGCAGAAACAACCTCAGGCAGCAGCTGAACCATCTCTCACAGGCACCTTCAGGTGTGCAGGTAAGAGGACAGCAACAGCCCAGAAAAGGCCAAATCCTTCCCTCCATCCCCCAAGGAGACGCTGGGCCATGTGTTTACTGCTCAAAAAAGAGGATGGAGGAAATGGAAAAAGCTCTGAGTGATTTCACTGAATCAGTCCCAAAGGCAGCTTTAGAGGCACATCAGCTGCAAAGACTTCAAAGAGCAGCATTGAGGAGAGGCACATCACCCTCAGCTTTGGCCCCAAGCTCTCTGCAGGCTGATCCAGCAGCTTTATTGCCTCTGCAAGCTCACAGGCCAGGCTGGGGCATTGTCATAACCCAGCACAGGGTGGGCTTTTATGGGCACCTTGTTGGGAAGGGGCCACTTCTCTCAGCACTGCTCCAAAACAACGAGTCCCTCTGGCAACAACTTGGCTCTTCCCACTCTGTTATTTTTATTAGTTTCCTAAAATACTGAGCACTTCAGAGGAGAAACAGATGGGCAAAGATACCCGGCGCTGCAAGCTCTCCTTTTAATGTTAAATATAATGCATATTTTGGAGAATGAGCAGAAAAGACAGCTTGGAGGTTGCAAAGGACAGTCTTTGCAGGAGCATAACAACATCTGTGTGCCGTTGCTGCTCTGCCATTTCATCCTCTTAACTACCTGCTTTGTGTTTTTCTAATTCACTTTAAGCCAAAAACTACAGGATTTTACATTGCAGGCTTAAGGTCAGAGAGCTACTAAGAGACACAGCTAATTTATACCCTCTAAATATGACCTGAACATGGGAGCTCTGAGACAGGATACAGTTTAGCCTTTAGACACTTAATTTTCCCCAGAAATCTTTCTAAAGCTGGGATGGGTTATAAAGGTATTACCAAGGTTCGTGACCTTTCCTGAGAAAGCTGCATCCAATTTGAAGCACACCTGGGCTGTTCAACAGGTTTGCAAAAAAAAAACTGGAGCTCAACAGAAAGTTCAAGATTCTTATTAGCATTACTTTTTGGAAACCTATCTCTGAAGGAAATCCTAGTAGTGTTTTCTGTGCTAAAAATCAAAGAAAGTGGTAACACCAAAGTCAGGTGAGTATAACTCTAACTTACATAGTCCAGACTTCCTGCTTTTAACTTTGGGATCCAGAGTATTTAGTGAAGTTTGACTGCTTCATAATGTTTTTTATGAATTCACTGCAGTAACATGTGTTTAACAGTTCAAGAAAATGATATTCCAGGCAATGCAGAGAGCTGACAACGATTTCCAGATGGTTCAAGGCACCAGATGTGGCATTTCCTCTGTGGAGATAGAGGGCACATGGAGATGGAGTGAAGCCTCACAGGATCTCACAGAAAAATCTGTGTTAGGTTTGGGAGTTAACTCAGAGTCTGGAGTGTTAAATCCACAGGGTTGTTGTCAGCTGGAGTGTTTGTGGCAGGCCAGTGTGTGGGTCTGTGTATAACGTGGGAAGCCTGACATTTTCAGGAAGGATTGGGCTTAATTCTCACCTGGTGCAGACAGATCCAACATTTCTGGTCGTACTGAGCATCAACAAACCCAGAGCTGGGATAAATCCTCACATTCCATTCAGTCAAAAAGCCCAGGAAGAAACCCAGGGCGTCTCCTGTGAAACCTGGGCTTGATCATCAAACCTTGAGCATCCTTGTTTGCTGAAGCAAAGGCATCAGGATGTCACAGGGGGTCACTGCTGGGGCAATATCAGCCACATTCAGCAGCTCATCCTTGACTGTTCCCTGCTGCCTCGCCAGGCACTGCCAGTGGGTGCTGCAATTCAGAGTGCTCGAAGCTGTCAGAGCACTCTCAGTGCCGAGGTACTTCAAGGACTGATCAGCTGGGACTCTTCTCTTTAATTGCTTTTGTGCTGTGTTTTTAAACAGTTCTATGCCTGGCCCTGGCTGTTCTCCCTCCGAGGTGGAAGCTCATCTCTCAGAGACAAAGGCAGCAGCCTTGTCCTCTCTCTCACAGTCCTCTCTCCCGTCTCCAGGCAGTGCTGGAGACTGGCAGGCAGGAAAGTGCCGTGCTTGACTTCTCACCAGCAAAGGCAGCAGCCCCTGGGGTTTGTTGTGTCCCTGGCCCTCCCAGGAGTGCTGCCCTGGGATCTCAGCAGCCTCAAGGCTGCAGCAGAGCCTTTCCCCATCACAGCAATGCTGCAAGCAGCCCCAGAATCCACAGTAACTCTGGGAAAGAGGTCAGAGAATCAGAGGACTGTGGGATGTTTTGGGTCAGAAAGGACCTTAAGGATCAACCAGTTCCACCCCCCTGCCATGGTTTGGCAGTTCAGCTGATCAGATTTAAAGATCTGGTTTAGGCTGAGCTGAGCAGGGCTGCAGGGTGCAGTGGGATCAATTCCATTACAGTCAGTGCAACCCCAGCTCAAATACGAGTTAGGGCAACCTGACTGCACTGGAAGGTCTTGAGGAGTGAAGCAGAGATAAAGAGATCAAATAAATGGATCAAACACCTTTCTCTAATCTACATGCCTAATGCCTTTTAATCCTGGAGTAATACTCCTTAGGGGATTTCAGAGGACTGAATAGGGACCACTTGAGGGTCGGGGATGCCTTTTAGCAGTTCAACACATCCCTTTTAGCAGGTCACCACCTGCTAAATTCAAATCTGAACTCACTTGGTGCTGCTGGTCCAGCTCTCCTGCAAGTGTCCATTTGTATGGCATCACCTTCCACTCACTGGGGATGAGGATGAGGATGAGGCAGCTCTGTGCTCACCCAGGTGAAAACTGGAAGATCTGAGCAGCGACAGGGAGCTGAGCTGCCTTCAGTCCTTGGATTGATTTTTGCTCCTCTCAGCACTGCTGCTCCTGAATTCCCTGAGCTCCCACTGCACACAGAGATTGATGCTCTGCCCTTCCTTACCTGCCAAAACCCTGGGCAAGCACTGGCTGTGGAGAGGAGCTGAGCAGTGCCCTGTAACACCCCTCACAGTGCTGTTTAATAGTCACCTGTCCTAGTGCTGGGTTTGCCCCAGGTGTGGCTGTGATGGGGCTGGGCAGTTGTTTGTTCATGCTCTAAAAGCTGTTTCTCTCCCAAATTCTCTTCCTTTTGCACTGTTGAGTTGGTTTCTTGTTATACCAGCAGCAGTGATTATGTGACAAATATTGAGGAATCTCAGGGTAACACACTTTTGGGACAGGAAGGAATAAGAAAACACAACTCGAGCTGGAGCAATAGGAACTCCACAAGAAACACCCTTTTTAACAGCACTCTTCATTTTCCCTAGAGATTTATGATGCTGACATGTCCTGACAAGAAAAGAAAATTCCAAACAAAATTCAGCTGTGGTTCATGCTGATAGATCCATGAGTACAAATGTTATTTTCCTGCAGGACACACCTGGGAGGAAAAAGGCAGGTTGTTTTCAGTGAGCTGAGGGCAAGTGAATTTCCCATCTGGGTAAGTACAATTTAATTGTGTGTTGGGTGCCAGAGAAGGAAGGGCTTTGCACCTAAAATTAAAGGTGTTGTCTTGAGGGATTAGAACATCCAAACCCTCTGATCCTCCCACTGTGGCTTTCTGGAATTAACACCCAAAGGGCCAAAACTTGATCCTGTTTGCTGTTTTGCTTCTTATTATTCCACTGACTTGACCAAGAGATAATTTAATCCAGCACCCATTATGCCTGAAATCTGTGCACTTTGGAGGCAGAAAAAGATGCCATATGGGCCCTTTCTCACTTTATGACCTCTCTGAAGTTCTGTGCTTTGCACATGCATCTTCCAGTCAACTTATTACAATCAGATTTTATAGATGTGAAACCCAGCACAAGATCAAAGAGCTTGGACAAAATGGCTTGTGGTGATTCTGGGAACAGAGAAACTCCAAATATGTTACAAATGTGGGTGGACTCCACCTCAGAGTGTTTGCAGTGAGGAAATTACTCAACAAATACATAATGATGGAGCTTGGATAGAACTGGAAGGAGATCTAAAAACTGAGATTGCTGTTGTTAATGTTAGAGTTGGGATATATTTGTAAATATGAGTGAAGCTGACTCCCCTTCTCCCTGTCTAGAATGCCACCTGGTGTAGGATCACAAACGTGTTAGATTGGGAAAGAAGGGGAAAAAAATCAAAATCTCTTTCTCTTGGGATTATGAACTGACCGTGGATGCTGATATAAACTGTTAAATTCTGAGTTCTCTGGGGATCCTGTTGTGTTTGTTACAGAGGGTTTGTCACAGCCACTCCAGTGCTGGGAGTGCTCCCAGGTGCTTCAGGGCTGCCTCAAACCAAAACTGAGGAGGTCAAGGCAATCTCCACATCTTGGATGCAAAAAGTTTCATCCAGCTGGACAAAAGAAAGGTGGTGATGGGCAGAGAGCTCCTGGAACCCAGTTTGTGATGATGGGCATCTCCTTGTTAAGAGCCATTGTGTCTATGTTGTGTGGCACTGGTTGTTCCTCCCAGGGAAGCTGCACAGGAGATCTCTGCACCCTCTGTCACCATCCACGGCCTTTCCAGAGATGTTCAACCCTCTCTCTAATAAGGTTTTTTAAGAAAAACCCCTTGGTTTGTCCTTAAGGAGGTTCCACGAACCCACACTGCAGGTGGGCTGCCCTTCCCAGTGCCAGGGCGTGCAAATCTGGCTTTGGTTCCACTTAGAAAAAAAGCACTGAATTTCACCTGTCTCGGGTGGAAATGTTTGCTGCCAGCTCCCAATGTGGATAGAAGGCAAAGTGACTCCAAAGAGAATGCCTGGAGCACTTTAAATCCCCAATTTCAATGCACCCTGACTGTTTGCAAGCCCACAGTTAATGGGCTGATGTCAGGAGGTGATGATGAGTGTGCTCACTGTGCTGGAGGTGCCTTGTTAACCACAATTTGTGTGTTTTAAACCTGAGACAATATCAGCTAAGTCAAACGTGTTGATTCAGTGGAATCTGGTGCCCAGCAGAAAATGTGTCCTTCGGATGAAGCGCTCCAAAAATAAATTAGCAGCTTTTCTTTGACATTTCCTGCTCACTAATAGCAAAATCCAAACAATAACACTGCGTTTTGTCAGAGTGGAATAACTGGCACCAGTGCAGCCTGAAAAGGAACTTCAAAAGGTTTTCCTTAGGATGAAAAATTCTAATTTTCAGCGACCTCATTCATACTTTTTTAATGACAACCTGAATGAAAATTAAAATGTTGCAACAAGCCGTACGTCCAAAATCTCTGTTTACCAGGTGAATATGGATGTATTTGAACGCCATAGTGGAATAATCTGATTTTATTAGCCCCTCTGTGGAGAGTGTGATAAATGCTGAAGTCTAGCCAAGTTCTGCTAGAGCTGATAGGCTTATCTGGGCTTAGTCTGATCAGTGTCTTAAATGTGCCAGAAAGATGCAGAGAACTCGAGGCTCTGACCTAATTTGGTCTATTCCACCTGGGCTGCACTTGCAAGCCTTTGAGCTCGGGGAAAGATTTAACAATTTATCAGTGTGCCAATTAGAGAGAGCTTTGCAGTGCCTATTTCCATCACTTTGGACCAAAACGTTGTGAGATTTGCACAACTCTCAGCCCTGATTCAGCTCAGAGTGAAAATTCACAATCTGCTCAGGGGCCCAGCTGCTTCCCTCTGCCTTTGGCACCGAGAATTCCTCCTCCTGCTGAAAATACTTCCCACCTTCCTACTGACTCCTGCAACTTGCTAAAAGTTTGTGGAAATCTGGGTATCCCAGAATGCTCAGGCACTCCTTAAATAATCCCCATTTAACTCAAGGAGCAGAGCATGAGCTCCAGGGCTCTCCAGGGCTGGGCTCAGTTGCCTGAATCTGGTGGCACTGCCCTACGTGGGGACCTGTGGTGGCTTCCAGAGGGGTGACAGGATTAAGGGGAAGCAGCAGAAGTTCCTGAGGCTGGGCAGAACCCACCCCCAGTGCCTGAGATTACAACAGGTGCTAAACTGGGAGCTGAATGGGGCTCTGCACTTTTCCACATCCTCCTGTTAAAACCTTTCTGAAAAGGTCCTTTCCCTCCCATCTCATCTTTTCTCTTTATTTGCTCATGCAGAGCTCGTGCAGCCAATTTTTCCTTTCTGCATCCCCTAACAGAGAGATTTATTTTCAGAGCCTGTAACTGGATCTGGCTGGGAACAGAGTTTACACTGGAGAGTTTTTTCCAGGTTTGTTTTTGGCTTTGTCTTTCTTAAATTGTCAGTAGGATCAAACCAAACCCCAGAATGTGGAAATTTCATGGTTAAAACTTGACCAAATCTGGTTTTCACTCTTAACTCTGACTCATCTGTAATTCTCTGAAGTGAAGAGCAAGTGAGGTGGCAGCTCTGCCACCTGTTCTACCTCACCCAGCTCATTTTTCTTGTTTCTTTTATTTGTTGTGAGTGCTAATTAGAGGCAGAGTGACTCTTCCAGTGAGTGATTAATTCTTCTCCCTCCCATTTTAGCATCAACTGAACCTCTCCTTGGAGAAAGCTGCCTCTTTCCATTGCCTGGGAAACTCATTTAGGCCAAAGTCTAAACTTAGGGTAGATAAATATCTTTTAAGTGACTTGTCTGGGGTTTTCCAGGGGATCAGTGGCAGAGGAAGGAGTGAAACTTGTGCCTCCTGCAATCCAGTGCACTTTATCAACCATTTCTGCTTGAAATCAGCCTAATTTGTACATAGAGTATAAACAAAACTCTTAGAAGTATCTTTCTCACTGTAGTTCTAGGCTGGGGGATGAAAATTAGAGAGGAGGTTGGGGGTTTATTCATCTTTTTATTTATCTATTCATTTATTTATTTTTTAACATGCCAGGATCATTTAATGGAAACAAGTCAGTGGCAAAACAAAGGGGAAATTCCATTCAGGAATGGAGCCTGATTCTCTGTGGTATCAACACTTGGGTAAAAGATAAAATTGAATACCAGGCAATTTCAGTTCATTAAAAATGCATGTGCACCCTCCAAAACACACTGCCATGGGAAAATTAGCAAATATGTCAACAAACTCATCAGGAGAGCTGCTGTAATTGAGTAAAGGATCCTGTTGTTCATCTGAAACACAAAACTAATTCAGAAAGAAACGTCACAGCCAGGCGCTGAGGATGGTGTGATTAGCACATCCAAATGTGCACTCAGACTCATTTCTGGGCTGACTTTTTCAATTTAAACACTCTCAGTTATCCCCTCATTCCTCAAAGGTGACAGTCACACCTTCTTAATCACGTCTGGTTAAGCAAGAGTCAATGTTAAGGTGATTCATCAAAGCTGTGAGGCAGGAAAAAGGATCAATTTTATTCCTTGCTGCAGTTCTCCCAGGCTGGCCCTGCAGCCCAGCTCAGCTCTGATGGGGATTGCCAGGTGTTGGGGATTGTCAGGTGTTGGGTACTGGGATACCAGAATTGTCCCTTTTCACTTGTAGAATTCATGACCCCGTTTCCAAAGTGATTTAATTAGAATTATAGAATCCCTGAAAGGTTTGGGTTGGAAGGGACCTTAAAAGATCATTCAGTTCCACCCCCTGCCATGGGCAGGAACAACTTCCACTGTCCCAGGTTGCTCCAAACCCTCTCCAGCCTGGCCTTGGGCACTGCCAGGGATCCAGGGGCAGCCACAGCTTCTCTGGGCCTCCCCACCCTCAGAGGGGAGAATTTCCTCCCAAAATCTGATGTAAACTCACCCTCCTTCAGCCCCATCGCTCTGCAGGAGTAAATGAAATTTCCCCAGCCATGCCTGTGCTGTGGGAAACCAGCCTCCAATATCTGGTGGGTTTTAAACTGCTCAGTTCTTTATTCTTTATTGCCCTTTATTCCTCATGGACCAAGTTTGGGAATGATACTTTGAGGTGAGCTAGTGTAAGATCTACCCTGGAGGGAAAAGGGCTCTGCTTCGTGCTTAAATTGCTAATTAAATTCCTGCTACTGCTTCAGGTTTAAATATCTAGAATCAAAGAACACAGTCATAGAATCATGGGCTCATTAATGTTGGCAAAGACCACCAAGATCATCAAGTCCTTCCTGCTGGGATAAACCTCTCTTCAGTCCTATCAAGAGGGTTGCAGCACTGCAGGAAGGCTGTGAACCACTCTTGAAGTTGTGTGGGAGATGTTGCCCTGAACTTTTATTGATGCCTGCTGGGATTTTTTGCAAACTGTCTTTGAAGCTCTGCAGAGGCTTCAGACAGTCAGTAACCAAGATTTCATCACGTCCAGTCCAAATTCTCACCACCTCCAAGCAAAAAAAGACCTAATTGCAGTGCCTGGCCATCAGGCAGAGCCCTGTCCATATGAGAAACAGCAAATAGTCCTAAAAATGCCTCGTTAAGGTCAACTCCTTGGCTGCTGGAAATTAGCACAGCTTGATTATGACTTACATGCTTTGAGTGTCAAACACCAGCTGAGACCCTGTAGCTGGAAGCTCCTTGTTCCTCTGGCTTTTCCTGGGCTGTCAGAAATGTGAGTGCCCAGCTGAGCAGAGGCAGCTGATGAAGGCATCTCTCTCTGGAGGGGGTGATGCCTTTCTGGTGAAAGAAATCTGTTCCTGTGCTGGGAGAGAACCCTCCTTATTGCTTCCTGATGGCCGGGTGAAATGGGTTCACCTGCCCCAGGGCTGCAGCTTCCTGAGCCTCTCATGCATTTGCAAATGCTTCAGGTGGAGGGGCAGCAATAAAATGCAGCCAGGAGCATCCAGGGGCAAGGAAATGAGATGTCAGCACCAGCCCTGCGTGCTCTGCATGAAGTGGGACAGCTGGACAGAGCTGTGTCCCCACTGAGGGGATGTTGCAATCCAGCCACTGCTTCCCTTAGGAATTAATTTTTTATTTTATTTTATTTTATTTATGCCGGAATATACTGAATCAGAAATAATAGGATTTATTTATTTTTGCTCACAGCCCTTGACTTTATGTTCTGCCTCACCTCCTGCACATGGCAAATCTGAGCCCCTGATGCATCACCCACTGAATCTGAAATATGGCTCAGTCTTAATTTTGCAGCTCATCTTATTGATTGCATCTTAATTAATTAGATCAGTAAATCATCCCATTGGAGGCAAAAATGCCAACACATGCAGCCATGATGGTTTTGAAGTATTAACCCACAGGGGCAGCTAAAAAACCCCAAACAGCAGCTCTGTCCACCTGAAATTGCCTCTCCCATCCTTCAGTCACCTTGCAATCTCTTTTCTCCTCCCCTCTGCTCTGGGCTGCCATCGTGCACAGTTTGTCACCTCCCGTTGCAGTGAATTTGGGAAGAAATCAAATGTTTCATTGGCAAAGAACCACCTTGTAATCACATTTCCTATTGATTGGGAAACCCTGGAGCAACATTCAATGGAAGGTGTCTGAAAGGAGAGAAACAGCAGCTGGTGACCCTCATAACTGATGTGCCCCTAGGACCACAATAACTGGGAGGTGTCACAGCTTTGTCACCCAAATGGCTTCTGGTTTAATTCCACAAGTGGTCCTGTTTTGTCACTTGGGTGAGGTGGCTCAGAGAATTGGGAAGGGGTTGTACAATTATCCCTTCTTCTCTCTCAGCCCCACTCCCTCTGCTTGTAATGCAAATTCAAAATGGGCCAGAAGAGAATGACTGGAGCTCTCATTTTCTTATTGATTTATTGCATTTATTGCTACTGTTTAGCATCCAAGGCTCCTACTGTATCACAGAAATATGAGCTAGATTGCTTTTTTTTGTCCAAGGATTGATTACTTTTTGTTGCACAGGACTGCTCTTCTGTGGGCCTTTGCAATCTTAGCTTTGTGATTAGATTTGTGATCCAATATTTCAGAAAACAAACCCCAGTGACACCGTGGCTTGGCAGTGGCTGCAGTTCTGTTAAAAAGTCTTCAAATCCTTCCCAGTTTTCCTGAGATGACGTCAGTCATGGATGTCACCTTTTGTTTTCATGCTGTCCTTCTGGAAAAAGAAAGGACCAGGGTGACCATAAAGCTGCCAACTCCAGATTTCCAACCCTGTGTCTCCTCCACCGAAGTGCTCAGCTCCTTTTTATACATATTTTTATTATCCTGTGTTTTACATCTTGCTTGTACTTTCTTTTGAGCTGCCACTGAGAGGGGAACACAGCCTAAAGAAGTGATCTGTTATCTGTGGTTGCACAAATTTCTTCTGGCCACCCTTTGACCTTGAGTCTCTCTTGTGGCATTGCCTGATAATCAACATCAGTGCTCAAACATCCCAGAGGCTCAGCCCCTGGGCCTGCAGAATTGCTGTTCAATTGCCTTAAAACAGTTGTGAAATGGATTTTTGGTCTTTTTGGCCTCAGAGGACTCTTTGGTCACCAGATAGAGCATGAACATGAACAGCTTCCATTGGGTTTTGCCACTGCAAGGGGCTCCACACACCAGGCTCCCCTTCACCCTGGAGTTTTTGGGCTGCACACAGGGAAAAACTCAGAGAATGTGACCTTTTAAGGCATCTTTAAAATTTATGACTCCTCAGTTACTTTATTTTCCATGGTTTCTCACAATCCTGAGCTCGCAGAGGCCACGGAGAGGCTTTGCTGGCCCTGTCCTCTCATGGTCTTTGTGGTGCATCTTTGCTTCAGAGCTTGGGGGCAATAACAGCAGTGGGTCTGTGAGGAAGCTGTGAAAGCTTCCCCAAAATTCTGCTTTCTAGCAGACATCTCCAGGGAAGCGAGATTGCTCTTGGTGACTCACTGTGAAGAGGCTCTCAAGGAGTCCCAGGAAATGGTCTTTGAAGAGCTGGGAGCATCCAGCAGCTGCAAGAAAAAATGAGCACATTTAACTTTGATGTGTTTGGATGCAGGACCAGTAATTTCATTTTTGGCATTATTACGGAAGCAAAACATGTATTAACAGAGGCATAATTCATTTTAAAAAGGAGAGCAGGAATGTTTGCTGTCTTGCTGGTAATGCAATTGGGCTGTCCCATGATCATCCATCAGGCATGACAGCATCTCCCATTTCTATGCAGATTTGTTATTTAAGCAAATTTTCCGTAGGTGAGGAAGGGGAGGGGGTGTTCTTTCTTTTAGTGTGCACCTATAATTTATTTAAATCAGAGCTTTCCTGCAGGGAGGTAAAAATAAAATCTTTGTTTCCACTGCATGGCAGGAGCAGAGTTTGCAAAGGCAGTCTCGTTTCTTGTCTCCTGAGAGACAGCACTGGCAGGGTGGGACCTTCTGTGCCCCTCTGAAATTACCACACACTGAGATTTTGATCAGCAGAGCCCTGGGTTTGGAGGCTTTTTCTCTGAACTTCAATATTAACAGAAGCTGTCCCAGTTTCTAGCATTCCTTTCTCTTGGGAGGGATGGTGGGGAGCAGGCAGAGGGCTTAGGGACCCTTTAGGATCACAGAGGAATCATTAGGGTTGGAAAAGACCTTTAGGATCATCGAGTCCAACCCTTTACCCAGCACTGCCGTGTTCACCACCAAACCCTGTCCCCAAGTGCCACATCCATGGTTTTGAACACTTCCAGGGGTAATGACTCCACCACTGCCCTGGGCAGCCTCTTCCAATGCCTGACCAACCTTTCAGTGGAGAAATTTCTCCCTGTTTGAGAGCTGTCCTCACACCCTGCTCACTCAGGATCAGTTACCAAGCTCAATTCCCATAAAGCCCAACAAAGACTCCGCTGATTTCCTCTCCCACTTTTCACTTTCCCGGCCTCTCTGCACAAAGCCATGGAGTAAAATCCTCATGCAATTAGTGGCAGAATTCCCATTGACTTCAGCAGGGCCAGGATTTCATGTTAGGCCTAATACTGCCTGTAAATTCCCTTCTAATCAAATTAGTGGGCTGAACTGTTCTCAGTGGTGCATTGAGAAAGAAAAGTTCTTTCCACTGCAGGAAATGGCGAGTTCAGTCCTACGTCCTGCACTATTTATAGGGGACCCACATCCTCCATCCAGCCTTTAATGCTGGTGAACTTCCATGACTTCTTACCAATGGGAATCTCTTTCCACCTCAAGCTGCTGGAAAGGATTAGCCTACAATTAAATTTCTTCAGTGAAAGGCCATCTTTGGCATGTGAAAAATCTGCCTTTTTGAGAACTGGTCATTTCTCTGCTCGGGTACAGTGAACCTACAGACATTAAATCAGAATAATTACACAGTCATGTACATACTTCTATTTTTTTTTTTGCCAACACCGAGTGAATTAACAGGTTTAATTTTCTTTTGTGGCACCCACTTTGGGTAGTTGATGTTATCTGGGAAGCTTGCCCAGAGGTAGTTGTAAGACATTCTGTGTCTGTTAAACAAGAAATACCTATAAACAAACTCATCCCCCTCTGTTCTCTCTACCTGAGCTCACAAAGAGAATGTGTTCAGAGTGAGCATCCAGAAATCTGACAATGAACACGACAAGCCTGAGCCTCAACCATCCAAAACAAGGGAATTCCACAGATTTCTTCTTACCTTTTTTCCCCCCTCCAGCAGATGAAATATTTATTGCTCAGCAGTTGCAGAAAGAGAAGGTGTTTTGCATGTTTTACATCCCTAATGTCTATTTCCCTTGGCACAGATTAAGAGGGCAGCAGAATTACCAAGCAGCTCTAATGAGCCAAGAGGTCATAATTTATGGATCTGCCTTGAGAGACACAGGCCTTGCCATCTGTGCTGGGTGTGAAACTTAGCTCAGGAAACCTGATTTCACACTGCTTCAAGGCAAGAAATCTCCTTCTGCTGCCTCGTGGCACCAAGTTCAGCCTGGTTCTTCAGCTGCTGCTCCTGGGTGCTGCCCTCAGAGCACACCTGGAGGCTGCAGGTACAGAAACACCTCATTGGTGTGGATTTTCCATGTTCTTTTGGCACAATCCATTCTCTTCAGCCTGGATGTGGTGGGAGACGTGGAGAATCACAGAACCACAGGATCATCAAGTCCATCTCATGGCCCTGCATGGGACATCCTCAAGAATCCCACCCTGTGCCTGAGAGAATTGTCCAAACACTTGCTGAACTCTGGACACTGAGAGATACTGCCCTGAGCTCATCTGAAAATGTAATCAGCCTTGCTGGTTTCTGAGGAGGAAAAAAAAAAGGAAGGGGCAGCAAGCAAATGTTGCATTTCAGAAGGTTTAATTCTATATTGGATATTGGTGGATGAAAAACATATTTGCAGTGTAAGGGAGTTCAGGGTCTGTCCTTATCATCCATTTAAACTTTGCTCACCAGAGGTGTCATCCCAGCACCTGGACAGGGAGGTCAGAAGTCTCACAGCAAGTTTTTCACAGGTTTCACAGATTATTTGGAGTTGGAAGAAACCATCAAGTTGCATGGACCATCAAGTCCAACCCTTCATAGAATGGGGATGGAGCCAACAAATTTGGTGTCATCAGCACTGTGCTCTGACCAGCTGATTGTGCTGATATCATTGCAGTTTATTTCTGTGGCAGTGTGTTCCTGAGCTCCCAGCTGTGCTGGATATGTGCCCCCAAAATCTCAGAATCATAGAATTGTTAGGGTTGGAGAAGAACCTAAAAATCACCCAGTCCAACCATTACCCCAACACCAACATTTTCACCACTAAACCCTGTCCCCAAATGCCACACCTACAAAACTTTTATACACTTCCAGGAATGGTGATTCCACCACTGCCCTGGGCAGCCTCTTTCAATGCCAGGCCACTTCTTCAGTGAGGAAATTTCTCCTGATATCCAACCTCAACCTCTCATTGCACAGCCTGAGGCCATTTCCTCTCACTCTGTCCCTTGTAATTGGGGAGTAGAGACCAACCCCCACCTGGCTGTGCTTTGTAAACAATTTCCAAGGAAAATAACTGTTCTAATGCCCTCCTAAAGGAATATTAATATCACATTCAGCTTCTTTAGGGCTGTGCCCTTTGCTTATGGGGAATGTTTGAAGAGCCAGTGGGAGCCAATTCACCCCAGGGTGGAACATGTCCCCAGTGGAATTCCCAGCAGGGAACCATGCCAAGAAATGAGCCCACCAGGTTTCTGCTCTGTGGGATCTCCAGGGCATTTGTGCCCTGGGAGACCTCCTGGTATCTGATCCTGCTGGGAAAAAAGCATGGAAAAAACAACAACCTCCATCCCAGGAGCCGTGTCCAGCCATGCCATAACGAAATCCTTACTCTGAGGTGAGGATTCACTTCCCAGCAGGGGAATTGGTGGCTCTGAAAAGTCTGGATTGCCCCTGGCTCAGCCATTCCCAGGTAACCCATGGGCAGATTTCCATCCCATAGGATGGGATTCATCTTTCCCATTCCCACATATTTTCTGTGTGCAAAGGAAGGGATCAGTCATGGAGGTGATCTGTTCATTATTTCTCCTGCAGCACTCACAGAACAGAAACCCACAGAGTGCCATTCTATGTTATCCCAATTAAATGTGGCTTGTTTTTTTTTTTCCCAAAAGGAATTACAAACCCCAAGCTGTGCTCTCTCTTTCTGTTTAGCACTGGAGGAAGATGATGCTCTATAACCAAACTGCTCCTTTTAAAAAAAAAAAAAAGTTTTCTATGGGCTCTGTGGGTTCCTTGGCATGTTTTCTATATTCTGTGTTTATTTTTCGCTCCTGCCTGCAGCTTCAGCTGGAGATAATTGCTCTTTCTTTGTCATCCTGCAAGGTGAGCTGGCTCCCCAGTGTGCTTGAGGACCTTCAAATGCTTCCCAGCTATTCCAGGAGCAAGACAGAATGCATTGCAGAACAGTTGCTTGCCACCCCCAGCAGAATTTGAGCACAGGAATGATAAGATGACAGATTATTCAAACCCTAGGTAGGCCAATTAAAGGGGGAAAAAACCCAACTCAGCAGCAAAGGCTGTGCTGTTATAGCTGGGAAAGGATTGCTTGAAAAAGGACTTCAGTGTGATTTAATTTTTGGAAATTGGTGGTTGCAGTGGGACTGGCTTAGAACAATGTCCTTTGTTTGGGAAGGAAACTTTGGTCTCCCCAGAACTGCATTTTACAACGGGGGAATTGTCCTGCCTTGCTCACAGCCAAATTTTGCTCATCAGCTGCAGATCCTGGTGCCAGTCAGTGTCAGCTCCAGGAAGAGCTGAGAGACATCCCTTGATCATATGGACAAATGTACCCCAGGAATTGGATTGTGGAAGTATCGCCGAAATGTTGGTTTGGGAAGCTCGTGATGGAGGTGATTAAAGACGTGTGTACAAACAGGAGCTGAAACTTCTGGTTTGCAATCAGAGGTTGATATTATATTGCCCCTTCACTGAAAGAGTGGTTCAGCTCTGGAACAGGTTTCTCAGGAGAATGGTGGAGTCACCATCTCTGGAAGTGCTGGATGTGGCACTTTGAGATCTGGTTTATTGGGCACTGTGGAATTAGGAGGAAGGTTGGACTTGATCATCTTGGAGGTCTTTTCCAGCCTTGATGTTCCTGTGATTCTGTGAGTGGTTCAGCCATTGCTCTTTAAGCTGCCTTCCAAAATCTGAGCACTGGAGTGGCCTTTATTTCCCATCTGAGAAGCAAAACACGAAAGTCAGCTCTGTCTGGAATTGCTGTAGTTCTGCTGCTCCCAGGAAAGAGGAGGATCCCTCCAAAGGCTGGGGCTGCTCTGGATGGAGGGACACAGCTGGGTCCCATCCCCTCACCCCTGCACAAACACCACATCAGCAGTTGCAGAGGGAGTGTTGCTGTGCTCAATAAAGAATCCATCGCTGCATTCCAGGCAGAGCATCCAATAAATGGGAAAACATTCTGCACTCATAAAACCCAGTGATAACTTAAACACAAAGCAACTGTGGCTGGAGCAGCTCTACTCCAGCCCTATAAAACCAGGAGTCACACAGAGATTTGGAAAATGCATTTTTTTTTCCCCCCAGCCTGGCGAGTGTTGTCTCAAGCTGTAAATCCCAAAGCCAGGAAGCCTGGGGGTGCTGCCTTGGGAGCTGTAAGTTTGACTGTGATAACCCAGAAAAGGGCAAGGCTCTGAGTTAATCCAGGCAGGCTCCTGCATTACACACTGCCTCGTCATCCCCCAGGCAGTCAGGGGGCAGAGCAATCACAATTTACATTTGTCTGGCCACTCAGCAGAGGTGTCAGTGCTCCAGCTGCTGACCTGATCCTTCCAGTGGCCATTGCATCACTGCCCTCTGGCTCCCAGCTGCTCCCTATAAAAGCCATTACTGGACTCCAGAGATACTCTGGCTTCTCCTTTTTAGGCAAAAACAAACAAACAAATAAAATATTCGGCTTTGCCTGCGTGGTCTCTTTGTGGTTTTGAAGAGGAAGGGGAGTGGTGGGGATTTGTTTTCTTCCAGTCCCTGCCATGAAGTGTTTCACTCGCTTTTCCCAAAGTGCTTGTGATTTGAGGCAAGACTAAAAAAAAAAACAAAACAAAAAAAAAAAAAACCACAAAAAAAAACCACTATAAAAAAGTGCTAATCTTTCAGCCAGTCTATCCGATGGACACATGAAAGAGGGACATGTCTTTATTTGTCATCCAGTAGGGCCAAAATTGCAATCCCTAGTGGAGAACTGATCTGTTTTGCAAGCACTGGCAGGACAACAGAGGAACTTTTTAAAGCCTGTGGCTCAGTTTATAAGAATAAATGCAAAACATATAAGAAAGGTATGAAAAGGGATCTGGATTTTTCCTGCTGTTTTGCAGAGAAAGGTCACAACAGTGTTCCTGTGCTCTGATTCTGTTTTTGCCTCAGGGCTTTAGAGCAGCAAGGCCTTGGAGTGTCCCACATCTTGGACTTCCACATTAATTCTGTTCAGAAATAACACAAAGAGCCCTCCCACCATTTTCTGCACTGGACACCAGGGTTCTCAATGAGGACCTGAAATACACCAAACATCTGAGACCTTTGGAACAGCCCAGAGAAGCTGTGGCTGCCCCTGGATCCCTGGCAGTGTCCAAGGCCAGGCTGGATGGGGCTTGGAGCAACCTGGGACAGTGGACGGTGTCCCTGCCCATGGAATGGGATGGAACTGGATGATCTCTCAGGTCCCTTCCAAGCCAAACCATTCTGTGATTCTGTGATTCCAACAAGAATGGGAGGCCTTAAACTCCCACAGTTTTTCACATCTGGCTTAATTAAAGTCTCAAATTTCCCAGTATCCCCACAGAGGAGTGGGAAAAGTTACCTTGGTGGAGGCACCTGATGTCAACCCCTCCTCCTGACAGTCTGGCATTGCTGCAGTGCTGAGGCAGCATCCTTGTGTTGTCAAACTCTTGAGGAATTCCACCCACTGGCTTGATCATTATGCATGATAGGACTTATTTATCACATCAGCAGGAGCAACTTGTGACTTTAAAATCCAAGTTTTGTCATCTAAGCAAAGGAAAAGATGTTCAGGTCCCACCATGGGAGACCAGAACTACAAAGATGAATTATCCAGTCCTTCCCAATTCACACAACTGCACCTCTGGACTCTCAAGCTGGCCACAAATATTTGAAATAAGTAATTTGTCTCCTCAAATGAGCCACGGTGTACATTTCTCACCTACATTTTTTAAAAAGATGTCATTTAATATCATCAAACAGAGGAACAATATTGAAACGAAAGAAGATGCAGCAAAGTTTGCTGAGAAAGTTTTCCCAATTCAAATTGCCACAGCATGGAAATTAATCTGGCCCACAGCTCACATCTACTGTTTGTGAAATGTTTTAAAACCATTCCCACTAAATCAGCATGACAAATGCATGTAAACCTTGAATAAATAATTCTGAGGGATAGCAAGCATCTTGTTTTTAATTATGACACTGCCACTAGGGAGCCTGGAGGCTCCTATGCAAATGCACTCCTCCATCATCTGCTCCACACCTGTCTGAGTGCTTGTCTTCCCCTCCCAGGAGACAGTGAGAGGAAATAGCAGGTGTTTTGAATTTCTCCTTTCCTAAGGGATAAACTGCCTGCTGTTTGCCCCCAGTGCTGTGCTCAGGAGCACAAACACCCAGGCAGGGCTGGCAGTGTGCAGGATCTCCATGGGTCAAATCCTGGGAATATCAGCACATGCAGGACCCAGATCTTCAGAGGGACCCGACTCCTGCTGATAGAATTCCGTTTTGGGGACCAGGGACATTGTTGCAAATTCATGTTCCACTCCCACCCTCATAAGTCACAAGTGAAAATTTGATTTAGGGTCTTGTAGAACGTAACTCTGTTGAAAATGTTACCACTCAGAACCATGACTTATCTCGGCTAAACAGCCTTTAAAAGTGATCACAGTCTGGCTCCACGCCTGGAACCAGAATGAAAGGCAATCTCTTGGCCTGGGAAGAACCAGACAAGCCTTGCAAGGTTAATTCTCAGCCATTTTCATCTGCTGTGTAAAGAGAAGATAAGGGAAAGACAGGAGTCAGGACTAATAACAACCTGCTCCTTCTTGGAGCTTCCAATCTTCCTGTTAAGTGAATTAATTTTTATATAGGAGGATATATCAGAAAAGCACTAATGTTTAATTACACTCAGTGCTCTGCTGCTAAGGGCAATGCCAAAGCAGATGCTTTTGTTGATGTTTGTGGTTTTAATTGTGCACGTCTCAGACAGGAACATCTGAGGGGTGAAAGGGAGACAGAACAGCCTTGCTGTTAGAAAAAGGAGAAGAACTGGATTTATGGGGGTACATCTGCAGTGCTTGAGGTCACCTGAGTTTACTTGGACAGTGCTTTAGGAACACCTGGAGTATTTGGAGTATTCAAACAGTGAAAGGACCTTGCTAAGATTTCAGCACTCCTTTCTGCCATGACTACTAATTTATTCAGAGTTTAACCACAAGGTGATGATTATGAGTGGCCACAACAATCATTGAGCTTTGGGAAAGGAATGGGATAGATGGAAAAAGATAAAGCCATAGGCAGAGAGGCAAAATGAGTTTGAATTTGAATGTACTTTATGGTGAGCTTAGTGGAGAAGAGTTCATTCCCCAAATTATAATTTTCTGCTATGAATTCAGCTGATAGAGCATGGTCACCTGTAGGTGGATGGAGAAAAAAAAGGTTCTTTTTAAAATTTCATTTATTTGTTTATTTTTTTGCATGCTCATTTAATATTTGGTACTTGGACCATTACAGAAGAGATGTGTTTTTCACGGCATATTATATTTATTTATTATCTGTCCATGTGGTAGCAAATCCCAGTTAATTTCATTTTCTGCTGAAATCCTTTGCTGTTTTACCCATTTTGCAGCTGGCAGAGACACCCAGTTATTCTGCACTGGTTAGACCTGAGTACTCCACTGCCAAAATAGGTGAGAAGAACCAGTGTACACTGGTTTTTTTTCCATTGATGGGACTGGAAACCATGGGAAGAGTTCTTCTGGAACAGCACCTACCTGACATGAGAACTAGAGTAAATAAAGAGTAATTTTGAGGGAGGAACTGGGATAAAAAGAAATGAATGGATGGGAAAAGAGGCTGAGGGAGCTGGGAGTGTTCAGCCTGGGGAAGAGGAGGCTCAGGGGTGACCTTGTCACCCTCTACAGCTCCCTGCCAGGAGACTGCAGCCAGCTGAGGGTTGGTCTGTTCTCCCAGGGAATGGCAACAGGACAAGGGGACACAGCCTTAAACTGTGCCAGGAGACATTTAGATGGAACATCAGGAAGAATTTCTTCACAGAAAGGCTCATTATATACTGAAATGAGTTTCCCAGGGGCATGGTGGAGTCACCACCCCGGTGGTGTTTAAGGAAAGGCTGGATGTGGCACTCAGTGCCATGGTCTGGCTGACAAGGTGGATTTAGGTCACAGGTTGGACTCAGTGATATCAAAAACCTTTTCCAACCTGGCTGATCCTGTGATTCTATCACAGCAAGGCTGAGCAGGCCTTTGCAGGGCTTTGGGGCTCCTCCCTTTACCTGCAATATCCAGATCAAGGCTGCCTGTTCTGGGTTTATCCCACCACAGCGTGGGCTCTGGAATTGGGAAAGGTTTTCTCAGGGGCAGGAGAATGACACCAGAGAGCACAGCCACAGCACTGGGACATCTGGATGGGGATGGGAGTCCAGGACAGCCCTTCCTTTTTCTTCTTGGGCCAGACCAGGAGCTGCCTCACTGAGGAGCAGCTCTAGGAGACCTGGGAATATTCCAAAAGAGGGGCAGCAGGATTCCCTGGTCTCACAGATCCATGAGCAGCCCCAAGACTGTGCCATTTGGGGAGACAGGGGGACAAACTCTGAGGCACCACTCCCTGAGAGATGCCTGCATTCAGTCAGATGAATTCCTGTTTGAGAGCAGGGAGTTTTCACCAGCTGAGCTGGAAGCAAAGCAGATGCTCAGCCCAGCCAGGAGGCCATTACTGTGTGATTATGATTTCCATGTGCTTAATTTCCAGCTCTCTGGTGCCTGTCAGTGATGGATGCTGTGACAAAGAACTCCTCAATCCTGCAGATAACTGAAAGCACACAGGGACCTGATCCTCTCCCTTTATTCTAGTAAATCTCTATTGTTCAGGTAAACCATCTGGTCATTATCCCATTTCCACACTTGGGCCCTAGAGGAATAAATCCAAGTCAGGATAATCCACTGCTGAGCTGACAATGAGGGGTGACACGTGGTAAAAATTAATTTTTTTTTTTTTATAGTTAGGAGCATTAAAAAGCCATTCAGCAAAATGAAGTTGTTGTTATCACAAATAAATTACAGTTCAGCGGGAAAGAATTACATTGAGAACTGATTGGCTGTAAAATTAATAATGCCTTGGGCAAGGTGCCTGCTCTTGGCACTTCCCTGAGGTGTCAGCCTGTGGCAGTGCTCACAGACTGCTGTCCACACCCCACCTTCGAGGAACGATGTGCTAACTCTTGCCCCCGGCTATCTGGCACGAATTCCCAAATACTGGAAGAAATGTGGGATCTGAGCAGAGCTCCACAGGGGACATTTGCCCGTGTGGAAGGCTGGCAGAACACCTGTGTGCCTCCTCCACCCTGCAAACAGGGAGCAGCAGACCTTGTAAAAGGTGTTTCCACTCTGTTTTGGTGTGTGGTCACACAGAGAGGACGAGAAGAGGATTTTGTTCACCCAAAGGTGAATTTTAGCTTGAGAGTCTGGAGTTGGAGTGGAAGTGTTGTCTCTGAAGAGCTGCCAATAACTTGAGCAGTAGTGGCCACATCTCCCTGGTGCCAAGTGCCCTTACACAAACAATTCCAGCAGCAAATTAGAGCCAGGACAGCCTCCTTCACACGGAGAGCTGGGTGAGGCTGTCCCAGAAGCTCTCTGTTGGTACAGGATGTATTTTCATGCAAGGAAAACCCAGTTTTCTTATCCAGACCCCGGAATCCTTGGGCTTCCATGAGATGATCCAAGTGTGTTGTGTGTGCTCAGGGTTTTTTGGGTTTTTCCCTCCTGTTCCATCAGAATGTGCCCATTTAGGATGGTGTGAGCAGGATTTTTGCATGAGGGTTTCTTTTCATGATGAAGTCTCATTTCTCAGCACTGAGGGGTGGCTGTTTGGTCAGGACAGGATGGACACAACCAATATCCTGCCCCAGCTCCTGCATCAATAACTCCTCTCAAAAGTTTTGATGCTTCCAGCCTCCCTCCCTGCCTTTCTGTCAGCTTCATCTTCCTGCCCATCCCATTAAGCAGGACTGATTTCCACCAAAAACTCCCCAGAGGGGTCTTGCTGATGTCAGAAAATCCAGTTCCTAATCCAGATTGCACGGACACAGCAGTTAAATACCAGGGTTATGGTGTCATTAAAATGGTGCAGAGAAGGGAATGTGTCCTAACGAGGCTCTTTGGAATACATCTTACTGTGTCAGTTGATTTCTCTTTCAGCAAATATCAAGCCATAAAAATGTCACTGAAGGTTATATATATATTCAAGGAAGAAACAGTGAGAAGCCTCTGAGTTCACAAATCCTCTCCTCCACAATAAAAGTCTCATCTGTAGTAATCACTCATTTTTAAAGTTGTTCAAATCTAAAATTGACTCGAAGCTATTTCTTGTTCCTTCAGTTTCAGGACCAACTGCAAGAGATTTATCTACTTCCAAATTGTCTTTGCAAACTGTCAGTACCAAAAGGCAATTAAGATGGAGCTCAGTGAGATATGATGAAATAAAAATTAATTAGAAAAGGCATGTTCCAATAAAAAAAGAGTTTTCTGGCAAAAAGGCATCTGTCTTTAAATTCAGATGTGCTGCAGGGATAGAGCTGAGCTGTTTGACTCCACTTGTGATATTCTCATCAAACCCATGACACCACATGAGACAAGGCCAAGTCTGCAATTCTTATTTCAGGATTCCAGGGTGTCCTGGAATTCTAGGGTATCCTGTAAGTCCAGGTTATAGCTCAGACTCTCAGCAGCTTCTGGAGCTGATGTGCATCTCCTCAGCTTTTAAAAGGCCACAGCCTCCTGTGGCTTCAGTTTTGTACAAGAAAACAGAACCTGAGGAGGTTTTCCCAATACTTTTTAAATAAATCTCAATCTCCTTGAGCTGCCATGATCTGTGGTGACTGTGCACGTGCACACACATTTTTAAGCTGTTGGTACCATTGCATAAATCCCAATCCAGACCATTTCAGGTGCTGACAACACAGGAAATGTGTTTTCCCCTCAGCCTGACGATTTTGGTTCCAACCTTTTCAGCTCTTGCCTTGAAAAGGTGAACAGTGTGAAATTATGAGAGCACACAGGGGTGTAAGAGGGAAGCAGGGAAGGCAGCATGGTACATCACCTCGAGTGGGTTAAACTGGGTTGTATTCCTAAGGATTCTGGTGTTTTCCCTGTGTCATTTCAGGCTCACCATAATTGCAGATCCAGGCAGCTCTGGAGGAGGCTGAAATGAGGATCTGCCTTTGGATGTGCGTGCAATGGAAAATGAGCTCAGCAAAATGAGTTGTCACAGAGCAGTGGGGTGCTGGTGTCAGGCTGGAGCCAACTGCTGTCCCTGCTCTCTCGTGCTCACCTCCCTCCTGGTGTTCTCCTTCTCCCTGCTCCAGTGCCAAGGCAGAGGGAGGAACCTTTCCAGCACGCCCTGAGGGCTGCAGTGGGACCTGGAGTGACACACTGGGCTGATGTGGATGGAAAAGTGGCTGTCAGGGCTGACATCACTCCTTGTTCTTGTGCTGCTCCCAACAAACACAGCTCGTTCATGTGAACCCCCCAGTGCTGAGCTTCCCAAGAGGCAGCTGCTGCTCCAGTGGGACTGCAGGGAATCATGCAAGGACAAATCCCTTGGCACCACTCAGCAGCAGAGTGGTGAAAGTGGCCCTGGCTGCTCTCTCTGTCCCGGGGCTGTGACAGTTCATTTTCCATGTGCTACCTGCTCCCTGGAGCCTTGCACATTCAGAGCCAGAGGCAAGGCAGGCTGTTGGCAGGGGCAGGGACTGGAATTCCACGGAGTGCTGGGCTTTCAGCAGAGTGCTTGGACTGCTCATTTGTAAAGGCTGGTGCCAATGCCAGGCAGCTCTGCATCTATTTGTGTCCTTCCCTGAAGTGAGCAGCTGGTGTGGCATCCCTCACTCAGCCCCGGACAGGCCCTGCATCCCAATCGATCCTCTCTGCTCTGCTCACACTTTCTGGAGCTCTTGGCACCTTTCCCTCTTGGATTTATTGCCTCTGTGGTCTCTCAGCTCTAAAACCCATGACCAGTGCCTCGTGCTTCCCTCCACACACACTCTGCCTTTCAGTTTATGGGCCTGTGTCCTCTGTGTGCTCCCATCACACTCAGAGGATTTTTTGGGGGTTCTTTTCCCAACTTTATCCTTGATGTAAAGATCATTAGTGATTAAAGCACCTCAACTCCAGCCCATAAAGAGATGAGAATGCTGGCTCTAAAGTTACATTGGTTCAATTTCACTTGAATGAAAAACCTTGGCATCTTGGTGAGGGGCCTTTGATTCATGGATCAGCACCCATGAATATTTCATATAAAGTGTATATTGCTCACCACACAGGAGCTGATATGAGGGGAGAATAAGGAGGTTCCAGAGGTGCTGGATTATCATGGACACAGTTGTTGGGACCCATACTCAAGCCCTCTAAAATTAACAGAATTGCTCTAAAGATATGAAATTGCCCTATTTTTTCCCATATTCAGACGTATTTTTATAGGGGAAATGATCAAACTGTGTCAGCAGCTGCAGTCAGATGTCCCAGTTCCCTGAGCCATGTATGGAACATCCTGGGTTCAGTTTTCCTTGGTCTCCTCTTTGTCTGCAGACTGGCTGGAAATGCTGAGGTGGGTAAGGAGTGAAGGATATTTGCTGTGGCCAGCAGCAAAGCACACAGCAAGAGGAAATGCTGATAAAAATCTGCCTGGTGTCACCACCTGGGTGGACACAACAAAAATAGATGGTTCCTATCTGGGAACCCCATCAAGCTGGGTCTGTGTGCTGGAAATTCAGATAAAATCTCTCAGTCTCTGCCTGAGACCTCTGTATCCTGTTGCTGCTTGCACCTGAACTGCACCCACACGTGATGGGAGGATCCCAGGGTCCTTGCTGGAGGTGTTTTACATGAGCTGGGCCATTTTTCTTGGCATTCCATTCATCACAGAATCATGGAATCGCTAAGGCTGGAAAAGACCTCTCAGGTCACTGAGTCCAAATGTTAACCCAGTGTCGCCCTGGTTTTACAGGGCCCCATAAGTTGTAACACTGTAGCTGTAGTTTCCCATGCTTGTTCTGTAAGCATGGTCCTTGTTTTTCTTCACCGGCCGGGATTGTTTTGCACTTGTGGAATTGTTTTTCATTCCTTTCCCTGGGGTGGAGAAAGATGATTGACCATGTCTTTGTCCTGTAAACCTTCAGGGGTGTTGACCCTTTTCACCAATCCTTGATTGTCCTTAGAAACATATAAAAATAGGAAAATAAAGAAGGGCAGGGCTTTTGGTCGGTCCTGCCTGGAGATGCAACTGCTGCTCTGAGACCTGTGTGTTTCTTCTGCTGCCAGCTGTGCAACAACCCAGCACTGCAAGTCCACCACTAATCCATGTCCCCAAGTGCCACAAAGCTTTTGAACACTGCTATGGCTGGCAATTCCACCACTTTCCCAGGAAATCTTCCAATGCCTTTCAGTGAGGAATTTTTTCCTTAGATCCAATCTAAAGTTCCCCTGGTGCTGCTTGGGGCCGTTTCCCCCTGTTGTGCCCTCGCATTTTTGCTGACTATGAAACCTCTTCCCTTCTCACAGGGAACGTGCATCAGACTATTTGTGTTCAGGATGCTGTCCCCAGGCTAGAAAGGCACTGTGGGAATGCTGCCTTTGGAGCAGGAATGCTGCAGAGCCTTTTCCATCTGTGCTGAGTTTGCTGAGGAGGCTGAGCTCATCTGTTCCCCTGCATGCAAAGCAGGAGCCTCCCCGTAGCTGTGCCTGTCTCGCTGCCACGGAGCAGGTGAGAGGCAAACACACTGTGGGCAGCCTGTGGTCTGACAGAGACCATCTGTGTGACTGCTGACATGGAAATCCAGCACTTCTTGCACCCTTCCCAGGTTTTGTTGCAAGAAGGAACATGCAGGAGATGCTGAGGAGCTCTGATGCAGCATGGTCAGGGGGGCTCTGCCAGCAGATATTTGCTGCTCCCATTCTAAAGGTTTATTATAAAAATTACCTTCGTGGCTTCTTGGAATGCCCTGTGCTCTCCATGGGCCAGTTATTTTTAATGAACTGTCAGCATCTGGCACAGCAAGCCAGTGAAGGATTAATAAAAACCTGGTGCATGAGGTGGCTTGCAGAACTCTGCTAAACATCAAACACCAGGGATGGGTGACACAGAATAAATTCACTCCCATGGTGGGCTGCTTTCAAGCACAAAGCCAAGCATGAAGCACTGAGCTGTCTGCAGGTTCTGTGCTTGTTTAAAATCCAGCTTTTAAAACCTTTCCACTCAGTGGCCATTTCCCCTCTGATATCCCTCCTGGCATGAGGGATACATCAGATTCTTAAAACTCAGGGGCAGATGGAGCAGTGGAGGAGTTCCTGACACCCTTACAACCCACAGATGCCTGGAGAATGTACCCCAGCAGTAGCTGCTGCCTCCAGTGCTGCTCTCCTTCCCTTTCCATGGAATCCAGGGGTGAGCACAGGCTTGGTGCATAAGCACAGCTCTGCAAAGCCTCTCCCTGGAGGACCAGGAAATTGAAGGTCTCAAATTTAAGGACCTCAAATTTGAGGTCTCCATCCTGCAAGCTGCTCAGAGCCCTGCCAGCACGAGGAGTGGAAGGATTTTGGCCCTGCTGTGTGTCCAGGACAGGCAGGAGGTTGGTGACAGATCAGGTGTCTGCACAGGTTTTTATTTGCTTTGCAGGTTTGTGCCAAGGAAATTCTTCCAGCACCCCTGGGGGGTTCGATGTGTCAGTGACATTGTGGCACCCAGATAAATGCCAAACATTCCCTTTCACCTCTCCAGAGCAATCACAGCCTTGCCCCAGCACATCTCTAGGGGTTAATACCTGTCTGATTTGCAAGACAGCAGAAAAATCCGTGAGTTACTGGTGGGACTCACACAAGGTTGCAGAAAGAGACTTCAGAGCAACAAGGGAGGCAACTCTTTCCCCACTGTGGCCAAAGCCAAGCCTTGCTGCCATCCCCAGCTGTGCAGCACATGTGGGGCAGGTGGAAGCAGCTCTTCTAGGCTAAACTTGAGCAGGTAGAACTTCCCTGGCTTAGGGCCCAGCTGTGCCATCCAAGAAAGCTCAGCACACCAACAGATCAGCTAAAAATCCACCTGATTTTGCACAAATGTGTAAAACATCTACATCCAACCACCAACAGATGCCTAAGCAGGCTCTGTGTCCTTAGCAAAATTTGGTGGCATGAACAAATAGAGTTTTCAATCCTCCCATTGCATTACAGCACAGGTAAAGAAAAGGTTGTGCAGAATGACTTCCAGCTTTGGTAGGATTGGTGATAAAATTCCTGTTCTATGTTGTGTAAATTGATGCTCAGGACACTTTTCCATCAGCATGTCTCAAAAGGGGAGGAGGTCCTAGGAAAAGAGAAAGAAGCAGCTTTCAGTTTTGGGAACATCTGGTACCAGTGTGATTTAATGATCAGAACAAGGCCAGGGTTGGACAGGGCTTGGAGCAGCCTGGGCTGGTGGGAGGTGCCCCTGCCCATGGCAGAGGGTTGGAACTGGGGGAGCTTTAAATTGTCTTCCAACACAAACCATTGTGTGATTCTATGGTAACACCTCATTAGATGTGCTTAGATCAAGTTGACAGCAACAAGGTAAACCAGGAGCTGCTGTGTCTGAGCACAGCCACTGGAGGAATTCACATTCTGTGTGTGTGTTCTGCTAACAAAACAAATCTACGAATATATAGATATATATTTGTCTATTTTTATGTATATATTTGTGTACAAAGACATTGCACAAACAGACTCCCATCCTGATTAGAATCACAGGATCACAGAATCACTGAATCACAGAATCACAGAATCACAGACTCACAGGATCACAGAATATCCTCAGTGGGAAAGGACCCACAAGGATCATCGAGTCCAGCTCCTGGCCCTGCACAGGACACCCCAACAATCCCACCTGAGAGTGTTGTCCTAATCCTCCTGGAGCTCTTGGGGCCAGGACCATTCCCTGAAAAAGGGAAAGAGTCCCTGGAAACCCTCTGGGCACAGAACCTTTCCCTGATGTCCATTCTGAGCCTCCCCTGAAGGAGATTTTGGTGGCAGGAGCACCAAGGGGAGACCAAGCTGCTCTCCGGGTGTGAGTGCTGATTTCTCTGCCTGCCCTGCCCTGTGTGAGCAGCCTGGGCACATCCATGAGTGAATTCCTGTAAAACCCCCGTGCCTGGGTGTGTTCCCATGGGGAACACAGGCTCAGCCTCACTGCAGGCTGGATCTGAAGCTGTGTCAGCCCCACCTCTGCCAGGTGAGTGGATTTGGCATTTCCCAGCAATTAGCACAGCAGCTCCTGTCTTCCTGCAAAGCCACATACACTCTGGTGTCTGCAGAAGGGCTTTTTGTTTGATTATGATATTTTCCTTCATTTTACTCTCCTCTTCCTTGCTTTCTTGCTGCAGTCCCTGTGGTGTTTGCCTGGCAGAGCTGCTCTGTGCACAAGTGCTGGTGAGACACACTTCCCTTCCTGCTCCTGCACACAAATCCCGCTGGGCTGTCGTGCAGGAAAACTCAATCCACACTTTTCTTCCCATAGTATTCCTGTAGTATTTCCAGCCTGCCAGAGTTAGAGGCAGCTAAGTTCTCCCTGACAGGCACTATTTTTGATATAAAGGCCCTCTCTTGCACATGCTACTTAAACCAAATTGTATAAACTCAGCCCCAAAGTGACTTACAAGTTACGATGGCGGCTTAATCACGAGAACAAACTGCAGCTTTAAAACCCTGTGATTTAAATCTTCTGTAAGCAGGATTTGAATCTAACAGTCTCCCATTCGAGGCTCAACAGTGCAGTAATTGCAGCCGTACACAGAATACAAAAAAGCACCAGGGAAAAAAAAAAGAAAAAGGGAAAGAAAAGCCATGACAACAATACCAGAAAAAGTAATTACCACATCAGCTCAGGCACTCTGAGGTGCTGGGCAGCAACATGAGCTTTTCCCAGCTGGCTGTGCTTAACAGAGGTAAAACAGGGAAGATCAAACTCCAAACCAATACAGGAATAAGAAGCACCAACCCTCTTGACCACAGAGAGGTTGTGGACTCCCCGTCCCTGGAAGTGTTCAAGGCAAGGTTGGATGGAGCTTGGTGCAATCTGGGACAGTGGAAGGGGTCCCTGCCATGGCAGGAGTGGGAATGGAAAATCTTTAGGACTCCTTCAAACCCAAACCTTTCTAGGATTGGTTTTCTTCACACTACAGTAATTTTATATTCACCAGAAATTTTATATTTCCAGCGTCCCTGAAACGTTAGCCCAGCTGTGAAAGGACTCCCATTCTCCTCAGTGCCATTTATCCTTGAAAGCTTTCCTTTGAGTCCACTTTAAATGGCATTTTCCTTCCATTTTTTTGGTTCAGTGGATTTGCCTTCCCCTCTGCTGCAGCAAAGTTTTCCCCACTGGCACATGGGTCAGGAAAAGGCCAAGCCCCCCAGACAAAATGCTTTTGAAATTGCTCAGTTCCAGGCTGAGTGGTTCAAATATGCTGCAACTTCAGACTTTGTCATCATCTAAATTCAGGTTTGGGGTGAACAGAGTGAAAGTGGTATTTCAGCCGAGTCCTTAAGCAAACTCAGCCTCTTAAGGCTCTGTGTCCACCTCTTCACTTCCATCCAACATTTTTGGAATGTAAAGAAATTCAACAGAGAATTTCTTTCAAGCATTGCAAAAATCAGCACCTGGGTGGGGGTGAGAAACCCAAAACAATGGTCACTGAGGGGAAAAAAGCAGGAAGTTCTCAGCTTAACACTTTATTTTCTGTGTCTGTGGCTTTCCAGCTGGCACAGGTGTCACTCTGGAGCCCTGGCAGCCTCGGGGTGTGGGGGAGGACTGGAATATCTGGTGGGTTCTGGTGGGCTGTGGTGGGCTGGTGGAAGAGAAAACAGCCTGCAAATCTGGAGGAACTTGGGCTTCTCAGATGCCACTTCTTGATTTCCCTTCGCAGGACATCTGCCCATCAAAGAGGCTGCCAGGGGAACAGAGCTGCCTCGAAAAGCAGAACAACTTTTGGAGATAATTCTGCTGATTCCAGGAGGCAGAGGCAGCTCCTGAGCACCCTGGGGCTGTTTCTGGAGAAGGCAGTGGGCAGAGGTTTGGCAGTGATCTGAAATGCACAGCCTTGAGCAACTGTGCAGAGTGGAGGGCAAAGTGATGATGGAGGGCAAAAGAACATAAAATTTGCCAAGCTGAAGGTCAGACTTGATATTTGGTGGAAAATAATCCCTTTTCAGGTCATTTCTGGTGGAGGGTTTATCAGCATGGGCTCGTTTCAATTCCACTCTTTCAGTCTTGGAATTGATGCTTCCAGCTCCCACTTAGCACTTTTCAGCATGAATTAAAAACCTGACAGCTTCTCTTGTGTCTGCTCTTCCCTCTGCATTGCCAGAGCGAGGTTAGAGAAGGAATTAAGGATGGTTTGGAGGGCCAAGGGCTGTTGTGCAGTGGGAGGAAATAATTTGCTGCTAATGCACACAACAAACTGGAACGTTTAATGTTAAGGTCACTTTAGGGGCTGGAAAGGAACCAGTGCATTTCTAAATCACTGCCTCATGTGCCTTAAAGTGACTGAATATCTCAGGAGACAAAAAGCATCTGGAATGTTTTCTAAAAGTCTGCAGGAGAGCCTCATGGGCTGAGCAGGATGATGAAGATCTCCTTCTCCAGCCAGCCTGGCTTGTGCTGGAGACCAAAAAGGACATTAAAATATTGGGAAAATGTTTGGCCAGAGTCCTCTGAAGTAAGCAAGGGAAAGAGGCTTTCTTTCACTGGACTTTTTCTGGGGGGAAAATGGATGAAGTTTTGAGTTTGAAGATGAAGACATGATGTCTGGTGAGGTGCAAAGAGTCCATGTGGTGTGACTGGAAGATGGTTTTGTGTGAAGCACTGTGAAAGCAGCTCCCAGGAGCAGAAAGCACTGAGGATTTTAAGGAATTTTATAAGAGAGGAGCTGGCAAAGGTCATCAAATTAGGAAGAGCATTTAAATCAGTAATTAAAAGTCAGTTCTACAATGCCAATAAAATATAAATCATAAATTACAGTTGGAAGGGGAGCTTTTAGAGCACAAACTGTGCAGCACCCCTAAAACAGAGCACAGTGACCCAATCTAGTCCTGAGGGATGAATCCAGAATTTCTAAAAGAGAGTTCCAAGTTGGTGGAAATCCTGAGCAGGAGATTTTGACTTGTCAGAGAGAAGCTGAGGGGAAAACCCAGGATATACCCAAATTGTGGGTTATTTTTTATCATCTTTGGGAAGAGTTCTTAAAGAAGGAGACAGACTGAATGCTACAGACAGATGTAGTAAAGCAGCATGCAAAATTTGGAGAACTAGGCAGAAGTGAAGCCAAGCTGTGGGCAACTTATCAAAGTAACTATTTTATCTGTTATTTTAAGCCCTTTCAGTTCATTTTTCTGTTTCCCCAACACCTGTAACTCCTTTGTTTTTCCCTTATACTCATGTCTTTTGTCTCTCTGCCTATTTCATCCCTCACCTCTGGAACATTTCCAATTGGGCCATGTTTTTCTTGATTTCTTGCTAATTCTGTGGGGTTTTTTCTTGGCGTTTTGCTGAGGACTGTGGTTTGCTGCCTTGGGCTTAACAAAACCGTGCTGCTCACTGGGTAGGATGGGCTGTGACTAAAAGTTTGTTATTGACACCTGAGAATTGAACCCAGGCCCTTTCCACTGTCCTCCTACATCTGCCTGCACAGAATTTTCTGTTAATTAATGCCAGGCAGGAGGGGAATATCAAAAACCTGTCTGTTAGGTGTGAAATACGTAGGTTTGCACTTGGGAATTATTTTCCTCGCTTCGTACCAGCAGGTTTGGTTTTTTTTTTTGCATCTGCAGAGGTTAAGTGGAATTTGTCTGCATTCTGCTCCTTCTGTTCCAATCTCTTTTGCCAAGGCCCCTCATTTCTGTGCTGTGTTTGGTGCTTGCTCAGAGCAAAACACCCACACCCATCACTGTGACCCCGTGTTCTTACAAGTGGAGCCTGCTGGCAGCACAAGGGGCTGCTGGTAACAAACAGGGAGTGTGCAATGGTTTGTTTCCATCTCAGGTAAAAAATCTGAACCGTGTGGGCAGGCAGGGCTGCTGCTACATTAATCAGATGTGGAGATTTATCCACACAGAGCAGCCTGGAGCTGCTACTTCTCCCTGCAAGCCCCAGCCCAGGCACCGTGGTGCTCCCTCCATCACCAGTGCTCCCCACCACTGATGCCTTTTCTTGGTGTTAGGAATAAAAGCTCAGACACGGTTAGAGGGTTGGGGATTGTTTATTTTGGTATTTTAATAGGATTTTATTTGATGGCTTTTGTTGTCTAGGTGGAACGTGTTGTAAAAGTTCTGTTTTTTTAATTGAGTATATAATTAAAGACCTTACACATTAGTATATTTAACTAGAGGGTCTAATAAGGGGCTAGGGTGGGTTAATTTTTAGTTTACAGAATCTGTTTTGTTAGGGGACCTTGAGTGCTTACGGCAATAGAATGTTTGGGTTTTTATATCTACATAGTTTTTAGGGTGTTTAGTTTTTTGGTTTACTGGATACGAAGAAATTAGGCTAAAGTATTATACTTAAAGCATCACAGGTATGCATGCTAATACTTGTGAATATAGTGAACTGTGTAAGAGGTAATTAAGAGAAAAGGCAAAAAAAATCCTTCAGGTATCACCACCACCCCCAGAATTAAACATCCCCTCTCTGCTGGGCTCACCAGGCTCTGAATCATCCTCTGTGACCTGCCTGGGGCTGGCTGGAAAGTTTTCTGGCACAACAACGTGACTTTGGGACCACAGTGATAAAAACCTGGGTAAGAGATGCTGCTGGGCTGAGCTCACTCTGCTTTTGCTGGGTGACAGGACTGAGATCCCACTCTGTCCCTGGGTGCTCCCTTATCTCAATTTCTACTAAATTCTTCTTCTTCAAGCCCCATGCTTGTCCTGGAGCTCCTCTGGGGCTCTGCCTTGTTTGCTCAGCACATTCTTGGTGCAGGACCAGCCCTGCTGTTCACTCACCCCCTAAAAATGGACTAGAAATCAATTAACAGGATGACATCCTCCAGTCACCTGTATGATTTTCCTAAAGCCCTTTATACTGCCCTTGAGGGTCTGGTAGCAAAATGATCTTTTTATTTTTAGTTTTGAGTGTTTCTTTCAAAGAAACTAAAATAGCAGTGCTTCAAATTGGTAAATATAAAGGATGTCCCATGCACAAAGCAGTTCATGATTTATCTGCTGCTAAAGGTTCCAGGCCATTATGAAAAGCACAGTTTAAATACACACTAGCAGCTCTTCATGGTAAGGCTTCCCTTAATATTGTTTTGAAATCACCCTCACAAAAAAATCACATTATTCCTAAATGTTTTGTTCAGCACAGTGAAAAGTATGCCTTGGAAAAGATAAGATATTATTAGCTCCATAAAGAGATCCTTTATCCAAAAAAAACCTCAAAAGAGGGGAAACTACTTGCTAATGAACAAGTGTCCTGGCACTCTCTCATAAAACAAGTTAAAGGGGAAAAAATCCAGAAACTTTAAAGAAATATTGAAATCCTCTTTAGAATTTTTCCACCAAACTGGGTCAAGCTATTTTCAGGCTGAAAGAGTGACAGATTCCACCAGAAATGGGAGGCATTGATGTGGCCAGATTAGCAAACATCATTGATTTGGAGATGGTGAAAAACTCTGTCCGTGGCTCTCTTGTTTCCCTTGGCAAGCAGCTGCTTCAGGAAGTCTTGACCTATTGAGAGAAGGATAGATTGCATTAAATATCAGGATTTAACATCTTCCTGTTTTAGAGGTCTTTATGATAATTTCAGAGGGCTGATTAAAGGTAGTGGCTGGGTGGAAAATCCATGATATTGTAGAACTGGGGATTAGAGCAGGAGGTGAGGAGGGGCCAGTGCTGGAGGATCTGAGATTGGGCTCAGAATGGAGGGCTGAGAGATGGGAGATGGGAAAAGGAGCATCACTTTAAACATTTCTTTCCATTTTTATATTTATCTGTGTCCCACTTGTAAAAACTCTCTTAAATCTGAAAGACTGGGTGCCTCAAGCACCCATGAGCTCCAGCGGTGACTCAAATGTTTAGTTTTAATTCAAACATTTAACTTTAGGAACCCAAATATGGAACATTTGGCCCCAAGTTTAGCCTAATACCTCATGCTATGCATGGGACATATATGAAATAGATTTTTAAAAGAAAACAGATATCTATTTACTAGGAAATATGTGTATTTGAAATTAAACTGTGATTGACTGGCATTATGCTTTTGTCAGACTTCATAGTTAAATATTTTAATAACACTGTCCTGCCTTAACTGATGTCCTCACCAAAAATGGCTAAAAATACATCACGTTTGCAGCTCTTGGATGTTCCTCCAAAGAAATTTGAAAGCTGTTGGCTTAAAGAGGAAAAAAAAATTGCTGTGTTGCATCTCTCCTGTCAGACACTGTGATGTGACCAGGAATAGCTGAGATGTGTAACTTTGATTTAGCCCAGAGTGCTTTTTCCCTGGATATCACCCTCGGTGTTTCCCATTTGATTTTTGATTTGATTTTTCCCACAGCCTCCACAGACTGAGCCATGTTCCCTTCACAGGAAGATTGCACATATTAGAACAGATAAAGAAAATCTAGAGAGGAAGGAAATCCCTTCCCATTGTGGTTTGCTCCTGTTCTGGCTGTGCCACAGAATCACAGAGAGGTTTGGGCTGGGAGGGACCTTGAAGATCATCCAGCCCCAAATCTCTCATCCTTGCCCAAGAGCTGGATCCCATTGCTGAAGGAACAGCCCCAATATTCAGAAGGCTGAAGCCTCAACCCTCAGCCTTGCAGATCCTTAGACGGAGGTCCTGACTGGGAACTGAGAGCCTGAATGACTTTTTTTGGGGTGGTTTTTGTGTGTCCAAGATGGAACAATCCCTCTCTCTGTTTCACAGATTGAAAATTGCTGTTTTGATAAATGTCTAGATAGACACCAGTTGAGTTAAGAAATTCTTTAGATGTAGCATACACAGAAATTAAATTATTTGTCTGAGGTTACAGATTATGGGGAAGAGTTTTGCTCTGACCTGACTCTGAAGCCATCAGGATAACTCAGAATCTCTCCATGTCCTGTACTTCATTCTCCTGGTTTTTAACCAGCTGTCAGTGAATACCAAATCTCAGCTCCCACTAAAAGTGACCTTTCATTCTCCTGCACCTGCCATTTGAAGTTACACAGCCTTTATACACAGTTAAAGTTAGTTTATACACAGCCTTACACAGTTCTTTATATTAAGAACAGGAATTGTGGCAAACACGAAGCCACTTGCAGGATTCAGATCTCCAAAAGGATTATGAAGTAACTGGGTACCAAAGACGTTGGCAAAAGCTTGCTTTGTGGTGGTTTTTTGGGAAATCCTCCCTTAAAGAAGTTCTGTGATTCTGTGTGTGTGTGTGTGCTCTCCATTTTTACCAGGCAAAAAAAAAAGAGGCAATTTCTAAGGATGACAGATGATTCTGGGTTCCTAAAATGAAACCTCCTAAGAGGTGAACGACTTGCATTTCCTGAACTTGTTTCCTGATAAAGATCTTTCTGTTCTTTGACACTGCCATATATTTTTCACTCTTGAATTTTATTCTTGGTGAGGGCTGCCAGCATTCAGGGATTGCATTTTGCATTCCATAAATCTCAGAATGCACAAAAATGACAACAGCACACATGGGTTTGTGTGAGAGCACATGCACACATTATTCATGGCACTGGCTGGATGGAGAGCTTTGCTTCTCACTCCCAGCAGTTCTCAGCTGAGGCAATCTCACAGCCACAAATTCACTACAGAAAACATGCTAAAACTTAGGTGAGAAATGAAAAGCCTTTAAATCTGAAAGTGCAAATGTATTCGAGCTGAGCTGTGTGAGCAAAATGTGGCTTTGAAATTCCTTCCCCATCCCTATTTTGCTGCAGGTGCTTCTGCCTGCAGGAGCTTTACTTGCTCCAAGCAGACAATGCTGAGGGTTGCAGCTCTTCATCAATCATTTTGGCTGAGGTTTTGCTGAGCTACAGGACCCCGTGGAGCCACCCTCGTGTTGGTTAGTTAGCAACAGAAGAAACACGCGGGTCACAGAGCAGCTGTGGTTTCACCAGGCAAGACCGACCAAAAGCCCTGCCCTTTTTTATTTACTTATTTTTATATGTTTTTAAGGACAGTTAAAGATTGGTGAAAGGGGTCAACACCCCTAAAGGTTTACAGGACAAAGACATGGTCAATTATTTTTTTCCACCCCCGGGAAAGGAATGAAAAACAATTCCACAAGTGCAAAACAATCCCGGCCGGTTTAGAAAAACAAGGATCATGTTTACAGAACAAGCATGGGAAACTACAGCTACAGTGTTACAACTTATGGGGCCCTGTAAAACCAGGGCGACACCCTCGTGCCAGTTAAATGTTTTGGGAACAGGGAGGTTGTGCATTCCCCACCCCTGGAAGTCTTCAAGGACAAGTTCACGGGGCTCTGAGCAACCTGGGATAGTGGAAGGTGTCCCTGCACATGGCAGGAGGTTGGAACTAAATGATTTTTAATGTCATCTGCAACCCAAACCCTTCTGTGCTTCTGTCCCCAGTGCCCCATTTCCCTGCTGGTGTCACTCCACAGGCACTGCCATGGCTCCAGTGGTGCTGTGTGAAGAGCCAGGTGATGTGGCAGTGACTCAGGGGGAAGAGCTCTTTGGAAGAGATTTCATTTGGATGCTCATCCCCGTTGCTCTTTGGCTCCATTTCCTCACCCTGGTGTATTCCCTTGATGGATCATTACAGGGAATGTGCCCATTCCCTGCTGGGTGCATCACCCGCTGTAAAATCTACAAGAAAATCATTATCCTTATTTCCATAAAGGAATTGCTTTGCTCAGAGAGCAGATACCCATTTCCATCACTGTGCCATTGTTTTAATGAGCTTTTTTTTTTTTTCAGGGCTTTACCCCTGTCTGCAAAGCAGGTTGCTCCTTTCACTGCCTCTCTCCCAGCATCGTGGTCTCACCACAGGTAGGCACGGGTTGAATTTGGGTAACATTTATATTGGAGCAGGGAATTTCAACACAGCTCCACCACTTCTGAGGCCAAACCATGCAGTTCCACTCGTCTGTGCTGCTCTCTGATGACACAGACAGGCTTCACTCCTCCCTCAGAACAGAAACCTTCCGTTTAATTTAGAATCAGCTCCATCTGACACGAGAAACAGGGAGGCAGGGTGGTGAAAGGCAAAGGCACAGACCTCTCCCATGTGCTTTGGAAGAGCCCTGGCTGCTCCTGGCTGCTCAGACCCCACAGGAGGCAGTGTGAGACAGGTGCCTGAAGGAGCAAAGTAGGAAACAAGTGGTGCTGAACAAAAAAGAAACGGAGAGAGAGAGATGCTCCTTTTTTCACGAATAATGATCCGCGCAAATGTCCCTGAGAACAATGTGAATTTGCAGAACACATTTCCCAGTTAGGAAAAGCCACGGTGATGTGACTTGAGGCAGCACTATTAACTCCCCTATAGTTGTGGACTGATTTGATTTTTCATTTAGTGGTTGGAGCTGTCAGTTTTCACTTGCTGGCATCAGGAGAGCAGTGATGGTAGAGAATGTCATTCACTGACAGGTATCACCTTCAGAGCAAGCCCATGCACTCAGCCCTCTCTGCTGAATGGATGGGTGTCAGCACTCCAGGCATCCCAGCGCCTCCTCCAGCCCCTGGGCTTCAGACAGATGCTCCTCTTTCTGTGAAAAGATTTGATTTCAGTGCAGGGAGGGATGACTCAAATCTCCTGGAGATTGAAATCACCTGTGCATTGCTCAGCCCTGAGCAATCCCTTTGGCTTTCCGGCCTCAGCAGCAATTACTGCGTGAGCTGATCCGGGACAAATCACTGATATTAATTAGGATAACCTCCACGGGCCACTGGCTAATTTAGGCACCATTTCTATTTCCTTTTGTGCCTTTATGAAAACACTGGGACATCTCTTTCCTTCTGCCTGCACTGGTTTTCATGAAAGTATTTCAGAAAGGAATTGAAATGTATTTTCCCTCTCCATAATTGCTCTCATCAATAACAAGTCAGTCACTGCCTGGATTCCAGCACATCACCCTGAGCCACAAAAATGCACAAGCAGGAGAGGGAGCAGATGGAATTATGATATTTAAACCCAGTTCTGTGGGGAGTGCTCAAGAGACAGCAACCTTTGCTACTGCCATTCTTTATGGAGGCTTTTTGTCCAATGTGTAAAGAGAGCAGTAATTATTGATTGCTCAGCAGGCTGCAGCTGACAGCTTAGTAAGAAGTATTAATAACTGGGATAAAGAAGTGACTAAGAAATCATCTTTTTTTTTTTTTTTTAACCGATTGGGTTTATTCTGGTGATAAATTGGCAATTTTATAGCCCTCTAGAAAATCAAGTGCAGGAGCAGAAAAGGTCTGCTCCCACTTTCTGCCTGAGGAAACACTGAGGTGGAGCAGATTGGTTGTAAGTTAAAATTCATCAGAGGATGCTGAGCATTAAAACTGAGCTGTTTTCGTGTTATTTCACTTTTCCCAAGCCACTGCATCCAGCGAATTTACAACTCATTTATGTTTCCATAAACAAGTTCTAAGTGCTTTAGTAACGCTCTCTACGATCTGTAATTATTGTGGATGTTAGGAAAGAGAGAAGTGGCTTCAGGTCTTGAAAATATTTCAGTAAAATAGGCAGTGAATTACTGGAAAATAAAGTTTAGAGAGACTAAAGCGATGTCTGGCTCTTGGCCAAATTTGGTGAATAACTTTGGACTGCAAAAAATCTCGAAGAAAAAGCACAAAGAGCAAAGTGTTGCTCTCAGATTTGCTAAAAAAAATATTCTCCTATTTCATTTTGAGAGCAGTGCTTTAAATTGAAAAATGACCCAAAAAATAATTGGTTTAATCCCCTTTCATTCATGGAACATTTAATTTCACTTCAAATGAAATGATCCAAAATGAGCTCAAATTAATTTTCACTTCCTGTTCACTTCTTCATTTCAACTGTTTGGAAAAAAAAAAAAAAAATTAAAATCCTGCATCTCTGTGCTTATCCCCTGAGCTGAAACATCCACACTGCCAGCTTTGCATGAGAGAATTCCAGATGGAACCAGCCAGGTTTTCCTGGGATGGAATGAGCAGCACTGCAGGGTCTGGCCCAGAGCATCAGTGGAAAAGGTCAACAAATTGCAACAGTAGAAACAAATCTGAATTTACAGTAGGATATTGTGGATATAACCTGGACTAACACCCTGTAATTCCAGGACTGGGGTCGGATGGGCTCTTTTAGGCTCTCTAAGGCCAATTAGAGAAGGGGAGAGGCACCTCCTGAAGGCATCTCCCATGGCTTAGCCCTGTCCTGGAATGAGAGGGTGGATGAGGAGATGCAAAAAATGCAGATTATTAATGGTAGCTGGAGGTGGGAGATGATCCTTTGTGGTTGCTTCATGCTTGTCCACAGCCTCAGGCAGCTCCCTGCATCTTAAACTTAGAAAATGCAGGTCCTTGCAGAACTATTGTTGGTGCTGCTCAGCTCTCACTTGTCCTCACTGGATACCTGGTTTATTCTTACTGAGCCAAAGGAAGACTAAAATTAAGATAATTCAAGCTTTTGCTTTGAAAAAATCAATGATTTATTCTATTAAAAACTGCCTTCTGGAAGTACAGTTTGCTGAGTATTTTATTGGCTGGCATTTTTGTTTCCCTCACCAGGGAGAAGTGAAATTTAACACATAAACACTTAAAGAGTTTCCTTTTGGACTGAGCAATGCATGACAAAGGTCAAAACACATTTACAGTAGTTTTTCACTCTGGCACATTGCTTAAATAATGCCACAATGTTATTATTAGTTTGCTGTTTATGGATTTTTGGTGCTCAATCTCTGATTTTTCTGTTTCCTGCTATGCTTGGTCATTACTGTAACACTTGGATGTCGGTAATCAACTCGGGTTTTTACAAAAACACATGAATTTGGACACAAGCAGCCCAACTCTGTGCCATTTACATCACAGAAAATAATTCATCACTGCCTCTGTAACCACTGGGTGTTGCTGGGAATGCTCCCAGAGCAAGACACAACTCCAAGGATCTCAGTGGTAGAATTAATGTCATAAAATACAGCTTTAAACATTAAAGTGTGCTGAAGTGAGTCTCATATCTCTTTGATATTCAGTGGAATTCAGGTTCATAAATGCCTGTCTGACTTTTAAAAAATAAGACTTGCTCAGAAGATTTCTGGAAAATAGCTATTCTGAAGCAATTTGCTGTATAAAATAGATCATTCCAGGGAGGAAAAAAATAAAATAATTGGTGCTATCAAACGAGCTGGAAGGTCAGGGGTTGTTCTTGTGCCACACAGAATTCTCCAGTCCCTCTCCACCTCTCAACCTTGACGTAAAAAATGCCCAAAAGTTCAAAACTTTCTCCTTTAGGTGCTTGAAAGTTGGCACAAGGCTGGAAAATGAATGGTCAGAATGAGAAATGTGGTGAGAGAAACCCAAGGCCAGGGGCTGCTGTGAACTTGGCCATGGGAAGCCCCAAGGACCAATTCCCACCTGACTGGAGTGGGGGATCCAGGCTCAGCAGAGCCAAAGACTTTTCCTTCTCCTTGTAGACAAATAATGTGCCACTGTTTTTATCCTTAAACTGAGCTCTGCCCTGCCCCTCATCTCCAAAACTTGGTGGCTTCATCCAATGGATTCTTGTTTTATCTAAAAGTGTGGAAAAGGCAGAGCCACCTGGGCTTGAAAAAGCAGCGCCTACAATAAGGAAGGAAACAACAAAAGATTAATTTAACACTGCTGGCACTTGTGAGATATTTGACTATTCCATGCTGAAAAAAAATGAAAGACTTTGTTGTACCAAAGAGAACAAAAACCCTTTGTCAATCACTGTGTGTTTCATGTCCCATTTTAGTGACTTTATACACTTATTTTCCGTAGGTTTCTTCAGGAAGCCTCTTTTAGCCTTCTGCAAGGAGCACTGGTTCATTCTTGTATTTTCTGCCTCCTTGAATTTGATAAAACAAGAATAGCTCAAATCAATCACCAGGCAGGATGTCAAATCATCAGAAAGGATGTCACACACAGCAGCTCAAAATGAGATGTTGGGGGAAAAAAAAACGGGGAAGGTGGGATATTGGAAGTGAGAGTTGCCTGGAAGAGCAGGAGGTGCTGGTTCCCACTGCTGGGTGCCCTCTTTGGTTTGGCACAGCCTCTGCCTTGAGTTCCCTGCTTTATGTCCATGTGACAGTGGGCATTTCCTCCCTCTGAACCACCTGCTGTGGCTGACAGCTTCATTTTGCTCCAAAACCTAATTTTTCATGTTCCTGTGACCCCAGTGGCTCTGCTCAGCATCCCAGTGAATCCTTAGTGTCGCTCTGTTGGACACAAAACAATCAGGCAACTCAGGAGCTCAGCCACCAAAGCCAGGCAGAGAGCAAAAAGAGCCCCAGCCTCTCTTTATCCTTATATTTATACCTTTTTACAGACAGTTATGGATTGGACAAGGAGGTTACCACCTCTGAAATTCCATAGGTGAGAAACACAGTCCATCACATTCTCCACCCCAGAAAGAAGAATGAAAAACAACATCCAAAGTACAAAACAATCCTTGGCCAGTTATAGAAACATGGATTGTTTACACAAAATCTGTGAGAGCCTTTGCTACCAACTATAAACACAGCACTCTAGAGAAATCAGGGTTCAGTGAGGGTTCAGTGAGACACCACTGGCAGAGGAGCCCCAGAACTGCTGTGGGATCCCAAGAGCTTCTTGGATTTCAGGCACATCTGAGGAACTTCTGCTTTTGCCCAGCTCTTGGCACCACGAAAGTGAGCATGGAAAGGATGGAGCCAGCTCTGCCTTGGGTACTCCACGCTCACAGGTAAGGGAATATGGGGCAAGTGAGCAGCTTGGGCTGTGAGAGATCCCAGCTGCAGAAGCCTTTTTCAAGCACCATCCCCAGTGGTCTTGTGAGCAGGGCTCAGGGTTTGTCGTGGGATAAGCAGATGTCAGAGAATGCCACATCCTCATTACCCCATCCTCTTTACCCCATTACTGCCTCACCCTAAAAAGAGATGCAATAGCTGTAACACTGCAGGATATGCCATGTGCCTCCCTGAATGTTCCTTCACTCTTGCCCTGTGTGTCCCTGCTGCAACTGATTTCATGCACCTACATGTTCACCAAATGGAAAATTGGTCCTTTCTGTCACCTCCAAATGTGTTATTTTGGTTATCTTTTGTACAGTTCTTCCCTCACCCACAACAAGAGACAAGAGAGTTTCATGCTGGCCAGTATTCAAGTTTTTCATTTGATAGTTCATGTCTGGCTGCTGCCCTTGCCAGGGATTTATCAAAGGGATGGATCTTTTTGTGTGAAAACACCCTGTGTCCATTTCTGGGGCTGGAGCAAAGAGTCCTCCTGCCTTGAGAAACACCCAGGAAACAAAGGAAAGCTTCTTTCTTAAAACTAACAGACAATTATTTCGAATCATGGACTCACAGAATCATTTAGGTTGGAAAACCTCTGAGATCACTGAGTCCAGCCATTAACCCAGCACTGCCAAGGCCACCTGTCCCCAAGTGCCACATCTACACAACTTTTAAACACCTCCAGGGATGGTGACTCCACCAATGCCCTGGGCAGCCTCTTCCAATGCCTGGCCAGCCTTTCAGAGAAGACATTTTCCCTGATATCCAACCTAAATCTCCCCTTGCACAACATTTGGTGACTTCATCTCCTCCTGTCCCTGTTCCCTGGGAGCAGAGCCCGACCTGGCTGTCCCCTCCTGTCAGGGAGCTGTGCAGAGACACAGGGTTCCCCCTGAGCCTCCTTTTCTCCAGGCTGAGCCCCTTTCCCAGCTCCCTCAGCTGCTCCTGGTGCTCCAGACCCTTCCCCAGCTCCATTTCCCTTCCCTGGACATTCTCCAGCAGATCTGGGATGTCACAGGTGAATTCAATCCCTCTTGTAAGCCCCAAAACTGGAGGAGGATCCTTCTGCTCTGCCAGGATGGGGCAGTGCAGATCCTGGAAATCAGCTCTGGCTCTTGTGCAGCTCACTAATCCTGGCCTGAGAGAGCTGCTTGCCTCTTGTGTCTGACTTTGTACCGTGCCACACCAGAGATTTCTCTGCAAAGGAGCTCTGATGGGTTCTTCTTCTGCCAAAATAGATCACACGGCCCTGCTGTGGAGGCAGCAATGGGTGGATGGAAGTTTGTAGGTCAGGAACAGAGAAAGGACCCATCCATGTGGGAGATGCTGCTCAGGAAGCCCCCCAGAAACTCCCCCACTCTCCCATTACAGCCTGTAAATTCTGTTTGTTGTGTGCTGAACCCAAATTACCAAATTCTTCAGCTCCATCTTCATCAGAAACACTGAAGAAACAAATGGGCTGCTCCTCTGAGGAATAACAAAGGTAGGATCCAGTCTAGGACAACAAGTTTTTGAAGTTTTTTCCAAGGTCATTCCAGAATTTTCAAATTGGTATAATTAATTTCTTTTTTTTTTCCCCTCCATAATTACTGGGAAACGATTTGTACTGTGGCCTCAGAGACAGGGAGCACTGGGAGACCTTGGCAACTTATTATTTATTCAGTGTGAGAGGCTTTCAAAGGAATTTTGAATGTATAATGAACTGTGAGCATGGAGAGGGATTTCTCCCCCTCTCTCACCCTTTTTCTGAATTCCCAGCACGATGGGGGATAAAATGTGAAATATGGGGTCAAGACAAATGTGGCTGCTAAACTGTGCAGGGAATAACTGTGATCCTTTCTAATAAGGCCCCATTTCCCAACTGCATCTGTTTAGCAAAAAAATTATTCCTGCAGCAGGGTGTTCTTTCATGCAAGCTCTGGAATTTGGTATTCTCTTAAACACCTATTTCTTCCTTTGCTTCCTTCTTAGGTTAACATATGTCCTGAAACTAAAAGACAGGAGAACAGGCATTTAAAAAAAAAATGGGAGTAAGAGCAAGTCTAAATAAAAGGGAATTTCTGGGAAGTGATCTGAGTGGTAACTTCTGCACAAAGAGTGTGAGGCATGTGCTGGCCTCATTCCACATCAGAGGTGGATTTGTTTCAAACCTTCAAATTAATTGTTTTTAGCCCCCTAATGTCAAGCTTTCCTCAATAAAGAAAGAGGATTTGGGGCTGTTGGAGGAGAAGGAAGGGAAGATTTACAATAAACCTCTTAAAGCCCAGCAGCTCTCTGCAGAAGGGAATTTACAGAGCTCTGGAAAAATGCTTTCTCTGGGATCTGAGCAGCTCACCTGGCTGAAGGGTCAGGCCTTAGATGCACCTGGGTGAAGGGGAAGGAGTTTGGTGATCTCAGAGCAACCTCTGCAGTAAATATGGTCAGCTCAGCTCAACCCTCATTTTCTCAAGTTCAAACTCAAAAACCCACCATTCACAGAATCAAAGAATTGTTTAGATTGGAAAAGCTCTCAAAGATCATCAGTTCCAACCATTACCCCAGCACTGCCAGGTCCACCACTGTCCCCAAGTGCCAAACAATTTTCCAGCATTTCCAGGGTTGCTGATTCCATCATTTCCCTGTTCCAATGCCTGATCACCCTTTCAGTAAAGAAGATTTTCCCTAATATCCAATCTGGACCTCCCCTGGCACAGCTTGAGGCTGTTTCCTCTTATCCTTCATTCTGTCCCTTTTAAAAAACACCAAAACACAACTAATTAGACAAACTTCAATATTGAGGCTAAAATCTGCTGTAAAAACTACCTCTCCAGTTAGAGGTTGAGATGATTTATTAAGTACAAGCAGCCTGGTGATTAGCCAATGTTCTGTGATCTGGAAGTAAATTTTAATAAAAAAGATGTAAGACTGCAAGTAAACATGCAAATTAAAGAATGGGGAAATGTACAGCTGATTTTAGTGCTTGCAAAGTGGAGCTGAAAAATAGGAATCTCCCATAATAATTATATATCTGCATGCACAGACATCTACTCAGCACACAGCTCTCCCATATATTTTAAACTTGGAGTGGTGAATGTAACTCAGAATAGTAAAGATGCTGATTTGATTTTGTAGCAGAGAGAGGAAGGCAAAATAGAGGAGTGTGAAGCACAGGCTTTGTATTTGAATGGAGAAAAGCAACTCACCTTAGGCTGGGGTCCCTCTGCAGCTCAGGGAAGCTCTAAAAACGTGCACACTTTGCCAAGATCTCCAACTCTGCATGGCCTTATTTGTATTTTATGGTTTATCCACGGTTTTGGTGCATCCACAGCAGAAAAAGCCCTGCTGCTTGCTAGATTACTCCTTCCCCTGCTTCATCACCTCTCCCAGGCTTCATCCTCAGGTTTCGTGTGCCACTAATTGAAGGGGACAAACCTCATAAATTATGGAGCTTTTAATTAAGCTCAGTGGTCTGGCCAACAAAAACTAAAGAGTGCAGTGCTGTGGTGGGGGAGGTTGGTGTCAGCTCTCACTGTCAAGCCAAGGTCTTTCAAACCTGGCTGAGAGACTCCCCTAGAACCCCCAAATTTAATAATACCAGGAATTTAATGAGTTCACAGCTCATCCAGACTCTCTTGGCAATCCTAAGCTCAGAGCATCTGTGGTCCCATGGAAAATGGAAAGCACTCATATTTCCCTCTGTCCTATTTTTTTTCCCTGAGAAAATATCAGAACAAATATCCCATCCAAACCCTCCTCTGTCACAGAGGAAATCCAAAATTGCATTTTCTTCCTGACCTGTGTTATGTCATCCCCAAAAGAGATAAATGACCCAAGGAAAATGCTTTGAGCTATTCAAGCTGAGGAGAACATCTGAACCCTTGGGCCACCAGCCACCAGCTTTCATTGGTGCAGAAAATGTACTTTGTGCCCTACAAAAGTTCCTTATCAGGGTCATGGTCCCATGTAAGGTGGAAATACAGCGAGAGATGTCTCCCATCTCACAGGGCTCCTAATCAGGGCCAGCACACCTGATCAGGGCAAGCTGATAAGGAAAAGCTGAGAGATCTGCCAAGCCTGCACAGAAAGTCAGCAGTGCAGCCACAGGCTGAGCCCAGATGGGTTTCAGTGCTGCTCTGGTACATTTTAGAAGGAATAAATTCCAGCCACGTTTGCATTAGTCTGGCACAGGGTCGACAGCAGAGTGGAGAAGGAGAGAAGTGCAGAGAGGAGGGCAAATCAAAGGCAATGGGGATCTGAATTCTGCAAAATGAAAACACGCTAAAGCCTGGCCATTTGCATCCTCTGGAATTACAGACATTTGGGGTTTGGTTGCATCTGATGGGCAGTAAGTAGGAACAAGGTGAAAAATGGCTCAAAAACTTAATCAGATTCACCAAAAGTCCTATCAGTCAGTTCATTTTTATTTATCACTCCCCTTGATATAAAGACAGCCCAGGATTTACACAGTGCTGCCCCAAGATCATCTCTCTGGTAGCTGGTGGGACTGTGGAGCTGTGGGTAACCAGCAGGAGGAAGGGTTTTCTATCAAATCCTCCCAAAACACTCCAAACCACCTGAGATGCCTTATTTCAATTATCAATTTAAAAATAGAAATGGTTTTTATTCCCTAATCCTCTGATTCCTGCTTGGGTTGTGTTAGAATCTCATCGAGGCCCAGGGGCAGCAAACATTTAATGAGGATTCAGCTAAATGGGTGATTATTTGGCTGTGTCTCTTCTCTTCTGGAAAGGCCACCAGTTGTGCTACACTGGTTGAACTTTTAAAAATACATCACCAGGTTCTAGTCTGTAGGTAAAGGATTAAAAAAAAAAACAAAACCCAAAGCTATTTCAGATAAAAGTACTTAAAACTTGCTTACAGGTTGCTCTACCCAAAGCTCATCCTCAGTCCCAAATCCTGCTGAAGATTTTTTTCAAGGCTTTTTTTTTTTTTTTCCCAATACGAGTTTTTTTTCTTCATTAGAAGAGCTGCTGCATTTCAGGAGGAAAGAGCCAAGAATTTCCTTGGAAATTTGGCCTTGATTGTGACTTAGGCCCCATGTCATGGTCATCCCCAGCCACTTTTCTGCAGGTGGCCTTGGTCCCACACTTTATTTGCTCCTTGCCACAGCCTGGCTGCACCAGAGAGGACTGTAGGCAGCTCCAACACCGTCCTGATTTCTGTGTGAGATGTGGGATGTGAGATTAATCCTGCATTCCCCAGCTCCTTCCCACTGGCAGCAGCATGTGCAAGAACAAGTGGGTATTTAGGGCCAAGGGGGATGGGAGTTTGGGGCTGCTGAAACCTAAAAAGGAATCACTACGATGACAAGCAGGAGATGTTTGTTCCTCCAGGGAGAGACTGGGGGGGGATTTATGATGCATGAGAAAGACAAGTCAATAAATAAGCATTTGCTGAAGAATAAAATAATCCATAGCCTCATCAGGAAAGCAGCTTTCTCTAAGCATGGATGGCAGCACGAAGGAATTGAGCATCTGTGTGGTGCTTTTCTGCAGAACAAGGAGAATATAGAGAAAATAATAATGTTTCTGAGGGCAGGAGGTCTGGGGTATTGGGTAGTTGGGGGTTTTTTAGGGGGGTGGTTTTGGTTTTTGAAGGAGTTTTCAGGCAATTTGCCCAGAGAAGTCTGCAATACAGAGATCTCAAGGATCCAAGCCCTCGTGGGAAATTGAACTGGGCTTAATGTGTGTTTCTCTGGCAGTCAATAAAATGGGAGGGAGAGACACAGAGAAATTTCATTGCTGGCAAAAGCCCCACAAACCTGAAGAGCCAGGAGTGTCACCTGAAGTAACTGAGGGCAGATAAGGAGACAATCGATTTTAAGGGGCCTTTTTAGGTCCTGTGGTTAAAGGCTTTTATCCTGAACACACACAGGAGCACAGAGAAACACTGGGGGGGTGACAGACCCCAAAAACCCACACAGAGGAGCAATCCCAGGGCCCTGCTGGTCCCAGGGCTCCCAGGAGAGCCTCAACCCCACGTGCCAGGGGTGACACACATCCTGCTTCCAGAGGATGGGGAAAAGAGGCTCCTTGTGGGATGTTATGGGGAGGAATTAGAGGGGACAGGGAGGATTTTGGCTGGTTTGGGGAGGAACAAGCATGGAACAACATAAAAGGGATAAAAGGGGAGGCCAGGGAGATGAAAGGCTTGGAAGTCTGGTGTTGGGATGGACAAAAGTCTGGGCTGGATATGGGAGAGACACAAAACTGCTGAGTTGGCTGCTGGAGGGACAAAGGGTCCAAGCCAGAGGGACCACGGGGTCTGGGGGTCTGCTGAGAGACCTCTTTGCTTCCTGATGTGTCTGTGCACGAGGCAGCTGGGGAGGAGAGAATCCAAGATCAGCTCCTGGGTGATCCAAGGCCAGTTCCTGGAGGGATCTGTATTTTATTTATTGCTGCAGGAATCATCTTGCTCTTGGAATTCTGTTCCACGCGCTGGTGGCTGCTCTTTTTTTCCTGCTTTGCTTTTCCACTGTCACATTCTCCAGTTGTCATCACCAAGCGCTCTCCTTTGGGATTAAAATCAGCTTTCAGTTCCCTAGAACCATCCCAAAAACATTGCTTTGTCTCCAGCTGCTGGTGCCCACCCTGCAGGGAGAGTCCACTCAGAAATGTCACACAAGTGATCCAGCTATCACAAGATTATTTCCTTTCCTTTTCCTTTCTTCCTGATCCTCCAAAAACTGTTTGCCACAGCCTGTTTGATCCAGAGGAACTTCTAAACAATGGCTTGACATAACTCCCCACCACCTGACACAAAAATTACTGTTTCTGAACCCTGAAAATTCATCTGCAATTTTTAAGGGTCATTTTGAGATCTGGAGTCAGGCATGGTTCAGGAAGGAACCATGCAGGCAGATTTTATCTGGCTGTCTCTGCCTAATTTCATTCCTGAAAACTAATGCTCTTTGTTGGGAATGCTCTTCCTTTGAATGAAGAATTTAATATCATTATGGTTTGCTTTCTTTTCCCCTTTTTTTTTTTATGAAGTAAAACCATTTATTATTTCCCACCGCATCACTGAGCTTCTCTGTCATATTTTTCATATTCTTATCATAAAATAAGCTTACCTGACTGGTGGGTAAATCCAAATTCCATACAGTGAGGCAGGATCCATTTCTTTATTGCACCAGTGTGGGCAGACTATTTTATGTATTATTTCAGGTTATAATTTCTGATTAAACAAAGGCTTTAAGCATTTTTTAAAGTGCCTTAATCTATTGGATTTAGGATTGTTCTATATCTTTTATATGGGAAATGCTGTCTGGAGATTGAGACAGCAACCTGAGAGTCAAAAATACCAAATGGGACTTCTGAGGTTATGGGCAGCTTCTGGTAGATGAATTTTGAATTGTTTTCTTTTGATTCCTGCTATGGAAACAGGGAAGGAATTGGGGATGCTTTCCAAGGAGAGCCATGGCTGGTTAAACAGCAATCTGTGTTTATAGTTTATATATTAGTGGAGGGTTTGGAGACCTTTGGAGAGGAAAATGTAAGAGAAGCTCAATAACATCCAGGGGCTTGAATTGTTCCAGCTCTGAGCCCAAGGTTTGCCCACACCTGAGTGCCCAAAGTTTTGTTGTTTGGGTCAAACAGGGCATTGATAAATTCCTGCCTTGGAAATCAGGAGTGTCAGGCACCTGCTGGGGGAAAGGGAGCCAGCTGGAAATGAAACAGGAAAATCAGGATGCTCAAAATTCAGCTGGGAAATGCTCTGGGCAGTCTCCCCTGACTTTGAACCCAACCTGCTTTCAGTGGGAGGTTGCACTGGGCACATCAGAGGTTCATTTCCAATCTAAATTATTCTAAATCATTACGAGTCCCTGGTCAATTTATAGTCTATATTTTGTTGCATTTTATGACATTTCTGATCTTTTTAATGAAGGCTTATAATGAAATTTGGGGAACTTTATAACTTTATTAATCCCTTAAACTGGAACACACAAAACAGTGATCTGTGTACGTGATGGGTAAATCCATCCCAATCTGACATTTGGAAATGTTTCCCTTAATTTATTTTATCTTCTCCTCCTCTTTTTCTTTCCTTCCTTCATAAAGTGCTATTTTCTGCAGCTATTTAATTCATTGATTTAATGCACAAGGAAGTGTCAGTCACTGAGGAATATCCTGTCACTTCACACAGTTTTTCCCAGGTTTCTCAATGGAAATGTGGATGGGTGCTTTAAAATTATCCCTATAACTAGAATTTGGCCAAAAAAAAAGCCCTGAATATATATAGGAATGTAAAAAAATCACAAATCAAAACTAGCAAAATACTTCATTTAAAAAAAAATGCTACAGCAG